>OX123185.2:25211331-25811331 GCA_944739405.2 Euclidia mi
ACCAGAGGGTCTAGTACCAGTTGCACTCGATCGTCACGATGGACGATAGCCTATCGAACGGGAACAATTTTCCATACATTTTCTAAAAGCGCCCCTAGAAGTGAGTAGCAAGAACGTCACCCGATGGAGCGACTTTCAAATCGCGAGTATAAGTGTCATTTTGATCGACGAGTCGACGACGATGATGGACGACGATAACAAAATAGGCAAATCCGCAGTTTAAGTTGCACTTTTGACAAGTCAAATAAAGCATATCGAGTCCATTGTCGAAGCAAACGAGCATTCTATTGTCACTGAAAAAACTTTGGTGAGCCCGTGTTGTGAGTAGTGTAATAAATAAAGGAAAATCATTATCTTATGTTATTTTGCTTGAAAACTTATTGTAATGGCTCAGGAAGATGATGTGGCTGAAGTGTGACTCTGAGAAAGAGCGAGAATCGAAGATAACGTACAAAATTGTCTTCAACCAACCGTTTGTTAATACCAATATTATTTTGGGTTCTACAAAGGAATGTTAATGAAGGTTGAGTCATAGAGTGTTATTAGAGGCTCATGACATTCCCAGAACTAACGCAGGTGAGTAAAAATTGTTTTAATATGTATATTAAAAGTTACTTCTGAAGTGATCAAACCTTAAAATTTTCTGTTACACAGGCTCTCTAAACATATCTTTGTCATGTCTACTTTGCTAGCAACGTAAATATATACTTACCTAAATATGTAATGGACTTAATTAAAATAACGGGGCGGTTCACAACAAGTTAATTACAACAATAGATCCTTTGTTTCGCAAACTTTTAAGTGGATATTAATTGTTTAGAGGTAGGAAGGTAGGTATCGTTGTGTTAGTTCCATAAACTTAAGAAGGAAATACGAGAAAAACGATACACTACATCTTTATACTTAACATTTAGTAGGTACCTATTATCTAAAGATGATAACTATAGATGTGGACCTTGAACATTATAATTTTATTATTATTTCATAATAGGTAGTATTTGAATAACCTAATAATAGAACTTACAAATTATGGATCTATCTAACCTAACTAACATTGATGCACCAAAGTTCAATGTAATTGTTAATCTTTTTATGTTGAAAAACGTTTTCTAAATTGTCAACAGGGAACGGTTATTTTTATTAAGATGATAGCTACAGCAATTCAACACATCCCTATACTCAAACCATTCAATCATTGATGTGATGGCACACAATTGAAAATAATATTTTCATGTTCTTGTTATGTACCTAATATATATTATGAGGCATCAAATGTTCATATTGTCCTAGTTGCATTACATCCAATTTATATAGATACTATGCACACTATGACTCATTAACATTTACTCCTTTTTACTAAATTTCAAAAGTTAGTTCACCTAACTGTAAATAATAATTGCTGATTATAGGGAGTGTAGCTACCTTTGTCAATTATATTATATCATTAAATTTGAATATTATTTGTTACAGAACAATTATCAAATCAGAAGAAGATAAATATCATCTAATGGGAACAGGCAAATTGAAATTTGCATCAAGATGGATGAGCCGTTGATGGCTCATGGCTGTTTACATGATATGACAATTCATGTCTCTATAATCATGTTATGTATATGGAAGTATAGACAGAGTGACAGAAAGGCAGTAAATGAGTGGACCAAACTGCCACAAGCAATTACTACATCTCACTGCTTGAGGCAACTTATGTTTTGTTGCAGGGACAAAATGAAATCATGTAATCTTGACAAAAATATGTATATTTTGATAAAGAAAGAACAACATACAATATACAATTTTTTTATTCTGTATAATATGTGTTATGCATTCACTAAATATATTTAATGTTACAATATTATGCTTTTCCTTTATTTGAAATACAATAATATTTTATAAATACAAAAAACCATGTAAGAAGTAAGATCTTGGAAATATTTTACATAAATTGAGTATATTTATGAAAACACAATTAGACAGTCCTAATTAATGATGTCTTTTAATAATAAATGATTAATTAAATTTGTTTATACATTCACACAAACTATACTTGTTGCATATTAAGTCCAGTGATTAAACAAAAAACTGGTTTCTGTTAAAAAAGAACTACAATACAATACACAGGCACATTCAATACCTAATAAACATGTAAAGCTAATCTCTGCTACTATAAACTCAAGTGATCCATAACATGCTACACTGAGACATGTTAAATTTGTAAACTCCTTATTTGAGTACTAATAATGCCACAGACTTCATATTCTTGCTACACCAAGACATGTCTAATTTGTAAACTCCTTATTTCAGTACTAATAATGCCACAGACTTTACATTCTTGCTACACCGAGACATGTTCAATTTGTAAACTCCTTATTTCAGTACTAATAATGCCACAGACTTCATATTCTTGCTACACCGAGACATGTCTAATTTGTAAACTCCTTATTTCAGTACTAATAATGCCACAGACTTTACATTCTTGCTACACCGAGACATGTTCAATTTGTAAACTCCTTATTTCAGTACTAATAATGCCACAGACTTCATATTCTTGCTACACCGAGACATGTCCAATTTGTCAACTCCTTATTTCAGTACTAATATTGCCTCAGACTTTATATTCTTGCTACACCGAGACATGTCCAATTGGTGAACTCATTATTTCAGTACTAATATTGCTGCAGACTTCATATTCTTGCTACACCGAGACATGGTCCAATTGGTGAACTCATTATTTCAGTACTAAATTGCTGCAGACTTCATATTCTTGCTACACCGAGACATGTCCAATTTGTGAACTCATTATTTCAGTACTAATATACCGCAGACTTCATATTCTTGCTACACTGAGACATGTCCAATTGGTGAACTCATTATTTCAGTACTAATATTGCTGCAGACTTCACATTCTTGCTATTCTTGGCCTACTCTCGGTTCTTGAAGTCTGCCGTAATTAGCTAAAAACAAGAAATTATTGAACATTGAAATAAGTAAAAATACATGACTTTATTAATGAATTTTTTATTACCTACTCTTGTATTTATCAAAATATATCATTTCAGTTTGCCAACAAATTATATATTTATTAAGACTATGACAGACTTAGAGGTTACCTATAATTTTTTTATGAATTCAGTAGAATTACTGTAAAAATTTTCTGAATATTGTTTATTTTTAGACTGACTTTAAAAACCACATGCATTTAGTAATTTGAAATACTGGCTGGGAAAATATCACAAAGTAACTATAGTTTACTAACCAATGGTATAAATACAGAGAAAAATAACATCATAATCTTTAGAATACACACCCAGTGGTTTGTAAATCACTGCAATTTGTTTATTGCGCGACATCTTTCAACATTTGTCATTTATTCAAAACTTCTTAGTGTTGAAGTCCTTTTATCCACATGTCTTATGATCTACTTGCTTCTTACACTCCTGAGACGTTCCAAACTCGATCTGCGCACTATTTCAGCTAAACTGAACACGAAAGATCTGAAAGAGTAAGTTTAAGAGAATTAAAGACAAATAATAGGATTGGTTTACTATGTATCTCGTTGACAATGAATAGGTAAACGATGATAGAATAATACTTACTCAGCATAATGTAGGCGAAATAATTAAGTTGAAAGAAAACAACAAAGGTAATAATTCAACTGACTTATCTGACTGACATTTATAATGTCATTTTAGTGATGCCAGATGCAATTTTTAAATTAGTATTATAATGCTGAAGAGTTTGTTTTGATTGACACGCTAATCTCAGGCACTATATTAGTTGCCGTTTATATTCCGTGAGAGCGTAGTATTTCCTTTGATGGGTGGATCACGGCACAGAAAATCACTGTTTTGTCTGTTCCGTGGGGACGATCTACTCGTGATGAAATCAGTGTCATCCGTATAAATCCGATAGAATACCTCAACCGATAAACTGCATAAGTATATAAAATAGATGAGCGTAGTTGCGGCATCCGCTATTATTTGTATATCTATATTATTTTTATAGGCTCAACGCACACCTGTATCCCTGACGGGGTAGGCAGAGATGTAATATTACACCCACATTTCGCCATGAATTTTTAGGTCCCAGTGGTCCCACGTAATAGGAGGCGAGCCTATTGCCTTTACCGGGCACATCACTAGACTCCGTTACTCTCTGCTGTGTTATTATATTTATATTTCATACATATAATAAAACACTAAAAAATAATATTTTTGTACTTTGAATATGTTTAGAAAAAAATTACTCTGTATGGCTAAGAATCAGTAAAGGAGCATGAATCTAGAAATAAATTCTGTCTGTTTGTCAGTTTGTCTATTTGTACACGCTAATCTCCGAAGTTACTGGATGGATTTGAATGAAACTCTTTTTGTAATATTGCTATTAGGTCTGGGTCAACATAATTATAGTCTATAATTGATTTGGAAAGTGGAACACCTGATGCAGTACCACAACAGCCCACAGTGTTCGCCGTAGAACAAACTATGTGGACAAAAGTCATTATCAAATTCCCGGAATTAGGTATTTTCTACCTGTAAACAACACCCCTAAGCCCCTGATTCCCAAGATTGTTTAGGTACGTGTAACATTGCATACTGATGAGTAATCGTTTATCAAAGTAAGCTAATGAGGTAAATGCAATTTAAGAAAATAGGTTAGTGGCATTTTTGCTACACTTGTGCTAACACCTCATGGTGACAGTTCTTATTTGTTTAAAGTTTCAGTGATAGATTTTACTTCTGAAGGTATGTATAATATATTTTCTTGTAAGAATCCTTTTAATGTGTCATAAACATACGTAAAGTAGACTAACTATGAATGCACAAAAAAAAAAGATGTTTTATCTTTGTTTTCGAACTTATCAAGCTTGGAAAAGCCATGTATCCTCTTGTATCCAGGCTGAATTTTTGATATGGTTTAGCTGCATGACTATGGACGATTATGGCATATATTTTACGTAGCACACTTGAGTACAACTACTTTTTTTTTTTTTCAGAAAAGCTTTACTCTATTAGTAAAATAGAGTTTTTCGAAAAATGGCTAAAGCACGAAAAAGACGAAAGAAATGATCGTTTATTTCATCTAAGTTTGATTTATCTGACATTACTGAAGAATGTCAAAGGGAAATTAAGATGACATTAGCCAATATTTCTTCGAAAATTGCAACAAAATGGGTTTCTTCAGGAAAGTCAAAAGAGCGTTTCCTTATAAGAATAAGATGTGGCTGAAAGGCGATGAGATAGTAATTTGTATGCGATCGACTCAACCACAGCCTTCTACCTCATCCGCTGACCTTTCTCGGCCTGGCAGGCCTAAAAAGTCTTCGAAGATAGAATTAATGACTGCAGAAGAGGTAGCTGCACGGTCAACTGAACATAAGAACGTTGCCAGAGTTATAAAGAACATTGGCATTGATCCAGCTTCCGTAAGTGTATATATTGGCCTTCAACAACCAAGTGCTGTGCAAAGTAATAGACCGCTAAGTAGTGACGAGGCATTAGCGTATTACATTGATTCAAAATGAACAAGTCACTCATACAAGCAGACTAGGACATGGACTATGAAAGTCGGACATCACGTGTCTCCATCATATGAATGAATTGTTAAATAAAAAAAAGCGTGTTATCCTTCCGAGAATCACGTTGTTGTGCCACAATCTCGAGCAGAAATTGAGCTACATGCTATTTTTAATAAAACTGCAGAACGGTTAGTTAGAAGCTCGGAGAGAAGTTGTCACAAGCGTGCTCCACAATTCCTCGTTTACTCTTATAAGTAAATGGGTGGTCTATCATCTCATAGTGGTTATAAACAGAGATTTGACAATAGCGAAGACACTGATGAGTTCCTTTTCGTTTTTTCATTTGTTTCTCTTAGGTTAATCGACGAAGGTAACAACATTATCTGGCAAAATCCTCATCCATCGTCGATGTTTTGCCGTTCAATTAAATTCATTTTTGCCAAAGAAACTACGGAATTAACAAAAATCGAGACTAATAAGGTTTTGGAACAAATAAACAACTTGGAGCCTACATCTTGTGATCTTGGTGGTTCTTTTTATATTTATTATTTGATTTGAATTGACTATTATTTTTTATAAATATGTCAGTTAATAATTTTTGTATAAATAATTTTTGTATAATATATGTCAGTTTATAATTTTTGTATACATACATAACGTCACGCCTTTTATGCCCGAAGGGGTAGGCAGAGGTGTATTTCTACACCCACTTTTCGCCAGATATACTTTAGTCCCACGTAATAAGGTGCGAGCCTATTGCCGTACCGGGCACATTTCCAGACTCCGTGCTGCTACTGAGAATTTCGAGACAGAAAAACCCAATAACACTGCCCGACCCAGGAATCGAACCCGGGACCTCCCGATCCCACGCGCACATTTATACCGCGAGACCAACGAGGCAGTCGTATGGGGTTTGATGTCGAGTTTTCCGTCTCTACGCAAAGATGGTATTTGCATCGTGTTATTCCTTAGTCACCTCTTACGACACCCACGGGAAGATAGGGGGTGGTGACACTTGTATTCTATGCCTTCAACCACACGGCATAATTTATTTAAAAATATAGTATTATCTTAATATATAAAATCCTTGCGTTACTGACTGACTGACAGACACGCTACAGCCGAAACTGTTGGGCGCAGGAAGCTGAAATTTGGCATGTATGTTCCTTGAGGACCGTAGGGGTGCACTAAGAGGGGATTTCCCGAAATTCCCACGGGATCAGCCAAAACGGGTAATTTAAAAAAATTGCAGGCGTAGCTGCTGGCGTCCTCTATTATATTATACATACATACATACATATCGTCACGCCTTTTATCCCCGAAGGGGTAGGCAGAAGTGTATTTCTACACCCACTTTTCGCCAGATATACTTTAGTCCCACGTAATAAGGGGCGAGCTTATTGCCGTACCGGGCACATTTCCAGACTCCGTGCTGCTACTGAGAATTTCGTGACAGAAAAACCCAATAACACTGCCCGACCCAGGAATCGAACCCGAGACCTCCCGATCCCACGCGCACATTTATGCCGTGAGACCAACGAGGCAGTCGTATAGGGTTTGATGTCGAGTTTTCCGTCTCTACGCAAAGATGGTATTTGCATCGTGTTATTCCTAAGTCGCCTCTTACGACACCCACGGGAAGATAGGGGGTGGTGACACTTGTATTCTATGCCGTCAACCACACGGCTAAAATTAAGTATATTATAATGACTGAAAATATATTTTTGTCCACCTGGCTTGTTCTACGCCGAACACTGTGCAGCCCGGCGAAACTATAAAACATAAAAATGCGGTTTGGCAAAAAACATTATGCCTGATGAGCATTTTCTGATGGGAGATTATTTGAAGATCTCGAACATCTGATGCGGAGAGCCCAGCTACGCTAAAACATATACAGCCATGACGTGTCAGATAAAGTTATTCAGTCTGATGAGCATTTTCTGTTGCCTTATAAAAATCAGAGATCTGAAACATCTGATGAGGAATTATAAGATCCCATCTGCACTATACTATAATTATACAATATACAGACTCGACGGCTTAGCAGTAGTTGTCCAATATTAAGAGGATTTCTTGTTGAGAGATCTATATTCATAATTCTTCGAGCAATTAAAGACCCGAGGAAGGACATAGTTTTTATCGCGATAACCGACATCCACGCGGGTGGAGCCGTGAGCGACAGCTAGTATTGACATATGTATTTTGTATGGATCTTTTGTCAAATATGCCTCTCTAATCTCCAAATACATGGATATATTGTATACATAATATAAGAGAGACAGAAACTTATATTAGAGAGACTTGAGTTCGAAACCATAGCGTTTTTTTTTATTTTGTGGTTATTGTGTGCTGCAATGTGAGTACGTTAATCCGTTGGTTCCTGCTGTCATAAAGATCTTTGACCGTCGTTGTAAGGAGTAAGTAGCGGCAGTAGCTTGAAATATCCTGATTCTGGTCAAAACCATATTATCATTTTAAGTTGCGGAGGTCAGATGACATATGAAATAGGTACTTAATCGAGTCGTATTTACAATCGGGATAACTAGAATAAGTAACTTTAATACTCAACTTTTCTATTCTTCAATCAGATGATTCTATTGTTCAATGATAGCAAATAATGAAGAGTTTTGTTGTTTAGTCCAATGAATAACACAAACGGCTTAAGTTACTAATCTATTACCAGAATATACAATATTAACACAGTAATAGATTCGCAATGAGCCTATTAACAATTTCACATGAGGCTACGAATACGTTGGTTCTACTATTTCACTAATTCTGTTCTTATATTATGAACACGACTTCATGGCCATTGCATCAGTATATCCGAGTGAAATTATTCGTCTCATACATCCACTCGGGCGGAGCCACGTGTGACAGCTAGTTCATAATATTATATTTATAATATATAATTTATAAAAAGACGTTAATTTTTACAATATGTGACGCGGAGTAGTGACTTGGAGTTCATTTCAGATATAGTCATGTATATCTCAAAGCATATTGGTTCTACCATCCATGTGGTACACATTATTTGCATTAAATTGTGAATCAAAACCATTCTCAAGTCCTCTTGAACACACACAAAAAATTTCATCATAATCGGTCCAGTCGTTTAGGGGGAGTTCAGTGACATACACACGAACACAAGAAATATGTATAATATATATAATAATAAATAAAATAATTTAATAAAGATAAAGATGTACCTAATTAAAAGTTAAATTCCCAAAAATAATTGCCTTTGGCAACATTAATTAAGACTTCTGATTTTACAGTGTTGTTACATAAGATAAATTGTTAGTCGTGTATGGTCGTAAAACAAAATTCCATATAAATTACATTACATTTAATAATAAGAAGATTTTGTTAATTTTATTGCAGGATTAATTTCACGTTGCAAATAAAACAATTAAATAAATAATCAAAATAATTCATGACTAATTATATTACAAAAAAATATATAAAAATTGTCAACACTCATGTATTTTAAATCTGGTATTCTGGTTTGCCATCTCCGTCGTGTCAAAAATGTCAAAATGAATGCGTATACTTCATCTCTTTCTTTCCGAGTAGTTAAAAAGAGAGAGAAATAGAGGGCGTGGCCTATGTGCGTATGTGTGCAGATGATCGGAAATGGCCTGCCCGCCGTGCCATTTCGAGAGCTCGTACTGCGGATCAGTCGAAATGGAGTGAAGCACATCGAGCTGTCCATTCTCTACAACGGATAAGTCGTTGGAAAACTCGTACTAGACCCTCAGAAGAGATGTAGGTACAAACATACACGTGTTACGAAATTAAACATAAATAAGAAAATATAGGTTTAATTTCGTAACACAACAACAACAATACTATATCTTAAGAAATATTTTACTATTTTACTTCTATTTGGGATAGAGGATATCCTTTAGAATTTTTAAAAATGTGTAAAATCTAGGATGAAAAATGTCTAACTGTAAATTAGTTGTAACCATGGGGTCTCATTCCTTAGAACGTTTTCCGTCATTCTTAACTCTCTCAACAGATGGCTTTACTAGTATCGATTGTTATTGATGATTTCATGCATAAATGATAAATAAGAAAATAAAGTTCTAAAATATGATATTTATTAATTAAAAAATCCCTTTATTACGATTAAATAAAAAAATGAAACATTTAATTGAATATGAATATTTTTGAAAAATATGATGTGCACTTCGTTGCTCTGGTGGCCAAAATACGTACTAGCTTGTAGTAAAACGTTACAATGAGTTAACTTTCACTCGGCATTCATAGATGGCGCTTTTACGTATGTATATATTTATTTTTATTTAATTTGGTATTAATCTGTAGATGGTAAAATAAATAAATATTTATTAGATAAACATCAAATATTTGAAAAAGTAAGATATTATGTTAACCAATGAACGGCCATGAGCATTTATTTTAAAAAGTACCTGTATAGGTACCTAGTCGAGCGATTGCGTTTTGTTTTTACATTTAAGTACGTAAAAGTAGTGTAATTTAAATTTTATACATAATAAAAACTTACTGTGTTTGTAGTAGTATTATATAATAAATTTTCATAAATTATGTTAATCAATATGCGTCTTACATTTACCTACCTATAGTCAGAGGGTCTAGTACCAGTTGCACTCGATCGTCACGATGGACGATAGCCTATCGAACGGGAACAATTTTCCATACATTTTCTAAAAGCGCCCCTAGGAGTGAGTAGCAAGAACGTCACCCGATGGAGCGACTTTCAAATCGCGAGTATAAGTGTCATTTTGATCGACGAGTCGACGACGATGATGGACGACGATAACAAAATAGGCAAATCCGCAGTTTAAGTTGCACTTTTGACAAGTCAAATAAAGCATATCGAGTCCATATCCGAAGCAAACGAGCATTCTATTGTCACTGAAAAAATTTCGGTGAGCCCGTGTTGTGAGTAGTGTAATAAATTAAGGAAAATCATTATCTTATGTTATTTTGCTTGAAAACTTATTGTAATGGCTCAGGAAGATGATGTGGCTGAAGTGTGACTCTGAGAAAGAGCGAGAATCGAAGATAACGTACAAAATTGTCTTCAACCAACCGTTTGCTAATACCAATATTATTTTGGGTTCTACAAAGGAATGTTAATGAAGGTTGAGTCATAGAGTGTTATTAGAGGCTCATAACATTCCCAGAAATAACGCAGGTGAGTAAAAATTGTTTTAATATGTATATTAAAAGTTACTTCTGAAGTGATCAAACCTTAACATTTTCTGTTACACAGGCTCTCTAAACATATCTTTGTCATGTCTACTTTGCTAGCAACGTAAATATATACCTAAATATGTAATGGATTTAATTAAAATAACGGGGCGGTTCACAACAAGTTAATTACAACAATAGATCCTTTGTTTCGCAAACTTGTAAGTAGATATTAATTGTTTAGAGGTAGGAATGTAGGTATCGTTGTGTTAGTTCCATAAACTTAAGAAGGAAATACGAGAAAAACGATACACTACATCTTTATACTTAACATTTAGTAGGTACCTATTATCTAAAGATGATAGATAACTATAGGTGTGGACCTTGAACTGCGATTATAATTATTATTTCATAGTAGGTAGTATTTGAATAACCTAATAATAGAACCTACAAATTATGGACCTATCTAACCTAACTAACATTGATCATGCACCAAAGTTCAATGTAATTGTTAATTTTTTTATGTTAAAAAACGTTTTCTAAATTGTCAACAGGGAACGGTTATTTTTATTAAGATGATAGCTACAGCAATTCAACACATCCCTATACTCAAACCATTCAATCATTGATGTGATAGCACACAATTGAAAATAATATTTTCATGTTCTTGTTATGTAATATATATTATGAAGCATCAAATGTACCTATTGTCGTAATTGCACTACATCAAATTTATATGTACTATGCACTTTGACTCATTAACATTTACTCCTTTTTACTAAATTTCAGAAGTTAGTTCACCTAACTGTAAATAATAATTGCTGATTATAGGGAGTATAGCTACCTTTGTCAATTAAATTATATCATTAAATTTGAATATTGTTTGTTACAGAAGAATTATCAAATCAGAAGAAGAGGAATATCATCTAATGGGAACAGGCAAATTGGAATTTGCATCAAGATTGATGAGCCGTTGATGGCTGTTTACATGATATGACAATTCATGTCTCTATAATCATGTTATGTATATGGCAGTATAGACAGAGTTACAGAAAGGCAGTAAATGAGTGGACCAAACTGCCACAAGCAATTACTTCATCTCACTGCTTGAGGCAACTTATGTTTTGTTGCAGGGAAAAATGAAATTATGTAATCTTGACAAAAATATGTATATTTTGATAAAGAAAGAACAACATACAATGTTTTATTCTGTATATGTGTTATGCATTCACTAAATATATATATGTTACAATATTATGCTTTTCCTTTATTTGAAATACAATAATATTTTATAAATACAAAACAATCCATGTAAGAAGTAAGATCTTGGAAATATTTTACATAAATTGAGTAAATTTATGAAAACACTATTAGACAGTCCTAATTAATTATGTCTCTTAATAATAAAATTCGTTTTTACATTCACACAAACTATACTTGCTGCATATTAAGTCCAGTGATTAAACATAAAACTGGTTTCTGTGAAAAAATAACTACAATACAATACACAGGTACATTCAATACCTAATAAACTTGTAAAGCTAATCTCTGCTACTATAAATTTTACATAAATTGAGTATATTTATGAAAACACAATTAGACAGTCCTAATTAATTATGTATTTTAATAATTAAATTCGTTTTTACATTCACACAAACTATACTTGCTGCATATTAAGTCCAGTGATTAAACATAAAACTGGTTTCTGTAAAAAAATAACTACAATACAATACACAGGTACATTCAATACCTAATAAACTTGTAAAGCTAATCTCAGCTACTATAAATTAAACTCGAGTGTTCCATAACATGCTACACCGAGACATGTTCAAATTGTAAACTCCTTATTTCAGTACTAATATTGCCTCAGACTTCATATTCTTGCTGCACCGAGACATGTCCAATTTGTGAACTCATTATTTCAGTACTAATATTGCCACAGACTTCATATTGTTGCTACACCGAGACATGTCCAATTTGTGAACTCATTATTTCCGTACTAATATTGCTGCAGACTTCATATTCTTGCTACACCGAGACATGTCCAATTTGTCAACTCATTATTTTAGTACTAATATTGCCACAGACTTCATATTCTTGCTACACCAAGACATGTCCAATTGGTGGACTCATTATTTCAGTAGGTACTAATATTGTTGCACACTTCATATTCTTGCCTAGTCTCGGTTCTTGAAGTCTGCCGTAGTTAGCTAAAAACAAGAAATTATTAAACATTGAAATAAGTAAAAAAGACATGACCTTATTTAATGATATTTTTTATTACTCCTGTATTTATCAAAATAATAATATATCATTTCAGTTTGCCAACAAATTATATATTTATTAAGACTATGACAGACTTAGAGGTTACCTATCATTTTTTTATGAATTTCAGAACAATATTCAGAAAATTTTAATTTTAAATTTTTTTGTATAACTAAAAATTTTCTGAATATTGTTTGTTTTTAAACTGACTGACTTTAAAACCACATGCATTTAGTAATTTGAAATACTGGCTTGGGAAAATATCACAAAGTAACTATATTTACTAACCATTGGTATAAATACAGATAAAAATAACATCCTAATCTTTAGAATACATACCTAGTGGTTTGTATATCACTGCAATTTGTTTATTGCGCGACATCTTTCAACATTTGTCAATTTATTCAAAACTGCTTAGTGTTGAAGTCCTTTTATCCACATGTCTTATGATCTACTTGCTTCTTACACTCCTGAGACGTTTCAAACTCGATCTGCGCACTATTTCAGCTAAACTGAACACGAAAGATCTGAAAGAGTAAGTTTAAGAGAATTAAAGACAAATAATAGGATTGGTTTACTATGTATCTCGTTGACAATGAATAGGTAAACGATGATAGAATAATACTTACTCAGCATAATGTAGGCGAAATAATTAAGTTTGAAAGAAAACAACAAAGGTAATAATTCAACTGACTTATCTGACTTAATCTGACTGACATTTATAATGTCATTTTAGTGATGCCAGATGCAATTTCTAAATTAGTATTATAATGCTGAAGAGTTTGTTTGATTGGACACGCTAATCTCAGGCACTATATTAGTTGCCGTTTATATTCCGTGAGAGCGTAGTATTTCCTTTGATGGGTGGATCACAGCACAGAAAATCACTGTTTTGTCTGTTCCGTGGGGTCGATCCACTCGTGATGAAATCAGTGTCATCCGTATAAATCCGATAGAATACCTCAACCGATAAACTGCATAAGTATATAAAATAGATGAGCGTAGCTGCGGCATCCGCTATTATTTGTATATCTATATTCTTTTTATAGGCTCACGCACACCTGTATCCCTGACGGGGTAGGCAGAGATGTAATATTACACCCACATTTCGCCATGAATTTTTAGGTCCCAGTGGTCCCACGTAATAGGAGGCGAGCCTTGCCTTTACCGGGCACATCACTAGACTCCGTTACTCTCTACTGTGTTATTATATTTATATTTCATACATATAATAAAACACTAAAAAAAATATTTTTGTACATTGAATATGTTTAGAAAAAAATACTCTGTTAGGCTAAGAATCAGTAAAGGAGTATCTAGAAAATAAATTCTGTCTGTTTGTCCGTTTGTCTATTTGTACACGCTAATCTCCGAAGTTACTGGATGGATTTGAAACTTTTTTTGTAATATTGCTATTAGGTCTGGGTCAACATAATTATAGTCTATATTAATTGATTTTGGAAAGTGGAACACCTGATGCAGAACCACAACAGCCCACAGTGTCCGCCCTAGAACAGGCTATGTGGACAGAAGTCATTATCAAATTCCCGGAATTAGTTACTTTCTACCTGTAAACAACACCCCTAAACCCCTGATTCCAAGAATTGTTTACGTGTAACATTCCATACTGATGAGTCATCGTTTATTAAAGTAAGCTAATGAGGTAAATGCAATTAAAGAAATAGGTCAGTGGCATTTTGCTACACTTGTGCTAACACCTCATGGCGACAGTTCTTATTTTGTTTAAAGTTTTAGTGATGGATTTTACTTCTGGAGGTACCTATGTAGGTATAATATTTTTTCTTGTAAGAATCCTCTTAATGCGAAAAATGATGTTTTATCTTTGTTTTCGAACTTATCAAGCTTGGAAAAGCCATGTATCCTCTTGTATCTAGGCTGAAGTTTTGATATGTTTTAGCTGCATGACTATGGATGATGATGGCATATATGTATTTTACGTAACACACTTGAGTACAACTATTTTTTTTTCTTATTTTTCAGAAAAGCTTTACTCTATTAGTAAAATAGAGCTTTTCGAAAAATGGCTAAAGCTCGAAAAAAAGCGATAGAAATGATCGTTTATTTGAGTTTATTTCATCTTAGTTTGATTTCTTTGACATTACTGAAGAATGTCAAAGGGAAATTAAGATGAAATTAGCTAGTATTTCTTAGAAAATTTCTACAAAATGGGTTTCTTCAGGAAAGTCAAAAGAGCGTTTCCTTAATAAGAATAAGATGTGGCTGGAAGGCGATGAGATAGAATTTTGTATGCGATCGACTCAACCACAGCCTTCTCCGCTGACCTTTTTCGGCCTGGCAGGCCTAAAAAAGTCTTCGAAGATTCGTCTTTTAAAACTAAAAAACGTAGAGTTGAAGATCTAGTTCAATCGCGAAGTGTTGGAGAATTAATGACTGCAGCAGAGGTAACTGCATGGTCAACTGGACATAAGAACGTTGCCAGAGTTATAAAGAAGCTTCAGCTTCCGTAAGTGTATGTATTGGCCTTCAACAACCAAGTGCTGTGCAAAGTAATAGACCGCTGAGTAGTGACGAGGCATTAACGTATTATATTGATTCAAAATCAACAAGTCACTCATACAAGCAGACTAGGACATGGACTATGAAAGTCGGACATCACGTGTTTCCATCATATGAATGAATTGTTAAATAAAAAAAGCGTGTTATCCTTCCGAGAATCACGTTGTTGTGACACAATCTCGAGCAGAAATTGAGCTACAAGCTATTTTAAATAAAACTGCAGAACGGTTAGTTAGAAGCTCAGAGAGAAGTTGTCACAAGCGTGCTCCACAATTCCTCGTTTACTCTTATAAGTAAATGGGTGGTCTATCATCAAAATCATCATAGTGGTTATAAACAGAGATTTGACAATAGCGAAGACACTGATGAGTTCCTTTTCGTTTTTTCATTTGTTTCTCTTAGGTTAATCGACGAAGGTAACAACATTATCTGGCAAAAGCCTCATCCATCGTCGACGATGTTTTGCCGTTCAATTAAATTCATTTTTGCCAAAGAAACTACGGAATTAACAAAAATCGAGAGTAATAATGTTTTGGAACAAATAAACAACTTGGAGCCTACATCTTGTGATCTTGGTGGTTCTTTTTATATTTATTATTTGATTTGAATTGACTATTATTTTTTATAAATATGTCAGTTAATAATTTTTGTATAAATATGTCAGTTTGTAATTTTTGTATAATATATGTCAGTTTATAATTTTTGTATACATACATAACGTCACGCCTTTTATGCCCGAAGGGGTAGGCAGAGGTGTATTTCTACACCCACTTCTCGCCAGATATACTTTAGTCCCACGTAATAAGGGGCGAGCCTATTGCCGTACCGGGCACATTTCCAGACTCCGTGCTGCTGCTGAGAATTTCGTGACAGAAAAACCCAATAACACAACCCGACCCAGGAATCGAACCCGGGACCTCCCGATCCCACGCGCACATTTATGCCGCGAGACCAACGAGGCAGTCGTTTAGGGTTTGATGTCAAGTTTTCCGTCTCTACGCAAAGATGGTATTTGCATCGTGTTATTCCTTAGTCACCTCTTACGACACCCACGGGAAGATAGGGGGTGGTGACACTTGTATTCTATGCCGTCAACCACACGGCATAATTTATTTAATAATATAGTATTATATATTATAATGACTGAAAATATATTTTTGTCCACCTGGCTTGTTCTACGCCGAACACTGTGCAGCCCGGCGAAACTATAAAACATAAAAATGCGGTTTGGCAAAAAACATTATGCCTGATGAGCATTTTCTGATGAGAGATTATTTGAAGATCTCGAACATCTGATGCGGAGAGCCCAGCTACGCTAAAACATATAGCCATGACGTGTTAGATAAAGTTATTTAGTCTGATGAGCTTTTCTGTTGCCTAATAAAAATCAGAGATCTGAAACATCTGGTGAGGAGTTATAAGATCCCATCTGCACTATACTATAATTATACAATATACAGACTCGACGGCTTAGCATTAGTTGTCCAATATTAAGAGGATTTCTTGTTGAGAGATCCATATTCATAATTCTTCGAGCAATTAAAGACCCGAGGAAGGACATCGTTTTTATCGCGATAACCGACATCCACGCGGGCGGAGCCGTTAGCGACAGCTAGTATTGACATATGTATTTTGTATGGATCTGTTGTCAAATATGCCTCTCTAATCTTCAAATACATGGGTAGATTGTATACATAATATAAGAGAGACAGAAACTTATATTAGAGAGACTTGAGTTCGAAACCATAGCGTTTTTTTTTATTTTGTGGTTATTGTGTGCTGCAATGTGACCGTAGAGTACGTTAATCCGTTGGTTCCTTCTGTCATAAAGATCTTTGACCGTCTTTGTAAAGAGTAAGTAGCGGCAGTAGCTTGAAATATCCTGATTCTGGTCAAAACCATATTATCATATTAAGTTGCGGAGGTCAGATGACATAAGAAATAGGTACTTAATCGAGTCGTATATACAATCGGGATAACTAGAATAAGTAACTTTAATACTCAACTTTTCTATTCTTCAATCAGATGATTCTATTGTTCAATGATAGCAAATAATGAAGATTTTTGTTGTTTAGTCCAATGAATAACACAAACGGCTTAAGTTACTAATCTATTACCAGAATATACAATATTAACACAGTAATAGATTCGCAATTAGCCTATTAACAATTTCACATGAGGTGATGAGGCTACGAATACGTTGGTTCTACTATTTCACTAATTCTGTTCTTATATTATGAACACGACTTCATGGCCATTGCATCAGTATATCCGAGTGAAATTATTCGTCTCATACATCCACTCGCGCGGAGCCACGTGTGACAGCTAGTTCATAATATTATATTTATAATATATAATTTATAATTAGACGTTGTTTTTTACAATATGTGACGCGGAGTAAGTAGTGACTTGGAGTTCTAATTAAAATTAATAAGAAAATTTTCGACGTATCATTTCAGATATAGTCATGTATATCTCAAAGCATATTGGTTCTACCATCCATGTGGTACACATTATTTGCATTAAATTGTGAATCAAAACCATTGTCAAGTCCTCTTGAACACACACAAAAAATTTCATCATAATCGGTCCAGTCGTTTAGGAGGAGTTCAGTGACATACACACGAACACAAGAAATATATATATAATAATAAATAAAATAATTTAATAAAGATAAAGATGTACCTAATTAAAAGTTAAATTCCCAAAAATAATTGCCTTTGGCAACATTAATTAAGACTTCTGATTTTACAGTGTTGTTACATTAGATAAATTGTTAGTCGTGTATGGTCGTAAAACAAAATTCCATATAAATTACATTACATTTAATAATAAGAAGATTTTGTTAATTTTATTGCAGGATTAATTTCACGTTGCAAATAAAACAATTAAATAAATAATCAAAATAATTCATGACTAATTATATTACAAAAAAATATATAAAAATTGTCAACACTCATGTATTTTAAATCTGGTATTCTGGTTTGCCATCTCCGTCGTGTCAAAAATGTCAAAATGAATGCGTATACTTCATCTCTTTCTTTCCGAGTAGTTAAAAAGAGAGAGAAATAGAGGGCGTGGCCTATGTGCGTATGTGTGCAGATGATCGGAAATGGCCTGCCCGCCGTGCCATTTCGAGAGCTCGTACTGCGGATCAGTCGAAATGGAGTGAAGCACATCGAGCTGTCCATTCTCTACAACGGATAAGTCGTTGGAAAACTCGTACTAGACCCTCTGTTCAAGATACGAAAAAATAAAATGTAAACAAACCATAAAATGGTTCTTTTAATGTCGCCTTCGCAACAAAAGTAGATTTAAGTTAAATACTCCAAGCGAAAGATGCAGTTAGTTTTACAAAAATACGCCTGTCCCTTCAATTCATAAATGATACTGTATATTTTTTACCTTTTATTTTTTTCGTAGGTATCTTGAACAGACAATAGCAACTAATAAACAGTTGATGTTGAGTATGTTGTAAATCAAGCTAATGAAAAAAACAAAACACATTTTTAAACTTTGATAGCCGACTTCTCTAGAAGTCTAGAACTCATTCGCTTGGTTCCCGATAGGTATAGTATTAAATTTATCTATGCCGATAGTCATGACTTCATGAGTCGCACAATTGCAAAATCGCGTACCAAGTACACCAAGTGCGTCTCTATAAAAATACCAGGGTCGAAAACCAGGTATCAATATACTTGCAAGTTTTTGGGCACTCGAGTATAGAAAACTTCGTGTGACGCCCTGGTAATGCAAGTTTGTATTGAAAAATAAACCTTATCTTAATATGAGTAAGGATGTTTATCGCAAAATTTGGTAATGGACTTTTCTAAATACTTTTATGGAAATTTATTCCTTACTGCCATACATTTACGGAACTTTATCGCACAAAACACTAAAATACTTGAAAGTATTTTGAGTACTCAGGAATATAAAAATTGCAAGGTTTTCCGCGACAAAGTTCCGTAAATGTATGGTGGTAAGGAATAATATCCCATGAAAGTAAAAGTACTCCGTTACGATCGTGGATCGGCAAAACGCGAGACGCGATCGCGTACGTTTAATTCAAGTAAGAAATACTTTGAAAGTGTTGCAAGTATTTAAAAAAAAATCGTTACAATCAGCTTCAAAATTACGAATCCTACAAAATAAATGATTTTATAATAGTTAAATTTAGTTTGTATCTAATTCTGCTTATCCACTTTAATGGAGGAATAAAAAACGACCTAATTTATCAATTTAAAAATATTAATTTGCTAACATCTGGATTTGAGTTAATTATCTAAATAACTAACTTGCACGTTTGCATAACTTGCTTATAAGGCCGAATTAATAAACCAATTGTAATGACTAGCTTTTGCGCGCGACTTCGTTCCCGTGAAAGTTGAAGAGAAAAAATTCCAACGTTTTTGCAAGATTTTTTGTTAGTTGACGAGGTATCATGGTTTCATAAATAAAAAAATAAAATGAACTGTTGTTTCATTTCTACATTTTAATAGTTACCTACCTATTCCCCTTTTGCAATCTCGACGTTCGCTTCGCCAGGGGTTCGCCATTTAGGTTACATTAATTTCGCCTGAATACCAATTTAATTAAGAATATAATAATACAAATAAAGAATAACAATTTTCACGAAGCAGAACTCAAAGAAAAGCACCACCTAGTATAGTAATGTACCTATTATATTATCTGTAGCATGCACCACAGACCCTGGGACCACCGACCATCAGACCAAGGCAATCTCACAAGGTCATAGGTTTTGTCAAGTCTATTCAAGCTAGCCCAAACACTACTAGTTTCTCATGTGTAGTTTAGGAGTTTCTGTGACCACCTTCCGGCTTCATCATCAGACCAAGGCAACCTCACAAGGTCATAGGTTTTGTCAAGTCTTATCAAACGAGCCCAAACACGACTAGTTTATCATGTGTAGTTTAGGAGTTCCTGTGACCACCTTCCGGCTTCATCATCAGACCAAGGCAACCTCACAAGGTCCATAGATTTTGTCAAATCTATTCAAACGAGCCCAAACACTAATAGTTTATCATGTGTAGTTTAGGAGTTTCTGTGACCACCTTCCGGCTTCATCATCAGACCAAGGCAACCTCACAAGGTCATAGGTTTTGTCAAATCTATTCAAACGAGCCCGAACACTACTAGTTTATCATGTGTAGTTTAGGAGTTCCTGTGACCACCTTCCGGCTTCATCATCAGACCAAGGCAACCACACAAGGTCATAGGTTTTGTCAAGTCTTGTCAAACGAGCCCAAACACGACTAGTTTATCATGTGTAGTTTAGGAGTTCCTGTGACCACCTTCCGGCTTCATCATCAGACCAAGGCAACCTCACAAGGTCATAGGTTTTGTCAAGTCTTGTCAAACGAGCCCAAACACGACTAGTTTATCATGTGTAGTTTAGGAGTTCCTGTGACCACCTTCCGGCTTCATCATCAGACCAAGGCAACCTCACAAGGTCATAGGTTTTGTCAAGTCTATTCAAACGAGCCCAAACACTACTAGTTTATCATGTGTAGTTTAGGAGTTCCTGTGACTACCTTCCGGTTTCATCATCAGACCAAGGCAAACTCACAAGGTCATAGGTTTTGTCAAGTCTATTCAAACGAGCCCAAACACTACTAGTTTATCACGTGTAGTTTAGGAGTTCCTGTGACCATCTTCCGACTTCATCATCAGACCAAGGCAACCTCACAAGGTCATAGGTTTTGTCAAGTCAATTCAAACGAGCCCAAACACGAGTAGTTTATCATAATATGTAGTTTAGAAGTTCCTGTAACCATCTTCCCGGCTTCATCATCAGACCAAGGTGCATTCACAAGGTCATTCATCACTGCACCATTTCAATGTTACCGTAACATAGCCACCAAACTTACGTAAATATGTCAAATATCAGCTTTATGGAACAGTGTACAAAGTGCATTCCAAATTTTGAACGGAAAGACACGAAGTCATAAAAATATCGCTAGATGTTTTAACGCCACCGGTACATACGTAAAATAGGTACCTACTAGATCGGTTGATCGTGTTATAACCTTGAAATGAGGCACACTTGGGTGACAAGGTGAAATATCATAATATTTCTACATTTTAAACAGAATGCTTTTTTATTATAGCGCCATCTCTTCTTTTTAATTTAAAATAACATTGCTTACAAAATGAGACGTAAGATGTCGCTACCATCGACTCCCATTTTTTTCGTCGCTAGCGCCATCTGTTGTATTATTTACGGTATTAACAAGTACTTATAAAAATAAAGGTCTAATATTAAGGATCTAACGTGGCCAATTTTTATGGACGACTTGCGGCATCTGTACTGTAAAGTATTATATTTATCTATGGTTGTAACTAATTCATTATATTGTTACGAATTGAAAATAACGCCATCTATCAGTGAATGGGAGAACTACATGAGATTGAATGTATCAGTGGTTTGAAGGTAATTCAGCTATTCTCTAATAGATGGCGTAGGTGTAAATAGAACATTTACGCAATTCTAGAAACACCTTACACGTTTCCAGAAATATCGTGAGTCGTCTCGAAAAGCCTAGTGATGTTATCCGGCCAGTATAAATAGAGCGAGAGCGCGCGAGACAACACAGTAAAAATTGAATACGGAAAGCGATCAACATCAAGCGAAGGGAAATAAGTCGGAAGTGTTTAGTGTTGTTCTAGTGGTGTGAATAGTGTGTTTTATTAGTGTTGTGAAAATAAGTGTGTGTATCTAGTGTTATTGTGTTAGTAAATAAAGTACAGTTTTTTTCTGGCATAGTGTTATAATTTATCGTCGAACCCCAGCTCGTAACAATATTGTCTAGCCATTCTTACCAGCGGATTGTAATAAGAAATATTGTTTTTATAAATTTGCAAGGCAAAGAGATTAACACGGTTCGATCTACGTAAACTGTATTTAATGTTAAATGAAATATGCGAAAGCAATTCGGGTGAATCAATAATTGAATGAATTATTTTATATAAATAAACCAGATCAAAATATTTGCGACGAGCTTCCAATGGTTGTACATTGAATTTTTGCAGCCTCTGATCATAATTCAAGTACGTACGACCAACTTTCTGGCGGTAACAAATAATTTTAAGGCATTTCCTTTGAACACGCTCTATGTCGTTAATGTGCACTCTATAATATGGTGACCAGATCGGAGAGCCATATTCCAAGGTACTTCTTACCAGGGCATAGTAAAGATAAAGCACACTTTGAGCTTTTTGGAAACCTTTTGTTGTCCGTAGAACGAAACCTAGGAGCTTGTTGGCTTTCGAGATTATATGTTGGTAGTGAGATCTAAAAGAAAGTTTATCGTCGAAGAGTATACCCAAGTCTTTGACAACACTAGACCTATTAAGTACTTGTCCATCAATAATGTAATTATGTAAAATTTTGTTGCGTTTATTTGAAAAAGATATTGAAAAACATTTATTGATGTTTAAATACATTTTATTCGTATTGCACCAATCTGAAACAATGTGTAGGTCGTTCTGCAAATTCTGACAATCGGCCAAAGACGTTATGTTGGCAAATATTTTTAAATCATCAGCGTAAAGGAGACATTGACAGGACAGACGCTCAATCAGGTCATTTATAAATATGACAAAGAACAGGGGGCCCAGATGGGATCCCTGAGGAACACCGGAAAATACCCTCACTGGTAAAGAAAGATACCCCTTTAAGGCTACCAATTGACTCCGATTATCTAAATATGATGAAATCCAGCGAAGCAAGTTACCCTGTATACCATAGGCGGCGAGTTTTTTGCAAAGAAGTTTATGGTTGACCTTGTCAAACGCCTTTGAAAAGTCAGTGTAGATAGCATCTACCTGACCACCTACTGAAAAGCTTTTACATAGGAAATTCTTGTATTCCAACAGATTGGTGATGGACTGATGGTAGATTTGTTCCTAACGAAACCATGCTGCCGTTCCGAGAGAATGGGTTTGATGTGATTATACAAGTAATTGTATAAAAGCGACTCGAATAACTTGGCAAAACAAGATAAAATGCTTATTGGTCTATAGTTCTCGCAATGCGACCTATTACCGTTCTTAAAAATGGGTACCTACTATGTGCGCCACTTTCCAGCGTTTCGGAAAAAATCCACTGTTGAGTGATTTATTAAATATAATGCAAAGAGGACTTGCTAGCTGTGCAGCACATGAGCAGACAAAAGAAGGTGGAAGCAAGTCAGGACCAGCGCCTTTGTTTTTATCCAATTGACGCATTGCCAGTATAATGTCCTTAATGCTAAATGACACCGATGACAATACATTAACAATCCTGGGGTCAGAGGCAACGGTCATCAGATCGGGACAGGATGGCGAGTTAGGTAGGTTGTCAGTCTCAAAAACAGAACCAAAATAATTAGAGAAGAGTTCGCAAATACCTTGACCCTTAGATGAATTAGATTCTCCCAACGACATAACTCGAGGTATTGAGGTTTGACCCTTTTTGTTGTTTACAAATTTCCAGAACAATTTTATGTTCTTCTTAATAGAATTTTCAGTAGAAGATAAGTATCTTTTGTAACATTCTTTGGCTAGTCTTTTACATCTAGAACGAAGCAATGAGAAGGCATCATAATCGCGGGGATTATTGAACTTTTTAAACAGTTTGTGATATTTTCTCTTTTCCTCGTTGCATTTTATAAGGCTTTTGCTATACCAGATCGGGTAAGTTTGGGGTGTAGATTTTATCATTGGGGTGTGCCTTTTTATTATATCAAATAGCTTGTCATAGAAAATATCCGTACTTGTGTCTACGTCAGGCAATGATAATAAGTTATTCCAATCGACTAACTCTAGTTCCGCCTTAATTTGTTGCAAGTCACATTTAGAAAACAGTAACACTGTGCGTAAGCACTTTGTAAGACCTTTCACCTCATATGGTAATTTTATTTAAATTAAAAGGGCTGGATGATGTTTATCCAGTGAGCTCAGGGAAAAAGTATCATTTACACTGATGGTATCGAAATTTGAGAGGATTAAGTCTAAAAGACGCCCGTTAGCATTAGTAATGTTGTTAAACTGACTTAAACTACAGAGTGTCATAAATTCGTCAAGTAACAATAGTTTTTTGGAGAATGTACCGGCTAAGTTTGAGTCAAGATTTGTGTGAGTTCTGGAACAGAAGTCAGGAGTATTGAAATCGCCGACTAACAAAAAATTATTATCGGGTCGCGTATGCAACAAAATCTTTTGACAATTATTGTAGAATTGATCAAGTTGAACAATATCTATATCCGGAGGTAAGTAACAGACACAAATATTTAAATTAGGTACGTTATGCTTATCAGAAACTAATGTAATCCAGATATCCTCCCTACCGGTCTGCCATGAAATCTGGTGAACAATTTGATACTTTTTTAGTACTGCGATAAGGGCACCCCCTCCCTCGGATTTAGATGAACTAGTGCTCGCACGATCTCGTCTGAAGACATTATAGCGATCATCAAAAACTTCTCTATCATATACTCCCTCATTAAGAGTTGTCTCCGTGAGACAAATAATATCATAGTTACAGTTCAATACATTTAGATAAAATTGTGTGAGTTTACTTCGTATTCTGTTTACATTTTGGTAGTATACATAAATCATTATAAATTTGTTTGACTTGCACAAAAAGAGGAACTATATTTATAGGGAAAGTGTGTGTATCAACTTACTTTAACTTATTTAAGGAGTCTAAGCTCTTAACAATGATAGGAGGACAGGTCTCATCCTTGCGTATGTAGATTTGCCCAAAGCGTACCCATACAAACTTATAATTCATTTCTTTACAGAATTTTCTTGCATTGCTATGTAGTGCCTTAGTTTCAGGAGACAGATGTTCGGAGAGATAAATTCTGTTTGTTTCACCAGTAAAGCCAATGTGTGTAGTTGCAAGCTTCTCTTTAGGATGGGTCTTATTGAACCGTGTTGCGGCGGACGGCAAAGAATCACGATGTATTTGTGACGAAAGTGTGATCAGAATATTCCGTGGCCTTTTCGAGGCAGTATCCATTTTAGCAACACGTCGACACGATCTAATGTCATTATCAGGAATAACGACCTGTAGGCATTCACACAGTTTTTTGAAGAGAACCGAAAGATTTTCATTTTTACTTTCAGGAACTTCGTGAATTTCGATATTTAAGTTTCGTGATATTTTCTCCATACTCGACAGCCTGGACTCCAACTTCTGTAAGGAACCTTTCGACTTAGATAATTCGTCTTCTAGAGCTTTAATTTGAATGTCACGTGCTTTCAAATCGGACTTCATATCCATCTGTTCTGCGGTAATATAATCCGTTGTAGTTGTAAAATCAATTTTAAAGATCTCAATGGCCCGGTTCACTTCCGCAGACACCATTATCTCCATATCCTTCTTGAGCGCAGATCGAAGATTGGTCATAAATGCCGAATCCGGAGCAAGCTTCATGTCGAATAGTGTACTGATGCAGTGATGCTCTCCATGGTGACGGGCTCATTAGACAAGTTAGCGCCTGATGGAATAGTATGAGCAACAGCCCTATCGCATACGCCGGGTGAATCATGATAGGGCGACATAATCATCGCGTCGCTTATGTCAGCTTTACGACGTTGACGACAAGGCGTATTGTCATTATTTTTCCGTTTAGTCACATTTTGACAAAATGGGCAACTTAGGGAAGCTAGTTGCTTGGCGTCTAGGTTCCTGCAATCTTCAGTAGTTAAATTTAGGCATTCATAACAAAAAAGCGAAGAACATTTATGGCATTTCCCGTATTTTGAGCCATGTATATCATTGGTACACCCTTGACAACGCATCTTCAGACTTTTCAAGCAATTTTTTTATTAAAAAAAATCGAAAAATTTGCAACAAAAAAAGATAAAAAATAAAAGTCTATTAATTTTAAAATAAATCTGTTATAAACTTCAATAATGTTAAGAGTTTATGCAATTTTTTGTAAAATTTAATGTCCAAAAATAATAGTCCGCGAGATTTGATCCCACAACTGCATAAACGGTAATCAGTTACTATGCCGACTCGATCACAGTCACCTGACGATCGTTGACGAAATAACAGTTCAGAGTTCACACAGTAACAAGAATAATTAGCGATGTCATCATAAGCGATCAATGACCTTTCTATTGTGTTTAAAGGGTAAAATGGCCACGCGAAACACTTTTTACTTGTGAGATTTTTTAGTTTATTCACAAATTACACTTCACTCAATGTACTCAAAGACACAGTTTAATACACAGTTTGTAGTTCTCAGTACAACACAAAGAATGGTATATAACACTACCGGGAAAATTAAGGTTTGATTAACTTTGTAAAATTAAAAGCACCAAGTGAAAACAAATACGTCTGTTATACTTGAATGTTGACAGCGAAAAAAAAAGAATACCAAGTTTATAAAAACACCTTCGCAAATAATGCATTATTTTACTACAAATCTAGTTATCATAAAAAAGGTTATAGTGAGCCAACCTTAATAGATAAACATTTGCTGTTGCGGACTTTTTTTAAAGGGGAGCAATTCTGCTGTACAGGATTTTACGAAACTTTGACCGTTTAAGCAGCACATGCACTGGAAGTTTTCAAAAGGAAAGAGAAGCCCTTTGGAACATTATTCATCAGTTCTCCGCTCTTATTTGTCTTAGCGTGATGATATACATAATGTAGCCTATAACCTTCCTCGATAAATGGACTATCTAATACTAAAAGCATTTTTCAAATCGCACCAGTAGTTTCTGAGATTAGCGGGTTCAAGCAAATAAACAAGCAAACTCTCCAGCTTTATAATATTAAAGTATATATACTAGAAACATATAATAATATATTTCTTATCTTACATTACCGCTCATGCGTATAATATGTACTGATTTTGATTTCATACTATGTCAACACTCATATGTCAGCAGTGCTGTCAATTTGTCATCTGATAATCTGATCTGTCAGTAGGACAAAGTCAAAACTCTTTCTTGTTTTGTTTGTTCCCTGCTATTCCTGCTAAGCGAAGGCTAAAATTGTAACAGCAAATTTTTATCCTAAACCAACCGTATTAGTTATAAGAAGTCCAAAAAACGAGGAACGAAATTAAATGTTAATTCTCGTTTAAATCTCTGTTTTAGTTAAGTGATAAATTAATACGTTGCGCCAAAAAGTTTGCAGTATTCTGCTGCAGTAGTTGCAGTATTATTAATTTATGATGGAATTTTCTTTGAATGTGTTTACATTGAACTGCTGGTAAGTTTATTATCAACCATGTTTTAATAAAGGATCTATAAAATTCAACTAACTGTTGAAATTACTTATTTGATAACAACGGCAAACTACGGTGATAACCTACAATGCAGTATTTTTATGTTTGTAGGGGTATACCCGTGGTGTCAAAGAATCGTAATGAAAGATTTGAAGCCATAGGTAAATATCTCAAAGAAGCCTCACATTCAATAGTATGTCTGCAAGAAGTGTGGAGTGAAAAGGATTATTTATACTTGAAAGAAACTTTAAAAAATAATCTACCTTATTCACACTACTTTTACAGGTACAAATTAACTTTCTTATAAGTTTTACAGAGCTTATATCTTTTTCAGTTACTGGAAAGAGAGTTTAGTAAAAATAATGATATTTCAAACCTCATACATAAACCTCTTTGATGTTTCTTGAAGCATATACTTTGCTGCATTTGTCTTGCTAGTCATGCATATCTGATTGGTTAATCAGAAATGCATGACTAGGATGCAAGACTATTTTTATGTAAATAACATTAAATCTGGTGTAAAATTATTAGTATACTTACTTCCTTTTGTTATAGTTAGGCTTTGTGTTCATAATGATGTGGCCACGGTGCTGTGAATCATGATCAACTCAAATAGTAAGTTGTTCTTACTCAGCAGCTTGCCACAGTATTTAAATCACTGTGAATTTGATGTAACAAAAAAAAGTCCAAGAGCTGGCACATGTTGAATAAGATCTTATAGGGTATTTGACTACTGTCACAGAATTGAACTATTATTTAAGTATAATAATTATATTACATGTAATAGACATATAAGAAATAACAATAAAACTTATTCATAAAAAAAGTTTAAATATGATGTTAGTAATGTTTTATTACATGCATAAAAAAAAGTATTAGTATGGGGCTATTACATATAATAGAAATTAGTCTATTGCCTTCTACATATCTAACATACTTGTGATCATGACAGGATCTTTGTTTAATTTTTTGCAGCGGTGTGCTTGGCTCAGGGCTGTGTGTGTTCTCAAAATGGCTAATACAAGATGTTTTCTTTCACCAATGGCCACTAAATGGTTACATTCACAAAATTCACCATGGAGACTGGTTTGGAGGTAAAGGAGTGGGTCTGTGCCGTATAAAGTATGGTAAAAGACTTATTAATGTATATTGTACACATGTAAGTAGTTTAGACTCATTGCAGACATATTATTCTAAGCTGTACAATTTAGGTCATATATTTTTATCTGATAGCAATGTTATCTCTTCCTTTGATAATGTCGGTATTTTGATGTTATGTACTTATCAAATCGTAGAAATCTACCGTCACTGACAACCCTAATAATATGATAAAACTACATGCATATTCAATTGGTGATTTCCACTTTCTAAATGGTAAAGATGTCTCAAAGACATCTGCAGTCTGTTACCCTACACCTTTATAGTTAGTACTTAGCTGAGGCAATTATACAGCAATGTGACAGTTATTCACTAGGTTGATATTATTACAGTATTAATATATTCATATTTAATCATCTTTTATTTGTTCAACTTTAAATAATTATCATGCTAAAACTTATAAATCCAACCAACCAATACACACTCAAACAAAACTTTTGGTTTAGCTTGTTCCACTGTACCAATCATAGGTATTACCTACCCTGCCTTCTGGGTAAGCTATATATTGCAATTGATAGGTGCTGGGTTTGATTCCCATGCATTGCATTACAAACATAACCAAACAGGAGCAGAAGGCTTAGTTGGATAATTATTAAGAGTAGGTACAAGTCTTAGCAATTCTTCTTGAAGGTTCTTGATGGCACAGGCTGTTTCCGCAACTCCACGTTTTGGCGTGTATGTTGCGTGCGGGTGGGAATGGTGTCGTCATTCGAGCCACCCCAGTCTTAGCAATTGAATAGCATTAGTCCATGGCGTATGCAGTGTCGTATCTAGCATATCTGCGGGTCGCGGCAAAGTATGCTAACCGGGATTCGCCTCTCTGCCGCTACGGGTCGTCTACGGATACCGCTGTGGCTTACTGGGTAGTCCTCTTATGCCCATAGTGGAGGTCCTCGGCCTGATCGGAGAGAAAGAGGTTGAGCTCGTAATTTGAGTGATTGTTGTGGTGACGTAAATCTAACTTTCAGTCGAGTGGGAAGCCATTTTGTCTGGTGTCGCCTCTCTTGCTTAACTTAGTCTGGCTTCCTGCAGGAAGTTCTAAATAAGGTTTAACATACTTATTTCTTTTTCAGCTGCACGCAGAATATCATGTAGACGACATTTACTTGGCACACAGAGTGCTACAAGCGTATTCAACGGCTGAGTTAGTGAACTTGACGGCAATGCCGGCTGATGTGTCTATACTAGCGGGCGATCTTAACGCAGCGCCAGGAGACTTGTCCTTCAAGTAAGACTTTCGGTTATATATTTTATTTACTGTTAAGGCGCACGCAAACTGTTCGGACGCGACTTACTGTCGCGACAGTAAGTCGCGACACATAGTGTGCACACCCTTTCGGACGCGGCTTTCTGTCGCGTCCGCGTCCGATACAACCATAGACACGCCATGCTGTCTATGCGATACACTATGGCTAGGTAGGAGCTTATTTTCTTAATTCAGGGCACTAGCAGTTAGCACTATTAGATTATATTATTGGTAGATCTTGAAGTAAAGCAGAACTGTTGAATTGAAAGTGAATTTGACATTTTTTGACTATATTCTGTATAAAATCAATATTAAGGCCGTACCATGGACAATATACGGATGACAGCAAACGTCCGCGGACATTTGTAAACGTCCGCGGACGTTTGCTGTCATTTTCCCAGATTGCTTTCGGACGTCTGAACGCTCAAGGTCACGTCCGCGACAGACGTCCGATAGTGTGCACACTTGAATGGATTTTCCTTGTCCAGATACCCTTCTGTCGCGACCGTAAGTCGCGACAGATAGTTTGTGCGGGCCTTTAGTTTATTCTCTGATGTTACAGATGAATGGGACCATCTGACATTGATGCTTGTCATATTTATTTCTACCAAGCACTAAAATGTTTGAGTCTTGTCAGAAATAGCCAAAATTGGCATTCATGCGCACGTAACAATATAAGTTGTGAAAACGCGCGAATCGTGATAACCAAGCATGCGACACGATAACTCTTCCCGATCTATACTTATCATTTATTTCTTTGCTTAAGATATCCCTGATACTTAAAGTGATTACCTCAGCCATCATCAACCACTTTCTTGTTGCTGTTTCACAGATAATAATGTAAACTTGCCAAACTTGCAGCAAGTTTAAATCAAACTTGCTAGTTTCACTGTGACAAACTTGCATGAAATTGTTTGTTTGATTTGGATGACGACGAGCACAGGTTGGTGGTCGGTCGACCTCCTAGCTGGTGCTCGACGACCAGCTGTTGTCGGACCACCAAGCTGTGCTCGTCGTCATCCAAATCCTTTGGAAAACAAACTTCATGCAAGTTTGATGCAAGTTTGTCACAGTGAATCTAGGAAGTTTGATTTAATCTTGCTGCAAGTTATTTGTTATCTGGGTTCTATCCGATGACGGTTACATACATACATACATAGACTCACGCCTGTTTCCCGGAGGGGTAGGCAGAGACTACGGAACGCCATTTGCAACGATCCTGACATATCTCTCTTGCTTCATTCACTCCCATCAGATTCCTCATGCATGCTCTTCTGTTCAGGGTACTTCTCACCTGTCCTGTTTTGGTCTTGATTTGGATTTAAACCTGATAATGAAAAATGTTATCCAGAGAAACATTAAAAAGCAATTTGTCTCAGTTTTGAGCCCCCTACCCTTCCCACGCTAGATTTTCCCCTGTGTCTATCTGTATGCGCGAGACAAAAAGTTGTGTGACCACAAATTGGTTAATTCAAGTCTAGAATTCCTTTGCGTCGTCTAATGTTGCTTCCTTGTGAAGTTAGCGGGACAGAAGGCAAGGCTATTGGCTATACCTACCTATATCATCACGCTATGAGCCACGGCAGCGGAGTATTAATAATTTTTATTATTCAAAGGAAGTAGGTACAGCAAAACTAGAACTCTGCAGACTCGATATAATTTTCTACTGCAATTATATCGATTTTATTAAATAGATGGACAATAAGCAGATTCTCATGGCGTAATGATAAGTAATGACTAATAACATGCTACGGTCGGACCGCGAACACTATTTCAAGGCCTTGTCAGTTGGAACTATAGCTAATCTGATTAGCAAACTGCAAACCATGTAGGTATTACCAAGTTGAATCGATTTTATAACTACCGTAAAATGGGGATACTTTGATAAATTTCAAAATTCAATTGATCATAACTTTGCCAGTTTATGCTAGAAAAATACAAAATAAATACTGTATTGCCAACTTGGGACCTGCTATCATAATCGGACAATAAAAAAAATAGCGTTTATAGTTTTGGCGTAAAAATTCACTAAATGTCGATTCAACTTTATACTTGCAATGGGGTAATTTTGATAGGCCACGACTTTATGACGGAATATCATAGTATCCCTTAACAGCAGTAAAAAGCAAAAACAAAAATAAATATTGATTACTTAGATTTCAAATTAGAGCAATTTAAAAATAGGTGGGGTGACTTTGATTACAGGGGTTACATTGGATAACAGATTCTAAGCAGTTTACTAGGTTGAAAAATAAAACAATCGTTTTAGGATAATCGAATATATAACACAAAAAACAATCAAACTGTAACATCATATACTAAATAAAGGTTTAAAATCTTTAAAAATTTAAAACCTTTAAAAATCTCAAAACTCCTTGGAAAAAAGAAAAATCAAAAATGTTTCATTACTAAATTATTACTTAGAATAATCAGCCTTTTTTAATTTTAATTAGAGAAAATTATCAACTTTTCTTATACATTTAGTTACGATATCAGGAACTACACAATCAACAGTCTTGTGGAAGAAATATTGAGATCATTACATAATTATTTTCATCAATGTAAAATGCTTGCTCATAGCTCTTTTACATCGCTTAACTCCATCGGTAACTTTTTGCAACACTTCTGCAAGTGTTTCTTCCGTATAGTTCCTGTAATTGGGGTACAAGGCGTTTTTTTATAGCTTTTTTGTAGTTTCGCTCCATTTTATCTGTAAGTGGGTATCTTTGATAAACTGTACTTATTACATTGAGATTTGTTTAAATTAATCTTGGGGTTACTTTGATTGTATATCAATGTTGCCCCGTACCACCTATCAAAATAAACTCAGGAATAAATACTCATAATAAAACAAAATATGGCCACCATCTACCCAAGGCAATCAATTAATTTTACTCGGAAGATACCATTTCATCATTTGAAATAACTAAGAAATCGACAAAAATAATACCAACCTTTGTAGCATTGAAGTTATCCCACACACTATTTCTAGGATTTGCAAGTACAGGATATACATATTTTTTTAAATGAGGAACGTTATCAATACCAACGCTGACGCATTGAAGAAAGATAACTGAACAGTCAAAGATGCCAACTGGTTCGGCGATACACCGAAACCGTAGGTTCTAGGCGACTTGGAGAAGGAAATGGACTGTATACAAAGGATAGCGGGTTTTTAGCCGCCTAGGATTGGATACGGGAAGAGGATGTAGGATTGGAATGGAAGAGATGATTGTGAGTGGGTATAGGATATTCCAAGGATGGAGGGCACTTACCTTATACGGCAATCTTCTTCGTTTCCGAAGGGCAGTCTCCTGGTGGTTTCGTGATGCAGCTGCTTGATTCACTTCACTACACAGTCACTTCCACTTGCGAGCGGTTTTATAAGCGGTAATAACTATAGCGGGAGTGGCGCGGTGATACGGTATGGCGGACGCGTGTTTAGCGAATCGAATGTTCTCGAAAGTTTTGGACTGTCTCTCGCGTCGACGTTTCGCGGCGACCAATCCGCGAAAGGCAGTGCCCCTTCCAGGGAGTGGGATAGAGAGGGACAGAAACAAAGGGCATCGCTCGCATTGGCCAAGCAGCGACCAACCATTGACGTTGATGCGATTAGTTATAGATAGGAAGGTAGATGGCGCTACCACCAACAAAAAAAAATCAAATGCCTGCGTTCCATAGAAAATTATATTTTAATAAAAAAGCATCATAAAAAGTAATCATCAAAGTTACTCCGCTATTTGAAAGTAACCCCATTTTACGGTACTTAAATTACCTAAAGATACATACATGCATGATAATATAAAAAAGATATATATATATCAGATTGCCTGATGTGATGACCTAAATTCAGTAAATTCAAGGATAAAATATACCTATACCTACCAGATGAGTCCTCGGAGCAGTAGACCTTTTAAATTGGTAACATTTAGCACACAGCGAGCTCTCTGTTTATTTATGTTCATTCAAATATGAGCTTTAAGAGCAATATTTTAAGCCCGTATTTGAATGATTTTTTTTTTGTTGGGTAGGAGCAAATTCGTGTAAGTGGGCTAAGACCTTCACACTGAAATTATTTTTCAAATCGGACCAGAAGTTCCTGGGATTTGCGCGATGAAGCAAACAAACAAAAATACTCTGCAGCTGTATAATATTAGTACTTATTAGATTAGTAAAATTCATCACATTTCCATATATTAGTAATTAGCCTTAGGTTCTGCCACTGACGTCAGTATTCAACCCTAAATAAAACTACGCAGTCTTTAGGAACAGCACCCCTTAAAACTAAGACGGTTGATGTCACACATCAACCGAAAACCGACCAGTTAGGTTTGTTTTCTTTTATAAATGATTCCATGTAAGCAGCAGCAAAAAAATAGCGTTGCAAAGAATCTCTTCCGCCTGTAGTTAGTTGCTTCTTTGAATCGTAGAATAATGCGTCCTAATTACTGGATAAATTAAAAAATATGCTAATGGAAGGAAAGAGGAACCCTCCACGCACCCTCGGATTGACCACCCTGAACCATTTTAATAGAAAAAGGTTGACAATAGGGAACTTCTGTGATGGTAAAGGACAAGAGATAAATAGAATCATGCGTATAAGAGTGCCAGGGCCTGTAGCTAAATGGTATTCCATTACCGATATCGCTAATCGCTAAGTGCAAAAAATGTATGGAACCAACATACGGAAACGGTGCGCTTCTATTCTTGGTAGAATACGTGCTAGCACCCACAGCATCCTGAGTGCATTGTGTGATAGATGGGACAGCCCCATGCTGGCTCACTGGATACGGCTGCACACGTAGGTGTCAGTCGTTTCAAGTTTTATGTAAGTGTGTTTTCTACTAACACTAGGTTAAGATTTATAGTAACAAAATATGGATCCTGTAATTTGATCTGAAATAAACGGATTAAAAAATAATAATAAAATAATAATAGGCTTCCGATATATCAAGTGGTCAACGAAAAAGGAATTCCTTATGTTTCCATGGCAACCAAGCGTTAGCGAAAGTAGAAATCAGAAGCTACTGCCATTTGTCCAGGCTCTCTTGTAAATACAGTTTCCCGCACTATGTATCGACTATGCTTCGAGACGTGTTTCGCCTCTGCCCGACCGAATGACAGGATGAAGTGCGTCATCCAAAGTTGTTTACTGCAGTTTTGCTGCCTAATAATGATATTGCACGTATTCTATTTTCCTGAGGTATCCAATAATAATACTAAAGACTAAGTACATGGGATCCTCAATTTTTCGGATCAGTGCTAAACTGACAAGGAGATAATCAACATTCTGAAATATTTCTAAAATAAATAATTCTAAAATAATATTGAAGTTGCCATACTTAACATTATTATATTAGTAGCGCTCATAGCGAGACTTGACTTGCCATTCGTAACAGATCGGCAAAGTTAAGCAACGCTTGCACAGGTCGCCACTTGGATGGGTGACCGTGTGTGGCATTTACATCTGAGCGCTACCGTGCTTCGGAGGGCACGTAAAGCTGTCGGTCCCGGTTCTTGTCTAAGGATAAGGATCGTTAGGCCATGTCGGAGGCCTTAGAGGGCGGTCTGAAAACTCCGACACCAGAGTTGGCCACACACTCACACGAAAAGCAAGCAAGCAATTATATTATAAGATTATAACTATCTGTTTTACAGAATAATAACTCAGTTGCCTCAATTAGAAGATCCTTTCGACAACTTTGTCGAACCCAAAGAGCCAGGACCAGTAGCAAAGCCTTCGGGAACTTCTGACAATCAAAACAACAGCTACTCCGACTCCAAGCTTGTCAAGACCTGTCCTGAAGGGAAGAGGATAGATCATATACTTTACAAACTTAATCCTTCCTGGCAGGTATGTATTGCACTAGGTATACTTAAAACTAACAATATCGTAGCAACAGGGTGGCAAGTTGGGCAGAATGCAATGGCTATGTGACCGGCGAAAATGTGAGCCTTACTTCGCTCGAAAGCAGGTTCCGAAATTTAAATCTATAAAGCACGCCATTGCTTGTTCGAAAACACTTTCGACGGATCTTGGGTCCGTTCCCTTAACACCGGACATCAATAGCGGCGATACGAAACTTTTGATTGACCCAAACATTGTTTTAGGTATAAATAAATTCTCATCTGTTTTACTTTTCATTTAAAACTTAAATCATCGGTAAAATCGTTTTTAATTTACATTGTACGAATTGCATTAAATATGCACAAAATATCATGCTCATTTACCAATTTTCTATGATTTCAGGCGGAAGTAGTAAGTTTCGGCAACCCGTTGCCTGACAGAGTCCCTGGTCAACAGTTTTCGTACTCTGATCACAATGCGGTTACATTAGAACTGCGAATGAAGCCCTCTGACACGCAATTATTGCAGAAGCAATACAGCAAGGATAACGCATTCGACGAAACAGTTCAGCAAACTATTAAAGTATGTCGGGAGGCCATCACAAACCTCACTAAATCTAAAAAGCTATTCCTTATTGTCGGTGGTCTATTGTTCATGTTTTTACTCGGTACTGTTGGGTATTGGCCCAACACTATTATTCACGATATCGTAAAGCTATTTGTGACCGGTCTGTGCTTTTACTACCTCATAATGGGCACACTGTGGAACAAAATAGAAATGAATAGCTTGAAGGCAGGTATGAGCGCTTTAGAAAACTTCGCTGCTACAAGAGCTGACTCGAAGAACGCTTGGAAAGAATAACCAAATTTTTATGTGATCGAATTATTTTAGTTAATCCACTTAAACTAAAGGCGAATGCCAAGGAGACAAGACAATATTTATGTTGTGCAATAATAGACTTTAATACAAACTGTTAAGGTATACCTTTAATTATAAGTTATAACTCTTTTCAATTTGTGATGTGTTTAACTGATTTCGTTGTGAAATGAATTACCTATTATGTTAATTTATTTAGGTTTTATCAAACATAACTTGTCTCTGAAACTAATTTACTATACGTACATATCTGCAAATGGTATCTAAATAAGTACTTACTTTATTATGTTATTACTTCTATAAGTATGCGCTTGTCATTCCGCTATAATAAAGTATTTTTTTTTTTGCTTTTAATATGATGTCATATTATGATTAGATAAGTAAGTACATGAATTGAATATGCATATTTTATATAACAGTTTACTGTAGCCTCTTGAGATTATTAAGTTCAGACTATTGTAATTTGTGCTGAGAACACGTCTTGCGTTTTGGATTGGCCTGTTGGTCTCATGGTTAGTGACCCTAACTGCTAAGCCAGACGTCGTGGGCTCGATTCCCATCTATAATAAATAATTGTGCTCAACACACAGATATTTGTCCTGATGTAATGAGCAGTATTATATGTTCTGTGTCTGAGTGCAATGTATCTTTAAGTATGTTTATTTGTTGTCTGATTGCCATTGTACTGGAGCAGAGGTGGCAGAGCCTGTCTAGTTTGGAATTAGATAACTTTGTGTGAGTTGTATATTATTGCAAAGTAGAAGTACAGCTAAGTTATAGATAAATACTTTTATATTTTGTAACACGGTATACTTTACACGTCATATTTTATTACGTAGCTTTCGTACTAAAATAAAATATAAGCTTATCCTTTGAAATAAATTCTACCTATTACTACGTTAATTATCAATTTAATTGTGATTCATATTCAAAGTAATGATATATTATGCTCCTCTTACATATCAACGTCAAGGTGGTTTAATGAGTTCATGACATAAGAACTTCCTAGATTGAACTGATGCTATACACCTAAGAGTACAATAATAGTTAATTTGTCTTTTGTTATTGTTTTTTTTTCTATTTGGTACTTGAAACGACGCTGTCATTCATGTATTGACTATGATTATTCTACAGTGATTTAAGACATCAATATCTTAAATAATAAGTTGACGATATATTATTATTTTATTCTGTTACAAACTATTCGCAACTTCGGATTATGCTGTGATATAATGAACTCTATATAACTAGAGGCTAGTAACATTATAAAAAATACGACTTGCTCAAATATCGGCATCTATTACTTTTACGCTTTCGTTTCTATCACTAAATAAATTATTATTTCGAATTAAAACATATATGTTCGTTTAATTTTATACCCCTATAACACTACTAGACCAGGGTAGATAATTTTTGAAACGATAAAAAATTATAGTAGGATGAAACCCATTGGAAAAGAAAGAGAATATAGCAAAAATTTAAGGAAAAATTAAATTACGGGCGATCTGAGGTCGGGAAGTGATTGGGTTGCGATTTTAAGAGTAAAAAAGGGTTTATCTCGATTGCCAGCAAAACTACAAGTCCTACGGGAAAAACGTCAATGGCAAAGTTGTAGGTAATAAAAAGATCTACACCTTTTGTATTAACACTTTATTCACACAACCACAGAATAATTAATAGTAGGTACTAACGTACAGAAGCTTCACTTTTCAAACCAATTTATTGAAATTGCGACTCTTGGTACTAAGCAATAAAGTTCAATTCAGCTCGCATAAACACTCAGTGCCTAATGCGATATTAACCTAACAGTTCCCGTTCTTTTCTAACACATAACGCTGTCGCTGTCTGGCGCGGAGTGCCGCGCTAGGGTTGTCGACTTGGCGCCGCTACTATATTTATTCTTCGTCTATCTACCTACTTGACCACGTAACTAATAAAAAATAATTATCCTATAAGTATCCTATCCCACTATTTGAGCTAGTAGAACAAAAGCACAAAAATTCTGGTCGTTTACATTTTTACTATACAAATTCTTAGTTATTTCCTAAACGCGTGGACCGATTTGCATGATTCAAACAGATAAAATGGTTTTTAAACTAGATTTTTAATCGTTGAGATATCTCAACAAACAAAAAATCAAATTTTCAAGTTGCTCTCGTAATATAAATAAAATCAAATTTTCAAGTCGCTTTCGACACACAGTTAATTAAGCAATACTTTGCATTAGACTTGTGATGATACATTTTTGTTGTTATAGGCGTTTAAGTATATAATTTGAACAGTGTATGAACACGGCGCGTGAGAATACGGAGCGGTCGCACTCGTTGCGTGGTTGCGTGACGTCTAGTGTGAGCGGCGCGCGGCAACCTACTAAATCCAACCACGTCGACGTGGTCGGCCGAGGTACTTGTAAGTTTGTACCTAAAATGCGAAGTGCGCCCGGCCTGACACAACGTCATAATTTATGTTACTTGAAAAATTCTAATAACCAAGTTTTTTGTTTTTTTTTATTTTTTACTTTTACAATAGTTTTTTTCTTTTACACGAAAGGTGGAAACTTGCCTTTTTATGTTCCAAACACACTGTAAATTATTTTTATTTAAAATATTTATTTTTACGCCTTATTTTGACTTAATATCGAAATCAAACCCTAATTTTCAATTGAAAATTCTCACGTCAAAATATCAGCTTTTTTTTTAATTTTTCGGCATTTTGTCATTGAAATCTCTACTTTCTGATGGTGTGAATAAAATATACATTACTACGGAAAACGTTCTCAGAAAATGCAAAGAAATCAAACAAACTCGAGACCAATTTTTTTATCATAATGTACAATTTTGAGATATTTATTAAAATTAATGCTTTAATTACTCGAAAAACGTAAGATTCCATGCTACATTGATAAATAAGAACTTAAAAATCGATATATAAGTACAACTAAAATTAGCAACCAAATAAGTTGATATTTAATAAGACATCTACGATATTTTGAGAAAGTTATAGAATCTTCTTTAAATTATAGCGTAGACTTCTATTTATTGCTATTTTAAGATAATGTATTTAACCGAGTGACCCAAAAAAATTTTTTGCCCATCATTAGTTATTTTATAGAGAAAAGGGGAAGGGCTAGGTGGATCCCAGCCCTGACATGTATTTTATGAGAGATACGAGATAAACCCTTTTTTACCCTTAAAATCGCAACCCCATCCACTTCCCGACCTCGGATCACCCGTAATTTATTTTTCCTTTAATGATCGTTATATTCTCTTCATTCTCCAATGGATTTCATCCTACTGTAATTTTATTTTACTTTTTACCGTATTCTAACGTATCTGCACTGGTCTATACAGTAAGATTCAGTATTCATCATAATCATGCTTCGGCCTTCTTCTTTTCATAGTGCGTGTGCATGGATGCATAAATGGATTTAGTCAACTGGGAGCCAGATGATTGAATCCATAAAATAAAATACTGAATCACACACAGGTGAACTACGACCGCGTGTTTGTGACACATGGCAACAAATACATGTGAGAAATACGTAGCTTTTGTCGACAGCATGGAGGCATGAGGGTCATTACTGTCCTCGGGCCATAGCATAGAACCGCATTTCTTAAGGATTTCGTGTGCCGATCCCAAGTGGCGAGTTGGCGACTGAGCTACTGTCGTCAGTGTAGTACGTAGTTGGCGGCGCTGGCGTCGTTCCCCCCCAGATAGAAACAAACTTGCAGCAAGTTTAAATCAAACTTGCTAGTTTCACTGTGACAAACTTGCATCAAGTTTGCTTTTTCAAAGGTTGCACAGGTAAAAGGCACAGGTTGGTGGTCCGACAACAGCTGGTCGTCGAGCACCTCCTGCTGTATCTAGGAGGTCGACCGACCACCAACCTGTGCTCGTCGTCATCCAAATCCTTTGAAAAACCAACTTCATGCAAGTTTGTCACAGTGAAACTAGCAAGTTTGATTTAAACTTGCTGCAAGTTTGGCAAGTTTGCATTGTTATCTGTCTCTCAAGTGCTCTCGTAGTTAACATACACAGGAGGAACGTAGAGACAGCTGCTACAGCGCGACTGCCACGCCGCCAAGCGGCAATTTGGGTCACAGAAAGTTTGTCTACTGAGTGCCCATAAGAAATGCGCCTCTATGTAAATATCTATGCTCTATGCCCATAGTAAGAAATGCAACGAATGCCTACCACGGTATCGTATTTGATCAAACAAGACCACCTATCGGACAATGGCGTAGACAAACAACACTGGGTCACCGGGACATCTGATAGACACCGATGGGAGTATCCCGTATCACGCTATGCTCTCGCACGCGATTCCTATATTTTATATAACTTATGAGCTACTTCCGTCGGTAATCCACCAGTAATCACATAGCTCGGTTAAGGCCGGCGCGCACTGACGTCGCGTCATGGCAAAGGATTTTATTACTGATGAAGTCATTTTGATTCTTATTTCAATGAGGTTAGAATTCATATTACTTTATTTCGATACAATCGTACCGCGGTCCGCCGTGGCATGCTGCGGGACGTCGCGGCATACTTCGGGACGCCGCGGTATGCCACGGCGCGGCGTCCTGCACTGCAGTGTGCCACGACGTAATCAGTAGGTAAATAAGTTCCTGAATTCACCGTTAGTAAATCTTGTTCTCCATAATTAATGTATCTAGAATTGTTTTCTCTTCGACATATCAGTTAGTATTCGTCATTCTTCATCTTCAGCAAGAAGTGCAATTGATACTAAATTACAGTCAACTGGATGCCTCGGTATGACGCGGTATGCCGCGACGTGCCACGGCAGGCCGCGCCGTCTTTCGGGCTACCGAAACATGCCGTGCCACGCCGTGCCATGCCGTGCCGTCAGTCGGCGCAAGTCATAAGATTGCAAATCTCTACAGCGTTAAATGTTACTTGCTACACTAATAATATATAAGTATAGTTGACACGATAAGAAGCAAGTGTGAAATAATAAAACTAAATACTAAACAAATATTTTATTTCTAAAACTTAACATTAATTACACTGTATGTAGTCAGGTTAATATAAATAAATATCACAATTTATTATGAATATATTATTGTTAACAGTAAGTACCTACTAATATAGTATTATGTACAGTGGATATATGTAACGCAGATCACAAACAATATTAATTTGAACGTTCGTACTTTGGTGAAACAAACATTGTTCAATCGGGAATGTACAACTTACGCTTAGAAAATTGCAGTCCATTAACTCACACAAACTTAAATACTCTAGTATCACTTGAATTTCTGTGATGCGGCTTTTATACTGACTCGGGTCAAGATAAAGATACTGTAGGCATTACGTCGTCAGTGAGGCCAAAAAAAGGAAGACCTTAAGTAAAATCATATACCAACGCGTCTGAGCATGTCACGAATTAATAGGGAATATGCATGATTTTTTTATTGTTGCTATCGTTTATTTATGTTAATATGATACCGTAAAAAAAAATTGGTTGCCTGTAAAGTCGGTATACGGGCGAAAGTTTTACGTGACAACGACTTTGAGTGGTAAAATAATTTTAATGTGAATATTCATTCGTATAGTAGGAAGAAGGATGAAAGACGCGTGCCTTTCACTTTTTATGTCTGTCTCTCTCGCTCTTAGGCGGGACGCGTGCCTCTCACTCGCTCTCATTGTGAGCGCATAACGTGAGCGGAGCGTAACGCAGTTTCCTGAAGTGTCACCCGGCAAACCAATTTATAAGACGTTGTCACGTCAAAAAATATTAGTCGTGGAGAAGTTAACATTTATTTTAAATTAAATGTTGAAAATTGCAATGATATAACGCTAGTTTAAACACCCCCATTTTAGCGCGCTTTGTGGTGACGTCAGCGTTCTCAACATCTGAGTTGTTAACTGTCAACTGTGTCAAATGTCTGGTACTGTTTCGACCTTTTGACACTTTTGACATATCCTCTGCGAACCGTGTCGTCATGTTGGTCATACACACACAATTTCGCGCGTAAATTTTCCACCTTTTATTAATAGGGAAGATTACTGACAAGTTAAACACCAGATGGCGGTATCACCGACTACAGTAAACAATGAATTTTGGCAAGTATGACATTTGAGTGACAACTTGACAACTCGTTTAGACTTCAAACTTTGGATGCGCGATCTCATTATCTCATCTCAAACAAGTCACTAAAACAGAAACATTGTACCATTTTTATTGTTATTGATAATTATTACGTAGAACTGTTTTGTCTATATAAATAAGTATAGATATATTGTTGTCTTGTTGATGACAATATTTGAAAAGCGCGCTACGAAAGTTTGTTTACTGTAGTTGCTCGTGCTGCCATCTGCGTCGAGCTTTGCGTAATGTTCCCTATTGATATTCGCTATTTTAGAGTGTTTAAATATAAAATAATGTTAAAGGTGTCTTTCGTTACCGATAAATAGTGTCATAAAAATATATTTGCTTATATCTGATTCACAGGCATATCCCTATTTTACACATTTGTGAAAAAGTGACCATACCTTTTATTTACAGTGAGTCACCCAACTTATTCTATTAGATCTGTCTTCGTTTTTTCAGCTTCACTCTCAATAAAAGATATACTGTATCTAGCGTAACTCGTTCTGAGCTGATTAATATTAGCATGAAGTAGCACCGAGCTACTTTAATCGACTTTGCTACCTATGTATCACATGTAAGGTTATACTTTAGGGTCGGTTTTGTCATCTGGGTCGAGTAATGGATCGGTATCAGTAGCCGACATCGCTGTGACGGTATTATCTAAGGAGCCGTACACAGACGGTCGTATTTCTACCGGCGGTGTTTCTATCTCCACAGTGAGGTTTGGCGCGGAACTGGAAGGCATGGGTTGCTCGGCCATCAACCTTGAGCTCTCGTCGTAGCCACGTGCCATGTGGTACATTGATTTGCCTCTCAGCCTTCGGCTAAATGAGCTTCCTGTTGGGCAAGAATAAGCTGGCATTATTATTTTATTGAAAATACATACATACATAGACTCACGCCTGTTTCTCGGAGGGGTAGGCAGAGACTACGGAATGCCATTTGCAACGACCCTGACATATCTCTCTTGCTTGTCATTTATTGAAAATGACAGTAATATTAGGAAAAAGTAAAGTAACAAATTCAAACAAACACAAAAACAATGAACATAAATTAGGTACACTCAATACTTAAAACAACAAATTGTGGCTAACACAAAGTGTTATCTGTCGTGGGAATCGAACTCACAACACTCAGCGCAGTTCTAACGACGAGGCGACCGCTTGAACCACTGCGCCTTACATGCCGTAATTATCTACCTCCTGAGTTTTCTAGCAGCTTCTGTTTCATATATTTACTAATGTCGTTGAACTTTGTGTGGTCGTAAGTATTTTGTATGAAAGACATACTTTTATTGTAACTAATAAGGATAGTGGCTGTTGATATTTAATGTTAACTAATTTGTTTGACATTCTATGGGCTTATCAAGTTCCTTTTATTTCGGAATGTAATTATTTGGCTTCTTTAAATATAATTACACTACGCTAGAGGCCAAGGTTACGCGTGATAGCTTATATCGCGTTAATTGACTTTAGTCTATACTATTGGTACATTTTAAATATAGTAATGACTTTAGGATGTGTCTGTTCAGAGTTTCCATGAAAATGCTCCTTTAGGTTCAAAACGTCAACTTCCCAAAATGTCCACTCTCCCTAAACGTCAACTTCCCAAAATGTCAATTCCCTAAATGTCAATTTCCCATTTGGTCCACTTTCCCAAAACGACCATAATTGTACAATTCCCAAAATGTCCACTTCCCATAACGTCAACTCCCAAAACGTCTACATCACAAATTCAAATTTCATTGAAATGGTTGGTTAGGTGCGACTATATGTAATTCAAGTAACTAAATAGACTATGTTAGGTTCTTTTTTGACCCTTAACCCAAAAATAGGAGCCCTGCACTCAGTTTATATTATTTTATAGGTATTAGGTATCATAAATATAATATGTAGGTAAGTAGAAATTGTGTCCAATTAAATAGTTTTTAATAAACTAAGTTGACGGAGCCCTGCTTAGCAGGGCTCCTATTTTTGCGTTAATGGTCAAAAGAGAACCTAACGTAACCTATTTAGTTACTTGAATTACATATGTACAGTCGCACCTAACAAACCAAAACTAGGCACTAGGCACATTGTGGTCCTAAACCTAGTCCCAGATTATATGATATGGTCCTTTTTATATTTCAATGAAATTCGAATTTGTGAAGTAGACGTTTTGGGAGTAGACGTATTGGGAGTACCTAGACGTTTTGGGAGTTGACGTTTTGGGAGTTGACGTTTTGGGAACTAGTCGTTTTGGGAAAGTAGACAAATTTAGGGAATTGATATTTTGGGAAGTTGACGTTTAGGGAGAGTGGACATTTTGGGAGGAAAATGCCCGCTTTTGTTAAGAAATAAAAGCAATGCTTTTGAAACAGAGCTACGAACATGCGCACTGCTTGACTACTGCAAGATAGAAGCGCCGATAGCGTGACTTGACTAGCTATCCGTATTAGATAGGAAAAGTTAAGCAACATTTGTTAAGGTGACCACTTGGATGGCTGACCACTAGTGGTGTCATTTACTACTCTGCTTGAAATCGCACCTAAGGAGGTCTCCGTCACATCTTCGGGCGGCCCATTAACGCCTATAAATGCTCGTTTGTAAAGTTAAAGACAATATCATTTATTCATCTAGGTCACAATGTGACGCGTATGAACGTCAATTTTAAAATTAAATTACTTAATGCTTGATGCTTCTACATTTACATTTACTGCCTCGTTCGCAAAGCAATAGGTAGAACCACGAGAAAGAATGGGCAATAAAACTCGTGGCCACTCTTTTAAATCACCAATATTATGGTACATATTTTTATTTTTGTAATTTAAATCAGCCGGCCTGAGGAAATAACGTGGATTTCCTTCGTCTTGCTCATGGTTTGATCTGCCCCTATACTTAACATGCAATCGAACAATGTGTACCCAATGAAAAAGACCAGATCGACCAATAAGAATGACCCTTATTAGTAAAAACAAGTAATCCAACTTACCCACAACACCCAGGTGCTCGGATATGTCTCGTTTCACATCGGAGACATCCCACATGGCGAGGAAAGAGCCGAAACAGGACGGCGACGGGTTGTGAGGCGACACATACGGCTTGTACGAGAAACTGTAGTGGTGCGCTATCGCTGCTAAGAACATTTCTATGCAAATCAAAAAGTCCTGGAAGATAAAACAACAAAATATTACACGTATAATTATGTACTCTTTCATCGTCCCAGCGTTTTTCCCAGTCGCATTCAAGATTTCTTGGAGCCAAGGATCCGCTTACCTAGTAGTATAAGTGGTTTACTATTGTTTGACAAAAACGTATGACAAGGGATCATTTTACAAACAACGTTGGAAAAACTAATCATTTGACAAACTTTCATTTGGCAAACATATTACTTTAAAAACAATCATTTGACATAATACAGGTTTCGCAAATGTTTTACTTGGAAAATAATTAAAATGTTAAATAATTATTTTAAAAATAATCATTTAACTAAATAATTCGTTTGCCAAATTGGTGATTGTACAAAAAGTTAGAAGATAAATTATTAGTTTTTAAAAATAACTAATTTCTAACCAATACAATTATTTTTGTTGCAATTTTCGTTTTTTTTTATTGCATGGTTGCAATTTTCATCTTGGACAGATTAATTATAGGCAAGTAATAATTTTGTATTAATACTAATTCCAAAGAAACTTAAGTCTTTAAAAAAAATACGCACTGCCTGAATTAAGCGAAAGTAGAATTCGGTTCTGGCACTCGCCGGCCGCTGCCGCGGCACGCTCGCTTCGCTCGCTCGGCTCGTGCGTTGTGGTCGCAGTTCTAACCTAACCAGCCATTGTTTCAGTTGACCCTACACAAAGATTGTTGTTTTAACGTAGATTTTGGTTACTAAAATATTTACCAAGCAAGGCATTTTGTCAAATGTTATTTATGCTTTACGTTGTTTATCAAATAACATATTTAAAAAAATAATCAATTTGTAAATTAATGTTTTAGCATAATAACTTTTTTATAGTAAATATATTGTCTAATGAGTAGTTAATTAAACAATAGTTTGTAAAATAATAAATTTGTCAAGTATAATTTTGTCAAACGTTATTTGTCAAATGAAAATTTTTCATTTGTTTTTTGTCAAATGATCGGACACCAGTATAAGTAAACACATATGACAGAATATCTCTATACAACAGTGGCTTAGGAAGGGGGGGCGGCGGGGTCGGTTCGCCCCGGGTGTCACCCTTTTTGGGGTGCCACCCATCCAAAAAAAGGGTGACACCCCAAACTCCACTTTAAGTACAATGTACAAAAATATAAAACAACATAGGCACTAGCTCAGCACTACGATTGACCAAGTATCCTGCGGGAGTTAGCCCGTAATTGTTAGGTATCGATAAAAAATAAAGTAGCTACGCCACTGCTATACAATGCTATCTTTAGTATTTTGCAAACCTCTTGGGGCTTGGAAAGAGATTGTAATCATTATTATGACCAAATTCAGTTCTAAGACATTACCAAAATCGCAAAAAATTGCTGATCAACTGAGCTTTTACACTCAAAGATTTGCACTACACTGAAATAGTCGTGCATAACAAAACATAACTTCAAGCCTTTATCCCCGAAAGGGTAGGCAGAGGTGTATTACACACCCACACTTCGCTAGATATGTCTAGGTTCCAATGTAATAGATCCGAGGGATCGAACCCGAGACCGTCGATTCGGCAGTCCGCTACATACACCACTGGGCCATCGCCGCTTCTTTTTTATTTTTTTTAATCGTGATATAGTCTTGCATAATCCCATACTAGTTCATTTCTTTGGTAAGTAGCAGCAGCCCAATAGCCATAGGCGTATATAGTGCGGGGGCCAGGTGTTCCGTGGCCTAAGTTCTCTCAGCTTCCTCGCCTCGCCTCACAGAGCGCACTAGCGCCTTAGAGACAAGGGCGTCACCAGCCTATTGTCTAGGGGGGGGGGGGAAGTACGCCAGCCGATAGCCTAGGGAGGGTGCAAGTTAATATGGAAAATGAGAAATGTATTGAGAAAAGTATAAATTGTAGGGGTTTTTGAATCTCTCGGGGGGGGCTGCCCCCCTCTGCCCCCCCTTGGCGACGCCCCTGCTTAGAGACCTTAAAACTCCATGCTATAAGTAGCTTGTATGTTACTATGCATAATATTAACAGCTAGGACACAGCTAGTAGTTTTTAAAGTATCAATCAATGTTCTAAGCTATATGATTTGAAAACTGAGTTACATACCTGCAACTTTGAAGACATAACTTTAACCTTATCTGTGTCAGATATATCAAATATTGTTGATATCACTCCACAGTAAACTAATATATTAATGATGACTCCTTGGCTGTAACATGATAAACAGTTTTGATAAGTAAATTGTTAAAACACTCATTTGGTATTATTGGTACTCAATAATAAGGCTCCTTAATATGGTACAAAGACTAACTGTATATACTTATTTATAATTTTTTAATTAATTATAATCTTCTTGCACTCATTAGGGTTCAATATGATCCATATTGAACCCTAATGAGTGCAAGAAGATTTAGGGCTTAATGGCTAATTAGCAAGATTCATAATTTAATGATAAAGAATTTAAAATATGAACTCTTTTGGTTTGGTAATTACATCCATATGTGATGTGACTCATACATTGTTTTAATACTAACATAGTAGTCACAGGATGATGCTTTCTGAAATTACGTCATTCATACACTACAGTAAATAAATCTCTACAAAATAATATACTTAATAAATAACAGTGACTCAATACTTACAAAAACGAGAAGAACACCACAGCTTTTATACATAAAAATTTACCAATTGGTTTCATTGGCTTCAATTCCGTTTTATTTGCTCTGTAAAAGAGCACAAGGCAATACATGGCAACAAATTGTGACAAATTATTAATAGCTATCATGTAGGGGAAGGCTACTTTGGGACTAAAGTCACTCTCTCCATACACCCCTGACAGCTCACATATCATGGATATCACTGTTGTGATGGGCCTTACTACTGTGTACTGCAAGATTCCATGCTTGCAGTTATGTACAAATTCACTGAAACAAATAGTCAATATTAGATAACAATAATTATATCTACAATATCTTGGCATAGCTTACACAGTAGTCTGATAGGAATCAAGGCAGAGCCTGTATTATATCAGGTAGACCTACTTAATTATTCATAAACATATGTATAATGAATAAATTACACCCACACATGGCACAAAATAATAATCATGGTGATCAGCCAAAGATATGTCCTGGATGGGAATTGAATAGATACCACTCCAAAGACTAAACTATAAAGCAATAAATATAGTTTACAATTACATACAACTTTATAGTTTTGTCTCTGGAGAAGTTTATCATTTTTAAAGTAATTATGTTAAAAAATGTAAATTTTAAATTTATTAATTTAACTGTAGCGGTCTTCATGACCTTGACATTTGCCATTATAATAACATAGGCTTACAATTAATATACTTACAGGTAATATTAATCTCAAAATTATTAGTAACATCATTCAAAACCATATGTTTCACAACAAAAGGCAAGAACCTTAGAAACAGTAAATAACTGACTTACAATGTTCAATGTTAACTTGACCTTTATATGCTAGTAACACAAGGTGACTGGTGTAAATGAAATCTTAATATAAAATATAGTAGTATCAGTTATAAAATACTTGTATCAGAAGCACTGCATGTCAATAGACTCTTATCTTATAGTCAGGCATAAATTAAAATGGAATAATTTAAATAAAAAGAATAAATTTAACTTTATGTGATCACTATTTAAATTAAGTCACTGACTAGTGAGTTGAAGAGGTTCTTACAAAATTTTAAACTGGTTTTTCAACTAACACAAAGAATGTAGTGTAATGCTAGGAGTGATAAAATCTTACCGGCCCATTTCCCAGGGTGACAGGCAACATAATGGAAATATATGATACACTTGTGGTTTAGTTTCCAAAAGGGCTTCCAAATCATGATCCTCGTTGAGATAGTTCAGCAAGTACTTCATAAAATTGTAGATCACATAGGCTTCATAGCACTCTCTCAATGAATCTACATAAATAGATTGTTCTGGAAATTCTAAACCAATCCAGGCATTTAGAGCATAGATTGGTACCATCCATAATATTCTGAAAATAGATAAGAATTCTAAATACTAGAAGCAGGCTGGGAGTGATGTGAATACAAGTATAGGTAAGAAATAAAAGGAATCCCTATCATAGTGGTACATATTATATTCTTCAAATTTTATTACACAATTTGTCTAAACTAAAAGTAACCACTACATATTGGGTATCCCTGTACCAAGATTTAATTGCCTATCATGTAGTACAACACAATATTCAAAATGTCTACTTAATCTAATTAAAAGACCATGCTTAATAACAAACACATCTCCTTAAATCACATTACTAATTTTATTAGAAACTCAAACGAAAAAAAATACACAGATAATGTAAACAGTGATATGACTGATATGATAATATAACAAAGGCCTATAACAAACAAGAACTTACCTGATTATATGTTTCTGTAAACTTGGCTTAGTATAGTGTACAACATGTTGTGTTATTTGCCATATGGAGATAGGCAGGGCGAGCAGAACGAATCCGCCGCCCACCAATGCACCTTGATCGGACTTGCTAAATCCATTCTGTATGGAATGTGCTATAAGTATTGGAACTAATACTATAATTAAGATAACATAAAGCGCCACTAAAACAGGCCTTATCCATAATCTCCATTGCTTCAAAAATTCTATTATTGTAGAAGAACACATGGTAGTTATAAAAATATTGTTATTAGATGCTGCTTATGACACACATTATAAACGATTCTATTTTTAAGATGGAAGAACCACTAATTTCTTATACATAAAATTGCACAATACTTTAAAACGCAATATCGTCGTATCACTACACAGACATCTTTTACTAAATAAATGTGTACAACTGTACACGGAAACAACTTCAATGATAAAACTTAGCAGTCAGAAGCTATTTACGGAGATAATAACAATGGGGTTTTGGGATTGGCAGAACAAGCTTTCTTTTACGACATCGACGAACTGTGTAATTGAAGTGAAGTGTCAATGTCAATTGTCAGCTGCCGTAATGACATCCAAAACTGCGTGCAGAAACCTGTAAAATCATCTCCCATAAACATTTAACGGATTTTAAGTCTATTTATAATTTCAGAATTGTATCTGACAAAGCTTATAATATTCATTTAATTTATTAGTTATTTATATAACTCTGTATTTTTCTGGGCGTATTGATACAGTCATCGTCGTTGCTCCGGAGATGAGGACATAATAAAATAAGAGATTGAGATAATAATTATTGTACAAATAGTACCTATAAACTCTTTTACGGTCACCGTATAGCGTTCAAAGTCTTATACGGCTACACGCCCTGTGCGTCGCATTCAAAGAATTCGATACTATAAAACGCTTTGACCAGTATTATTTACACTCAATTTTATAAATTATTTACTCGTACTCGTAACTTTTTATAAAGTTGACAGCACAGATTACCTGATGATTTTGACAACTTTCGCGGTAAAATTTTTGCATTTGTTGCCATACTTTAAACTGAATGTTGTAGGAATTCTCTGTTGCTATTTTTTCGACAAAAGTTAATGTTAACTTAATATCCAAATGAATGTATCTAAATTTTTTATTGGATATAAATCAATATTTTATACTACATCAAATTATATCGATGTCACCTTTGTATATAAATTTATTTCGGATGAAATGGATTCATGTATGTTTAGTATGTGTGAAAGAGACATCATTATTTACTGACGTCATATGAATGTGTTGCTACAACAAATAATAACGATCACGAAGAAAAAACACTTTACAGGTGTTCGGTTTTTTATCAAAATGGATTTGGTTAAAAGTTTATAATTTCCCTAAGAAACTCATTCTTATAGCATAATAAATAGGTAGCACTGTAATAAAAGCCCGTAATTACAAAATTAAACGTGAATTCGCTTATTTATGCATTTACAGTTATACGCGTAACACGTATTTTGTGCATCGAACTCAAGCATTGAATTAGGCCACATAGCGATCTCTCCCTAAAATACCGCTGTTCTGGTTGTCGACGTATCAAGCTAACGTGAGTTTGTGATTTATTACAGTGTTTAATTGCGATTTCTCTTCACATATATTAATTGGGGTATTGTATTAGATATCTATACGATAGATAGTGTTTTAAAAGTATTACATCGCGAGAAGATAATTCGTATGTTTTCGTAAATGGGTCACCTCGCCATTCTTATGAGAAACAAGTTGTTTTGTGTTTTTAGGTTTTTAGAGCAAATATAAGTGTGAAATGTGTTAAAAAGCGTTTATTCACAGTTGATTAGGTTTGTTTTGATGTGTTTATGTTTTCGTAGTCTTGAAAGGCGGGAGAGTGATGACCAGAACGTCCACGTCCAGGGTAATGTGATGTCATCAAAAGGGGAAACAGAGGCCGACTCCGGCACCGTGTCGCCGAATTTATCTGCAGTCAAAAATGAACCGGTTTGTATACCTCTTTTATATTAACATTCAACTTTGTTTTATCTAGTTCATGAAAATAATGTTATATCCAGACTAATAATTTCTTATTGAGAGTATCTCAGTGTGATCTACTTAGTTTACTGAAGTTAATACATTTATCAGATTATTATGTAGCAAAGAATGTTACTTCTTGATCAGAATATTGAATATTATTAAACTTCATGTAAGTTGCACCCTATTGCACCCTAATTTAGCTTGAGTACCAAACTTTTGATATCATTTGACAAATATATTCTTTGATATCAATATTGATTTTCAGTTAGGTATATCTATGTAGATTTCTAACATTAACACTGATTACTATCAACATCATTAATTAAATATTTGAGCTTTTACAATGAATTGCAATTATGTGTTAATTTACTATCATCATTAACAAATTCATATGGTAAAATTTAACTTCTAACATTAAACTTAATTTAGTAACAATGTAGTAATACTTGTTCAATTAATATTTATGTTGTCATGCGAAATAAACTTGAGTCAAGTAATGTGTAACTAGAAGCAGATCATCCTAATGTAGCATTTTAACAGAATGATTATTTATTTAGTAAAGTAATGTGTCACAGTCTGATAAATGTATGGCCTGCAAGTAGTTTTTAGGGTTCCGACTTCCATACCTGTCTGTCTGTCTGTCTGTCTGTCACCAGGCTGTATCTCATAAACAGTGATAGCTAGAAAGCTGAAATTTTCGCAAATTATGTATTTCGGTTGCCACTATAACAACAAATACTACAAATAAAAAAATGAAAATATTAAGGGGGGTCCCATACAATAAACGTGATTTTTCGTATTTTTTGCTAAAAATTACTAACGGTAACAGGTAGACGCCTAAAATTTTCATAAAATATGTAGTTGCAAAATAAATAATTAAATATAAAAAAGTTAATAATAAAGGGGGGCTCCCATACAACAAACGTAATTTTCAAGCAATTTGTTACTCGATCTTAATAAACAGGTAGAAACTTAAAAAATATTTAATTATACATACAACAAATGTGATTTTCTTTTATACATGATAGTATGGAACCCTTCGTGCGCAAATCCGACTCGCACTTCTTTTATTCACATTTGTTACATGTTTGTATGTCTAATATTCATATTATTAATAACTTGAAGGACTCGAGAAGAATAGAGCTGATTCATCTTAGTCACCCTTTATGAATGTATATGTAAATGGATATAGATAAATCTGTCTGTAGTATATGTAGTGCCAGTTTCTAATACATAATTTTTAACAACTTTCAATGAAATTTTATTGGAATACTTAAATTAAACTTGCTAGTGAATGATGTCAGTTTTATCTTTAAATTATTGGGAAGGAATGCATAACTAACAAATTTTCATTTCCAAAATGTTGTACAGGTGTTTATATTAAAAGCATATATGGTGTGTCATTTCATATGGCTTACACAAGCGGGCAATAAGGCAGAAAGTCATGCAAGAATCTTTAGCCCCCTCTGTTGTCCTTTTTTGGCAATTAGAAATTTTCAATAACTACTTAAAGTCACATGATTAATCAATATAATTAAGTAGTTCTAATTTTTCAACTTATAAGATGTAGTAGGTCTCCTTTTAAAACTTTCCTTTGCAGTCAGATCTGATGTGTGTTTGAATAGGAGGATGTTGTTATACCCACTTATATCAAACATGACATTCTTGTTCGATACTATTTGAACACATGTTCCAATCAATGAAATTAGAATTTTCTTTTTATCTGTATTATTTACTTATTTTTTTATATAAATACATCAATATTCAGTGGTGCTGTTTATAAACTTATATATTGCAAAGTTACTGTAAGGGATTTTTTTATTGATATACTGCATTAAACAACCTTAGCCAAAGCTAAATTAATGGGAAGCCTACTTGAACCTGACTCTAAATTGTACATAATGCAAGCAATTAAATTATATTATAACATTGTCCCTGATATGGGTCTCAGAGACTCCTTTAAATTATACATAAGTAAAATGTTTCACTTTACTGCTAAGTGAACTTCACTGCCAAGCTGGCATTTGTGGGTTTGTTTTCTACTTAGGATAAATCTTTGTGATGAGCATGATGATTTGTTATGAGTCTGGGTGTAATTTATCCATTAACATTTTATCTCAATCCCACTCAGCTTATCACAGTCCACTGCTGGGCACATCTCTCCTAACACTCCCAATGGTAGACATTTCTTCGCCTTCCGCATCCAGTCTGTCTCAGTGACTGTATTTTTCAATTTGTTGATCCACCTGGCTGGACAATATTTTATAATTAGCTCAAATTATGCAATACTGGGGATCAATATTGATATTTGAAAAACAACTCTATTTTGATCATATACTTAAAAAGTGTCAATCAATTACAACTAATTTATATCGTATTTACGATTATTTAGAGTTTACATACATACATAGACTCACGCCTGTTTCCCCGAAGGGGTAGGCAGAGGCATATTAAACGCCCATTTTTCGCCAGTGTTTTGATCCCACGTAATAGGTGGCGAGCCTATTGCCGCTTATCGGGATATTTTGTTTGCCAGAGCCTCGTTCGTTGATCGGCAGGTGCACCACTTGCAGGTGAGGTTGGCTTGGGACCCTAAGTTCTTGGTGGGAACCCTATGCACCTATTTAGAGTTTATTCAGTAAAATAGATGTACCAGACTTACAAATAAATTTCAGAATTCCTGAAACAGCAGGCAAATGAAACAGATACTTTCTTTGCCTGTGGATCTCAGAGAACTGAGCTGGCTACAGTTTCTTTACGTTTGGGTCTGTCAGACCTGGAGGGACAGCATTAGCCAATACAGAGCCCCTGGCATACACCATTGCGAGGCCTCAGGTAGTAAATATTTAAGAAGACCTGGGCGTTTGTTACTGTACTGAGGCAAGGGCGGCGACATTGGGACTTGGGAGCACCCAATGTCTGAGTAGAGACTTTCCAAGTAAAGATTAGATACCTACAAGATTTATTTATTTAACTTTCCAAGTCAATGCGATTTTGAGACACACTCTTTTAAAGCAATGTGGATGAAAAGTAATTTTAACTACGACTTTTAAGTTTACATTCGCAGTTTCTAAACTGTATATTCGCAATTAAACACGAAGGCGAATAATTATTTCAACTTGGGCTGTTGCGTGAGATCGCGAGGCGTAGGGGAGAGTCTTTGGATGCGTAAATCACCCCCTAAAATTGCCATTTTATGGGTGTAATATTACACCTCTGCCTACCCCTTCGGGGATACAGGCGTGAGTCTATAAATAAAATAAAAAAAAATAAAATTGCCACTGCCAGACCCGTTAGGGAGTTGAAAACTTATAGGTCATGACAAGGTCACAATGGCTGGAAAAGATATTTACCCTTTAAAGTCACATAATTTACTAATGTAGGTCTAGCAGCAGGTCTGCCAGAGCTAGTTTAGTAAATTATGTGTAATAAATAAAATACAGAACTTTAATATTGGCATTGTATGCCGCAGGCCAAGCCACGTGCATCCGGCGGCATACAATGCTGCCGGCTTTGCCACACAGACAAGCCGCTGGCATGGCCGCCCGGGTATAACGGCGTGCTGCGCGGGTTGCAACTTCTTGTGTATGGTCGTTCTACACGATTTGAAGATGCTCGGCGGCTTTATAATAAACGCTCGGCAAAAGCCGGCGGCCCGCTTCGCCGGCACTGTGTGTAGGAGCCTTAACAACATAATAGTTTAGTAGGGGGCTCATAATAAGCCAGGACCAGCAGTTGAGGCTGACTTGTTCATTACAGTAACATCAATGTTATATTTCTTTTCAGGTGGCCACCAATAGTAAAGACACTCCAAAAAGGGGTGGTACATTACTAAAATGTACCACATGCAATAGTTTTAGTACATTAAGTAGTCGCGCTTTAACCACCCACATGGCTCAATGTTCGCCGGACAATAACAACGTGGCCGCGGCGCAGAATGCCGACCCCCGGCCACACAGGAAATTATTCGAATGTGATGTGTGCAATATGAAATTTTCAAATGGCGCCAACATGCGTCGGCATAAAATGCGACACACTGGGGTTAAGCCCTACGAGTGTCGTGTTTGCCAAAAAAGATTCTTCCGAAAAGATCACTTGGCAGAACATTTCACAACACACACCAAAAGCTTGCCGTATCATTGCCCAATATGCAACCGAGGATTCCAGCGTCAAATTGCCATGCGCGCGCACTTCCAAAACGAACACGTCGGTCAGCACGACCTCGTTAAAACTTGCCCCTTGTGTAGTTATCGTGCCCCCACCATGAAGAGTCTAAGGGTCCACTTCTTTAACAGGTAATTATATTTTTTTATATTATTTGTTTATATAACTAATATTATTTCCATTATTTTCTGGCGTGACGTATTGGTGTCGCGAATGATACTCGGTCATTACCGATTGTGTTCACTATTATATTATTTCAATTGCTAGAATTTAGACATTTCAAATACCTATGCAATGTTATGGAATTTAGCAATGAAAATTTATAAACCAGATCAATTTGAATGGATTTTTTAAAACAAATATGGACTGATGATGAACCATAATAAGGACTAGAGGACGCAAGCAGTTACGCCTGCAATTTTTTAAAATTTACCCCTTTTGGCCGATCCCGTGGGAATTTCGGGAAATCCCTTCTTAGTGCAACCCTATGTTCCCCAAGGAACATACATGTCAAATTTCAGCTTCCGGCGCCCAATAGTTTCGGCTGTAGCGTGTCTGTCAGTCAGTCAGTAACGCAAGGATTTTATATAATAAGGATAAGGGAACATATTTTGAACTATCTAGGTATATTGTGTATAAAATCATCAGATTACTTTTTGTGAAGATCTTCATTGTAGGTCCATCTAACAGGATTAAATTTACTTCAGTATGCATTTTGAACCCATTTGCGACATTTAAATTCTTTATAGGCTACACGAGTTTTAAAAACGAGCCAGTATACAGCACGCTCTGATATTTCCGCAGGCACGGAATAGATTTGGACAACCCTGGTCCTGGCAGCAACTCGTCCGTGTCTCTCCTGGCTGCTGGCATCGCCAACGCCGCGTACGCCGACGGTACGATGGACCCGAGCGCCATCAACGCGCTGGGCGCGCTGGGCTCCAGCCTGTCCGTGTCCGTCGCCGCCACCTACTCCGACAGCGGGGACAGCAACGGCGCTCGCTCCGTCGACAACGCCACACCACCTATGCATTACTTGACTCCTCATGTTGAGATTTCCATGGCCGACAATAATGAGACATTTTCACCTGGTCAAAATCATTTAGGCAACTCAGGTAAAACCCAAAACAATATACCTATATGCAAATTAACAAAACATTAGATATATTATGTAACTATTTACTTTCTACCGTGCTGTACAATTTTGGCTTTAAAGACGTTCGTAATAAGTTTGGATTTGTATTTGTGTATTAAAAAATGTTGCAGAATCACGCATGAATGGCGAAGGTCCCAGTTCGCCTCAGTCTGGTGATAGTGCAATCGCAAGCAGCTCCTTATCAGCCGGAATACCCACCAATATTACCCCATCTATCACTCTCATACCCATCAAACAGGTAATATTTATCATGTTAATTGCTGCCGGACTACCATTATATTTCTTAAATCATCAACGCGTCAGTCAGTCATTGCATCATTTAAATATGGTTTCGTATTTGGCTAGGAACCCAACGCTCAAGATGAATCAGGCAACAATGATATGCGGGACGGTGAGAGTAACGGGGGCGACAAGCGCGGCGTGTCGTCGAGCCTGTCGTCTCTGATCAAGGTATCACCCCTGAAGAGTTTACTCCGAGAAGACCTGCGCCGGCGCATCTCTGCTCGCGGCCGCGCCCGGGGCTCTAGTGTATGTTGTCGTTGTGTCGAACCGCTCGCGCCTTTAGGTGAAGTGTCCGGGTACTGACGAGTGTGTGTGTGTTGCAGGCGTCCCGCGCGTCGCCGTCGGAGGGCGGAGTGACCACGTCCACGCACGGGGAGGCGGTGCTACCTCCGGCCTCGCTGGTGTGCAGCTTCTGCTCCATCACGTTCCCCGACTCGACGCTGTACTTCCTGCACAAGGGCTGCCACTGCGACTCCAACCCCTGGAAGTGCAACATCTGCGGCGAGCAGTGCTGCAACGTCTACGAGTTCAACTCCCACCTGCTGAGCAAGAGCCATCAATGACTGTTTGCAGGGGGGCCGTTCGATCACTGACTTTTGGTTTGATGATGCACTTCTCGTATGCAATGTGTGCATAGTCCGTAAGCACTTCGAGGATACTTCACCTTCTACTTGTATTATGATTAACCGTTCGGTTTTGGTTTAGTCTGCAGTCTATTTGTTTGTTAGTGTAACCTGTGCTCCTTATTTATATCAGGCACTGTATGTTGAAGTGCTTCGAATATGCTATATGCTGAACGTCCCCCCGAAGCTATTTTTATATTTTAAAAGTGCAAATTATGTCAAGGTATATTTAGTGATTATAATAGTTAAATGTGCGAAGATATTTATATGGATATTTTAGTACTTAAATAAAAAGGGATATGAGATGTTATTTAAAATTGAATACAATATTGTATTTAATTAATAATTTGAGTTATAATAAGACTTATAAAAGCTGAAGTTCAGCACTAATGAAAACTACATTCCAAAACATTCCATGTAATGAGATTGCAGTCTTTGGTGGGGAATAAGTGACTACCTACTCAAATTATCTTGAAAATATTTTTTTATTTATTGTTTGTCTTGCAGTACTTAACTGTACATTAGGGTCATTTAAAATGTACTTAGAGTATTTTGGTGCGATAGTGAATTTTACAAATGTTTATTAAAACTTATGGTGAAGAGTGTACAAATTAATATATATATTTTTACATTTCGCTGTTGAGAAGTTATAGAAAGGCAAAGCCTATAATAATCCGTGATTATTTAATTATTGTGATTGTGTACAGACAGGAATTATGAATTCTACATTCCGTTTTTATTTATGTTTCCTTTTTATAGTGCATGTGATGCAAGTCCACGACTAATACTTAATGTACAAGTTAAATTATTTTGTTGTTATTATTTATTATTTTTCTAAAATACATTATACATTCTTAGAATTATAAAATTTCATTATGTACTTAAAAAGTCAATATTTTATGTTGATAGGCAAAGAGCACTTTCTGTTTTGAGTTCCATTTGAAGTAATAGTAACAGAAATTAGTTAATAAATATTATAACAGTATGTATGATGAGTGGCTACACTAAGCACACTTGCTCAATCAAGCTCAATCAGGAGCAAGTTGGGTCTAGTACTCGCACAAAAGCATAATAAGTATAGCTCCACATTGTCACACGGTTTCATATATTGAACTACTCCACAGAAAGTAGCGTGTGCTTTTTATTGGTGCATGTAAACATAAATATTCTTTATTGATTAGTGTTCAAACTAACGCAAGCAAGGCATATTGGTTAACAATACTTGAATTATTACTTTTAATGTGTTAATCAAAATAGTGTATTAGTTTATTTTAAGAAAAATGCTCAACTTTGTGGTAAACTACTTTATCATCATTTTACGTAGCAGGTACTACTAAAAGTGTTATCGAATAAAATATATTTTCCTGATCCGACATAATACGAGTAACTGTAATATCATCTGAGCTAACATTTGCATCGACACGGTGGAAAGTAGAGCCGATCGTGTGGAATATTTAGTAGTTGTTAATTCCTACGTTAAGGTACATTGTAAGTGTTCGCACACTTTATATTGGTGAATCCGTTCCATTCCTTGTTTTAACCTGAGATTTTACATTCCTTTAGCTATTAAGTACTTAATATCGGTTGTGGTCTTGCCTGATAAGTTTACTAAATTGACTTAGATGGAACTGAAATTATGTTTACCAACGAAGTTTATATTGTTTTGTTATTGCATTGGTGTTAGGTTAGCAGTCGGCGCACGCGGTTCCGCGGTAGTCCCTCCGTGAGTTGCACGGACTTAGTGAGTTACCTGAAATGAGCAACACATATTTATTTATAGAGATTCTTATATTATTACGCTGTTTCAATTGTTGGTTATGTAGAACATTGAGTGTTTATTATATATCATATATATTGGTCCCGTCGCGCCGCAATTAATGTTAATACAATTGTAAGAGTAGTTTAAATAAGAGCTATTAATATTATTAATCGGTAACCCCCGTTGGGCGCCTTTACTTAATCCGTCCATATCTAATGATAGATATTGCCTTTAATATTTAATAGAGTAATATATTTTATAGATTTTAGATATAATTAAGAACAGAGCTTAAGTATAAAATGTTTTCAGAATGCAGAGGTTTAAAGATGTAGTTGTATTTATTTAACTTCTATTGTATGGGTGTCTGCATTGCAAACAAATTCAAAGTAGGACTATAGGAAATAATATGGATTTGGAGATTCCTTATTTGAATTATTTGCAATGGAGCAAGAACATTGTTGATTGTTGCAGTTTAAAGCAAATATTTTATTTTTTGTGTGGTAGTAATAAAACTGTAAACATTAAAGTATTCGACATTGTGTTAGAGTTGTTGACTTAAAATTATATCATCGATTGTGTAAATGCAAACAGTATTTTTAAAATAACGATTTAGGGATATTTCCCGCGGAAGTTAAACTTTGTCACTTATTGAAACTTAATTTAATTTAACTTAAAACATGAGCAGCGGTATTTATAATAATGTTCGACAAGTTGTTTTGTTTCAAAATGACCACTATGGTAACACAATACTTGTAATAATAAAAACCGAATATTTAGTGTAGCGATCCTCACCTTAATACCAAAACACAGCTTACCAACATTATAATTTTATTCTAAGTTGTTATGTATGTAATATAAGATAGAAAAATTAACATGGTTGAGAGCAATTTAGTAACTGTAAGCAGATGGAAATTGTCATTGATATTTATCTGTTAAATTTATCATATCAATGTTAATAATATCAGCTATACTAATATATAATAGAGTTACTACTTACGGGGAACCAGTTCGAATCACGAGTGATAGTTACTATATCAGATTGTGCCTTAGATCAATACTTTAAAATTGACTACATTATCATTATCATGGTTTTAAACTTTATTTTCATGTGTACATATTCAAATGTACATTAACTATACATAATAATATATGTATATATTACTTATTAAAATCTGGAAAATCAAATGTTATTTATTAGAAGGATATATATTTACAATGTGGCTGTTTCGCTTGTTTTTATAAAAAAGTTTATTTGCAGTTGATATAAATTGTTCTTGTCGTCGTGTTGTGGCGATTTAGCATTATAAACACATGGTACTTATTACCGAGTATGTAGTTCTATTTATTTACTTTATTATAATTTGGTAAAGGGTCTAATGAAATATTAATAAACTATGACATTCACTTGGACTATTTAATTCAATACCTAATCAGACATACCATCATGATCACGTCGATCTTATAAACTAGGTCATCATCATGGTCCTTTCGTTAACCTGGGATAACACAATGACTGATGATGACCTAGCTTATACGAGGGTCAAACTGAAAGTTCTTAGAAAATCAAAAACTGATTACAATAGCCAGTTATTAGTTTTATTATATCTTTTCAAAATATTGTCCATTGACGTCAATACACCGCTGCATGCGATGGAACCACTGGGAAAAGCACTTTGCCCACTCGTCCTTAGGGGTCTCTTCAAAGGCATCGCGATACGCAGCCACCGCTTCTTCAGCATTCATAAACCGCTTTCCTTTAAGTTTTTCTTTAATTTTTGGAAATAAATAAAAATCACAAGGCGCGAGGTCGGGGCTATACGGCGGGTGACCCAGTAATTCAACGTTTGATGTCGCCAAATAGTCGATCGTTCGCTTGGCGGTGTGCGACGAGGCGTTGTCGTGGTGAAGGAGGATCCTACTGCGAGGTCGTTTCTCTCGAACTTTTTCCAAGACAAGTGGCAAACAATTGGTAGTGTACCATTCTGCAGAAACTGTTTTTTGATCCTCTAACACAATTGTTGCGAAATGACCTATCCTTCCAAAGAACGAGGCCACCATTTTTTTTCCCGCACTTCGATCTCTCTTCACTAGACCCACTGAGCAGATTGTCTTTTGGTTTCAGGATCATAACCAAAGAGTATACAAATACTACGTAAGAAGAGGCGGATGTGCCATAGATCATGCGAGATTTTCAGCTTTGTATGAAACGCAAACGTGCAGGGAGAACTCGTACCAACATAAAGATACTAATTGACATCGGTTTTATGTTGTCAGCATTGTCATATTTGTCAATATAGGGATGAACCCTCTAGTGATTAACGAAATATCGATAATATTCGGTAAGAAATAATTATAATTATGTTTCGACTAGAATTATACTTTTCCAACACAAATAAAAGATGTATTTAATATTTATCTGTTTATTCAAACAAATTAGCCTATTCTATAAATCTATTCTAGATTAGCGAAGAAAATACGCAGAACTAAAAGATATATGTATGTACATGTAATAGAAAGGTTTTCAACATTTCTTCTGTAATAGGATTTAAAGAAATGTCTATAGATACAAGGCACAGCTGTTTTTCTGACTTGAGTTCCCTTTATTTTAAGTCTTTCGGCTTAAAATGCTTGCCACACATTTAGTTCAATTGATGTAATTTTTCAATGGGCATAAATCAAGTCTTGCTTTCCAGTTGCAGCTACCGATTTTGTACATCTAAAAAGAAAAAAAGAATAGAATTTATAGTCCTTGTGCCAATTTCTAATAACGGATTATCGATAACTGACAGGCAGCACTATTGTTTACCTACAAAGTACTATAGGATATGAAACTTTAGAATATTTCCTTATTTTTTATGTTTCATTGAAATATATCACATTATATAACATTATAAATATTCATTGATCTTTATCTTCGGACATTTTGCCATAAATACCTACCCTTTTTTCATTGCTTGACCGGCATGTTGTTGTATGCCATATTTCGCACGTTATTTTGCTTGTTTTCGTTGCGCTCCTTTCAATGCTAATCAAATAAATATAGTAACACTAACACTAGAAGTGTAAAATCACATTATGTGGTATACACAAAGCACTTTTACATTGTTTTTTACGTTTTATAAACAAACTACATAACGCGGCAAAGTTCAATCTGGATAATAATGTGACAGGGATTCTTGCTGGGTATTCTATGGTGAACACATGTGCGAGAATTTTCCATAAGGCTTATTGAAGTTGAAAGTCTATTTTGGTGTTATTTGTGGCGTAGTATCTGTTTGTGTTGTTTTAGTTGTGCCGTGTCTGTATTTGTTTGTGTGATTTACTGGTAAGTTCCTTTGATTTTTTTTAATCCTAGGCCTTATGCCGGACGACCATGGAGATAGATGATCTGCCTCCTGGTCGCCCGCCAGACCCGTGTACTTCACGCGACTCTCAGAATATTACGACGGTTTGCACTTCCCAAGACGTTTTTGCGTATTCGCCGGGCTTAACAACTTCTCTCTCCAATTTTGAAGCCGCTGAGAATGCTCTGCGACGTAAACATATGTCACAGGGTGATGTGGATGGTCCGCCTCCCCCAAAAAACATAACGCGGATTCGCAACCCCAAGTCTACAGCCGCTCTAGATATTCCGCTATGGATGTAGCTCCCTTTCTGGTCCACGTTTCAGTCAAATCCGAAGATCCTGCTTCTGCCACCTCAATTCATCCAATTAACTTTGGACGTCTAATGCTCAAACTCAACATTAAGAATGTTCTAGCTGATGGCATTAAGAAGGTTGGCAGAAACAGAATCTCTGTGGAATTTAAGTCTCCTGAGGACGCGAATGCATTTATAGGCAACTCGGAGATGGTGGAAAAAGGCTATTCTCTATCCATTCCGACTTACAACATTACAAGAATGGGTATAGTTAAAGGCATTCCCTCAGAGTGGTGTGATAAGGACATCTTCGAAAACGTAAAAACCCCTACAGGATGTGGCCGCATAATAAAAATTAGAAGGTTAAATAGAAAGGTTGTTAATGACGGTATATCCGAATGGAAGCCTACTTCGACAGTAGTGTTGTCGTTTGATGGCCAAGTTCTCCCCAAGAGGGTATTTTGCTGTTACAACGCCCTCCCCGTTGAATTATATCATTTCCCAACTATTCAGTGTTTCGCATGCTGTAAATACGGACATACAAAACTTCAGTGCCGGTCCAAACCACGTTGCTACCGCTGCGGTGGTGAACACCTTGGAGAGGGGTGCTCTGCAGAAGAGCCAGTGTGTTTTTATTGTTCAGGCCCTCATTGTGCAAATAGCAAACAGTGCCCAGAATTCTTGAGACAAAAGAACATCAAAATCACCATGGCAGAACAATCCATATCATATCAGGAAGCCTCAAAAAAAATCCCAAGCAGTTTCAAATCTTATGCTGATGTCTCAGCCACTTCTCCGCCCACTTATTACTCTGCTTCTACCCCTTCTATCTCGAAATCCAACCCCCATGTATCTCCTACCACTTCTTATCGTAAAACTGTTTTTTTAAATCCCAAAACTCATGCTCCTCTCTCTCCTGGATATGACAAGAGAGCCCATCAAGACCTTATACACAACTATTCGTTCTCCCCTTCCTCTAATGGTTGTGGTCTCATAAACCAGCACTCTCCTGCCACTCAGGATGATTCCTCAAAGGAATTGGAATCACTGATTAATATAATTTGTTTTCTCCTATCTAAAGTCAACTTACCGGACTACGTTGCCCATGATTTAGTAAATCTCATTCTTTCTCGCCACCATGAACCTCAAGTGTCTACAGTGGAACGCCAGGAGCGCTCTGCCGAAAAAACATGAAATTATATCATTATTAAATAAATATAAACCTGCTGTTTTTGCTCTATCAGAGACTTGGCTTATGCCTCGCCTCAATTTCAGTTTCACAGGGTATAGTACGCATCGTGATGACCGTTCTGACGGTTATGGTGGTGCAGCTATCCTTATCAACAATGTCTTTCCTTCCTCATCCCTACAACTCCCTAGTCATGGAGATGAGATTAATGCAGTAGGTGTTAACATCTGTGGCATTAATTTTATTTCTATATACATTCCTTCCCCTAATTCCCTGTGTCTTCAATTTATTAATGATGTTTGTGCTGCTTTCAGCCCAATCATCTTTTTAGGTGATTTTAACTGTCACCATGTTTTGTGGGGATCTGATCACTGTGATAGCCCCGGAAATGACCTAGTTGACCTATTGGACTCTACAGGGTTATGTATTGTTAATGATGGTTCAAGCACCCGGCTCCCCAGACCAGGTCAGGGTAGGAGTTGTGTTGATCTGACACTCTGCTCAGCTAATTTAACTGGCCTATTAGATTGGAACCGGTTAAACTTGACATATGGAAGTGATCACTATCCTATTTGCACAACCATTATTAACAAATACATGCCCGTTAGAGATAAAACACCACTGTTAAGGTACAGAGTCGCGGATGCAAAGTGGAGCCTATACCGATCTTCCCTAGAGGAAAAAGTCTCGTCATGTCCCCGAATTACCAGATCCAATTTAGATGCCTGTATTTCGCAATTCAACGAGTCCGTTTCATCTTCAGCTGATATGTCCATTCCTCTGAAAAACTCTGCATCTGGCAAAATCTCTTCTCCTCCATGGTGGGACAAGGAATGTACTGAAATAATTAAAGAACGTGAAGCAGCTGAACTCAATTACATTCATAATATGTCCATTGATAACTTGTTGACATATAAAAGGTTAGTTGCAAAATCCAGGCGTTTATTCAGGAAGAAAAAATATGAAGGATGGAAAAAGTTTTGTCACTCTCTCTCCCCTTCTTTCCCATCACATCTGGTATGGCAAAGATTAAAAAATTTTCGCCGTGGTTGCTCTTCTTCAACTGCTTCTCCTATCACCAGGGATCTTGCTGAATCATTCTTAAATAAGTTAGCCCCTTCTTTTGTCCCTTTCATTGGCGAATGTCCTCTTCCCTTAGACGAGGAGATCGTTTCCAATGATCCATTAGACAACCCTTTCTCCTTAGAAGAGCTAGATTCGGTCCTCCATCGTGTCCAAGACTCGGCTCCTGGGATAGATGGCTTCCCATATTCATTTTTCAAAATGACAGGCCTCCAGAGTCGCAGATATCTTTTAGATTTGTTTAATTGTTGTTTCTCACGAGGTTACATTCCTGATGATTGGAAAACACAACTAATTATTCCTTTATTAAAACCCGGAAAATCACCAAATAAGGTTGATAATTATCGTCCTATTGCCCTCTCCCCTGTTATTTGTAAAATTTTGGAACACCTTATAAAAAATAGATTAGAGTGGTTTGTTGAAAGTAGGGGTCTTTTAGCAAAATCCCAGTTCGGTTTCCGGAAGGGTTTTAGTACCATGGACAGCATCGCGACTTTTATTACTGATACCCGTATTGCGTTTAGCCATAATAAGTCTGTTGTAGCGGTTTTCCTGGATATCTCTTCAGCTTATGACAGTGTTAATCTTACAGTGCTCAGAAGTAAGTTACGCCAGCTGAGTATACCTGCTAAGATACTTCACTGTATTTGCAATCTTCTATCTAGTCGCATCGTTAACCTCTTCATCCCAGGGGAAAAGTTTAACTCCAGAACCGTTTGGCGCGGGCTCCCGCAGGGATCTGTTTTAAGCCCCTTACTTTATAGTATTTATACATCTGATCTTCACAAATCACTTAATGCCAACTGTCAGATCCTACAATATGCTGATGATCTATGTTTATATGTGACAGATCCATCGATACTGACAGCAAAAATATCTATGCAGGTCTCCCTAGAGTCTTTAAATTCCTGGCTTTGTTCCCATGGTCTTCAACTCTCGGCCCCCAAAAGTACAGCTGTTATCTTTTCAAGGAAGAGAAGTACCCCAGATATTCAGTTGGATATTGAAGGGTCTCCTATAAATAAAGTTGAGCATGTTAAATTTCTTGGTGTCGTGCTAGATTCAAAGCTAACGGGTGTCCCTCATATCAACTATGTACTTGGCAAATGTGAAAAGAATCTCAATATCTTACGAGCTCTAGCTGGTGTTTGGTGGGGTGCTCATCCGTTTACACTGAAACTTATACACAATGCCGTAATAAGAAGTATAATTGATTATGGTACATTTGTTTTGGAACCTTGTAGCAAAGTTATGTTAGGGAAATTGGATACAGTGCAATCTAAATCTCTCCGAATAGTCTTGGGTTGTATGAAATCTACCCCAATCAATGCTCTACAGGTGGAGAGTGGGGATCCTCCTCTTTCCCTTCGTAGGCAATATCTGGCTGACAGATTTGTATGTAAGTCATATTACCTTAAAAACCATACAATTCTCAAGAAACTTCGACAGCTGGATTGTTTATGCCGTCAAGAGGGTTATTGGAGCCACAAAGATTCTCCTCGGTTGATAAACTCAATCAGGAAAATCCGAGCCCTAGAGGAAAATGTCCCTGTGCACCAGTGTTCCAAATTCCCCTTATATGATTCTCCTTATGAAGTCTTAAATTTTAGACCTAATTATATCCCATATCTTGGCATAAATAAAGAATCGGTTCAGGCTAATAAAGAGTTTACTTCTATTGTGGAGGAAAGATGGGGTGAATTTCATAAATTTTTCACAGATGCTTTTAAGCTGGGTCCACATAGCAAAACTGGGATCTCAGTATACTATTTGAACGCTCAAATAATTTTACAGCTTCAGTGCCCTCCACAGGCATCTGTTTTCACTGGGGAATGCATTGGCATTCTCGAGGCTTCCTTGTTTATCCTTTCTCACTCAGCTATTACAAAAGCAGTTATTTTTTCTGATTCCAGTAGTGCCCTAGATGCTATAGTCAAAAACTCTTTTAGGAGCGACATCCGTTGCCCCATTATCTTGGAAATTAAAAAATGTTTGTATTCATGCTGTATGAAAGGTATTGAAGTCAATCTTGTCTGGATTCCTAGCCACATAGGTATCCGGGGTAATGAGTGTGCGGATGTTGCTGCTAAAGATGCTGTAACTAGTGACATTGCAGATCAGAAATATTACCACATTTTGACAAATGATTTGTTACATATATCTAGAGAAGACTTATATAATTCCTGGCAGTCAGCCTGGACCAAATCCAGTAGGACCAAGGGGTCGTTGTATGCATCAATCCAACCGATCATACCTGTTAAACCCTGGTTTTACAAGTTTAAAAATGTCTCTAAAACTGTTACATCTGTTATATGCAGAATACGTCTTGGATTTTGTTGCACTCCAGTCTTTCTCCATAAAATAAGAGTACGTGACAGCTCCCTTTGTGAATGTGGTCTAGACGATGGTACCCTAGATCACATTTTCCTCAAGTGTTAGTTAAATGAAGCCTTTCCTTTAGACCAAATTGTTTCTAAATTAAAAATTCAACGTCCGGTTAATGTTCGCCACCTCCTGTCATATTTCCCAAATCCCTTTATAATTAACGCTTTTATTAAATTTATATCCACTAACATGATTAAGCTGTAATTTTGCAATATTCAGTATACATTATTATCTATATTATTGTGTGTCATAGTTCGTAATTTTTTTTATTTATAAACTAACACTTGTATTTGTCCATTGTTTCAGGTCGTAAATAGGGCCTCAATAGATCAATGACAGTACCTAATTAAAATTGTTTTTAGCTAACTATTAACACATGTGTAATCATTACCCGACATTGGCAGGAATTGCTGAAAGTTTCGGCAGATTGCCATAAAACAAAAAAAAAAATAATGTGACAGTTGTGACATTTGACACTATTGACAGCCAAGGCGGTGATGTACGTATAACCCGTCTAACTTTGAAAGAATACTGTTCCAAGGGTACATAGTGAAGGATGCTATCTTCACGTTTTATACATATAATAGTGTTACGAGCTGGGGTTCGACGATAAATTATATACACTTTTAATTTTCCAACACTAATAAAACACACTATTCACACCACTAGTACAACACTAAACACTTCCGAATTACTTCCTTCGCTTGATCTTGATCGCTTTCCGTATTCAATTGAACTGTCCGGTCCGTTCGCTCGCACTCTATTTATACTGGCCGGATAACATCACTAGACTTTTCGAGACGACTCACGAAATTTCTGGAAACGTGTAACGTGTTTCTAGATGTCGCGTAAATGTTCTATTTACACCAACGCCATCTATTAGAGGATAGATGAAACAGCCTGAAACAACCGATACATCTAATCTCATGTAGTTCTCCCATTCACTGATAGATGGCGTTATTTTCAATTCGTAACACGGCCTCCCTCTTAAACGTGTTCGTCTCGAACATCGTTAGACCCATAGTAACGAGCCAACCGGTCCACATGAACTATCTTCGGTGCACCTCGCGACCCCTTCTGGATTCGATAGGTGACGTCGTTCATCCTGGTAATTATGCGATATGGCCCGTCCCATCTGGCTTGTAACTTAGGCGATTTTCCTTTGCTTCGTACTGGGCCATGAAGCCACACCAATGACCCCTCATCGAAGCCCTTGTTGTTCGCCCTCCGGTCGCAGCGAGTCCTCATCCTCCCAGACATCCGCCGTCCCGACCCCCATGGAGCTTCTACATTGCACACCTTGAATGCACCTCTGCTACGAGTATGTGGCCCCTTCACAGCCGCACAACTTGTGCATTTGCGGCACCAATCCTCGACGTCATTCCGACAGTGGAGCCAATAAAACCGCTCTCGGACCTTAGTAAGCGTCTTCTTAACACCCATGTGACCTCCCGAAGCACCATTGTGATAGAGCCGTAGTACTTCCGGCACCTTAGTCTTGGGCACTACCATTTGCAGATGGCATTGGTTACCTCGAGCGTTTTCCCATTTGCGGCACAGAACTCCATCCTGGACAACCAAGCTTTCCCACTGTGCCCAAAAACCTTTGGTGACAGGGCTCATTGCTGCGATATCACTCCATTTGGGCCTAGGAGCGCCTGATTTCTTCCATTTGAGAATCGGCTGTACGTCCTTGTCTTCATGCTGAGCACGCTGCAAAGCTTCTTTCCATCCGTCGCTCAGATCCGTCTTCAACATTCTCACTAGCGCTGCCGGCTTCGCTTCCTGTCTTGCACAGTGTTTGCGTTGTTTGGGGTAAGGCCTACACGTCAGAGCATCTGCGCTACGTTGCTCTTGCCGCCAGACAGGTACGTCAGGTGACCCCTTCGGTGGAGAGAGGGTATCAACGTGCCGCTTACGCTTTGGGCAGCTCAAGCGGATATGGCCTCTTTCCCCGCAGTTGTAGCACCGTGGTGAAGAAACAACTTCCCTGATACGGTCAGTTCGATCCTCGTGACGCGCTGCTTCCACCTCCAGAGCGTAGGCTAAGGCTTCCTTCAGGGACTTGAAGTGCCCAAGTCTTACCGCTGCTCTAACTTCCAGGTCCCGGATCCCATCCGTAAACGCTTGTACGAGGTTCCCGTCAATAAGCTCAGGCGACGACTGGTATGCCTTCCTGACCAGCCTTTCCACCTCTAGAGCCCACTGCTGCAGAGTTTCTCCGGTGCGTTGTGTCCTGTCCTTCAGCTGAGCACGATACACATGTTCTAGGTGTGCGTCACCGTATCTCGCCTCCAGCGCCTCCATCAGCTTTTCATAGGAGACGTCTTGCCCAAGCACCTCCAACACCGTCAAGGCCTGATAACGAAGGCCCAAGGTTAGGGCGGTGAAGGCCTGTTCTTTGTTCCACCCATTCGTTCGCATAACGGCCTCAAACTGGACCTTGTATGCATACCACGATGATGAGCCATCAAATGGTGGAACCTTAAACCAACGAGGTGAGGGCGCCACAGCTGCAGGTGTAACGTCGTAGGACCCGAGCCTACACAATTTCTTCTCCACTTCGGCAATACGGGTCTCGAGGTGATCATGTACACGCTTCTCAATAGAGGCGACGCGAGTCTCAAGCTTGTCGTGTACGAGCTTCTCCACGTCGCTGATACGAGCCTCGTGCTGCTGGAGCTCCTCCTTTACCACCTTCAGGTCCTTCCCTACAGCGGCGCTGAGGTCTTTCATCACCACCAGCTGTTCCTCCAAACGGCGGGCCTGCTCCTCCTTGTCGCGCTGCAGCTGTTCCTCTAGGCGGCGCGCGTGCTCCTCTTGACGGCGAGCCTGCTCCTGTTGACGACGGTCCTGCTCCTCTTGACGGCGGGCCTGCTCCTGTTGACGACGGTCCTGCTCCTCTTGACGGCGGGCCTGCTCCTCCTTGTCGCGCTGTCGCTGTTCTTCCATGCGGCGCGCGTGCTCCTCCTGACGGCGGGCCTGCTCCTCCTGACGGCGGGCCTGCTCCTGCATGAACGCCATCAGAGCCGCGATGTCGGGCACGGTCACGGAGTGTGTGGCGCTTGCAGGCTCCACTGCAGCCGCGGAGTCGCCTGGTCCACCAGACGATGGAGTAGGAACGTCTCCGAAGCGTCTCTGGTCCAGGTCTTGCTGGCGCTGGTTCCTGGTACGCACTCCTTCAGTTTCTTCTTTCGGCATAACCGGCATAATTTATCCCTTTCTTCTGACACCAATTTGTTACGAGCTGGGGTTCGACGATAAATTATATACACTTTTAATTTTCCAACACTAATAAAACACACTATTCACACCACTAGTACAACACTAAACACTTCCGAATTACTTCCTTCGCTTGATCTTGATCGCTTTCCGTATTCAATTGAACTGTCCGGTCCGTTCGCTCGCACTCTATTTATACTGGCCGGATAACATCACTAGACTTTTCGAGACGACTCACGAAATTTCTGGAAACGTGTAACGTGTTTCTAGATGTCGCGTAAATGTTCTATTTACACCAACGCCATCTATTAGAGGATAGATGAAACAGCCTGAAACAACCGATACATCTAATCTCATGTAGTTCTCCCATTCACTGATAGATGGCGTTATTTTCAATTCGTAACAATAGCAGCCATTAAAAAGATAGCACGTTTCATACATTCGGTTTTTTCTTAGGAACTTGCGCCAGGCTGATCATAACAGTAAATCCAGCTTTCGTCACCTGTTAGTATGTCGAACACAGCATTTGAGTCACCTCCGTTAAATCTTTCAATCATTTTACGGCACCAATCCACACGATGGAGTTTTTGAGCCTTAGTCAAATTATGAGGTATCCACCGGGCGCAAAGCTTCCTGACCGCTAAATGTTCGTGGAGGATTTTGTGCACTTGACTCATACCGATGCCTAAGCTTGTCCGAATCTGCTGATAGGTCACTCTTTTGTCAGTCTCTATCATACGCCGCACAACACAGATGTTATTTTCAGTCGTCGCCGTAGAAGGCCGTCCCTCACGTACATCATCAGTGAGATTAGTGCGACCACGTTTAAACTCATTAAACCAGTTGTAAACAGTCGCACGAGATGGGGCTTCATCGTGAAAGGCCAATCGTAGTCTATCATAACTTTCTTGATGACTTAAATGACATCGAAAGTTATAAAAAATCATTGCACGAAAATTTTCTCGTGTTAAATTCATGTTGACGTGACACAGACAATTTTCAATTTGCCGCCAAATCGTAAAACAAATGACAAATGAATGAAATATATACTCAGTAATATTGGCAAAGAGTTCTATTTTCAAATTTTAGAATATTTTTTTTATTATATTGTTTATAAGTGGCCAGTTCTAAGAACTTTCAGTTTGACCCTCGTATTATACCTCCAGTCTTGGATGCAGCTGGTTGCATCCAAGGCCACAGAATATATACAAGTACTAAAGTACAGAAGGATCACTTCTCAAACCAATTTATTGAAATAGCGACTCTTGCTACTAAGCAACAAAGTGCAATTCAGCTTCACCTAACCGTTCCCGCTCTTTTCTAACACATAACGCTGTCGCTGTCTGGCGTGGAGTGGCGCGCTAGGGTTGTCGACTTGCCGCTGCTACTATAATATTTATTCATTGTCTATCTACCTACTTGACCACGTACCTAATAATAAATACCTAATTATCCTATAAGTATCCTATCCCACTATTTGAGGTCGTAGAACAAAAACCACAAAAATTCTGGTCGTTTACCTTGGTTATTTCCTAAATGCGTGGACCGATTTACATGATTCAAACAGATAAAATGGTTTTTGAACTAGATCTTTAATTTGACATAATCGTTGGGATATCTCAACAAACAAAAAATCTAATTTTCAAGTTGCTCTCGTAAAATAAATAAAATCAAAATTTCAAGTTGCTTTCGACACACATCCGTTAAATGAACAATACTTTGCATCAGACTTGTGATGATACATTTTTGTTGTTAAAGGCTATATTCGTCGTTTATATAATTTGAACAATGTTCGAACACGGCGCGTGAGAATACGGAGCGGTCGCACTCGTTGCGTGACGTCTAATGGGAGCGGCGCGCGGCAACCCTACTAATCCAACCATGTAGTGCATGTAGTCATGGGCGGCGAACGTACTTGTAAGTTTGTACCTAAAATGCGAAGTGCGCCAGGCCTGCCAAGACAAACGTCTTGGTGCCTGGGGTACGCACGCTTACTAGTCTAGCCATATGCCAGAATATCAGCTTTTTTTCTACAGAGCGACTGCCATCAGAACTCCGCGACCCAAAGAGATAGCGGTACGTATTTCAAGCTTTAGACCTGGTGCAGTGTTAGTTTATTTGAGGTTACTGACACCCCGTAACGACAGCCGTTACCGAAGGTGTTTTAGGGCATACCCTGGAGGACTACGTCCAGCAGTGAATTGCAAAAGGCTGATTTGAAGTAAAGGCTCGGCAATCTAGAAAGGAAAGGAGAAATAGGATTTTTGAATCTAGAAGACCTTTCAAACTTGCGATTTGTGATGATGACAGGATTACTGTAATCCCGGGGCTTACGACAGCGGCTGGTGCGATCCAAGCCGAAACGTTTCGGGAAATAGAATGTACATACTTTACCCTTCATTATCGTCCTATAATTATCCCGCTTGCATTCAAGACATCTTTCATCTCAGATCGCCGACCAAATAGTAACTGACGTAAGATCATCGCAACTCAAAGGAATAATAAGCGATGTTTCGTTGCTTCATAGACCGATGTCGGTATATATTCATGGGTTCCGACTATATCGACTGCAAGATCTTCGTGGTAGCTGAGTTTTATGCAAGTATTTTCGAAAAGTCAGTGGTGCGCTACGTAGCCCGTGGGTTCGAACCCGAGACATTTTGCATGGCAACCTGTTGATATCTCTGCTTGGGGTATCGCTGCCTCTAGGTACTCTAGGTATCTTATCCTAATTTTCGAATAATAACGTGCTTGATACTTAATAGTCTAAAACCTTCCATCTGGTGGCGTATCGCAAGGCACCTTACTCGCACCCATCTTGTACTTATACATGTGTCGTCGTTATGTTATAATATGTGTATTTATCTTCATGCCTGCTTCTACTTTATTGGTTGCAACTTTAAAATATGAGCTATTTGTGATACACAAAATTAAGTGGTGGTCTGCAAAAAAATTGAGACGAAGTCATAAAGAAATGCACATAGGTAGGTACATAGTTCGCAGTTTCAGCACAATATCGTCGGGACGTAAAGTTTAATATTATATATCTGTGAATTGTCTTGCACGAGAATAAACACATTCGTCGTCGACTTGTTATTTTGGGTGATATAAAAATTGTACCATCTGTCGCACAAGCATTATACCTATATGCTCTTCCATTTGTCGAACCCATGTGGTAAACACGCTTACGCGTCAAGCTAGTCACTTTTGTACCGTTCTAATAGTGATTGATGCAGGCAATAACATCAAAATCGTACTGCAAATATTTAGCATGTGAACCCTGTTTACGAAGTGTTACAGCTGATTCACTGAGTCGGACTGAGTGCTCTAAAACAAAGTTCTAAGCGGTAGCAATGAATACAGATGATTTACATTAAAGAAGCTTAGGTATTTCTTAAGGATGTCAAGTGCCGATTAAAGTTGGCGTATTGACGGTTGTCATTAGTGTAGTTCGTAGTTGGCGCCATTGGCGGCGCTAGCGTCTTTCGCCATCTGTCTTGCATTGCTTTGGCGCAAACTTTGGCGTAAGAAATAGACAGCTGTTGCACTGACACTCACGCGACTGTTACGCCGCCAAGCGGCAATTTGGGTCGCAGAAAGTTTTTCTTAAAAGCGGCAATAAGAAAAACATCTCTATAAATAAATATCTATGCTCTATGGCGGTAGGTAGTAGGCATACACGGCTACTCATCAAGCTAGTCACTTCGAACTTTGTACCGTTCGTATGGCGTACGAAATACGTATCAAAATAGTACTGTAACTGTCAACCTTGACCCGTGGCCGTGTGTACTTAAGGGGGCTTCTATTTATGCAATTATGTTTTTAGAAATTGTGAAGGAAACTAATACATTGCTAAAGGACCGCCGTGTATGATTTTATAATCATAACAAGTAAATAATTAATTATATATCGATGAATCATATAGGCATCATCATCAGCCCTGTATTTAAACTGTCCCACTGTTGGGCCCGTGTCCCTCCCGGGCCTCTTCTCACTATGAGAAGGGTAAGGCCATAGTCCACCAGGCTGGCCTAGTGCGGGTTGGCAGACTTCACATGTCTTTAAGGCCGCTGCCTCAAATTTTGCGTGCAGCGGGGCGGTGGCGGTGGCGGCGCGGGAGCGGTGCGGGAAACGCCGACCCGTTCTCGAAACCAGCGAGCAGTAGGCCTATTGCGTATCTCAGTTGACAACTGAAAGTGATGATCTCTTGGCAAAGTGTACATCAAATAACTGTCAAACAGCAAAATTCGTATCGGCTAACATCAGTGGCTAACTGAGATGACGTCATAGGCACCCGGTGTCGCTGATAGCCACTGAACCTTATTTTGACAGATGATTGTGTATCGATATTGCGATTGTCTAAGCTTAGTGGGCATCAAATTGATAGTCACTTCGGTTGAAGTTGCCTTCGTGAAAGACACCACTCAAAGGTAGTGTTTTTCGAGTTGTAGTGATTATCACTGAAGCCTATATTGCACGGAAACATTTAAAACTTACTTTGTTTGATTTATATAGTGTCCTTTGTAAACTTTGTAGATATTTCACGACCTTAATTGCTCAATTTTGCGGAAAAACAGCGGAAAAAGAAGCGAGTTCGCATCCAACGATGCCGTTTACGGGCTGCTAGTGACCCACTGCAGTTGTCAGAAGGCGAATTTATTGCCAATTTTCGCTTTCTGAGCAAAGTTGGTTTCCAGCAAGTGTTGGAGAAAATTAATCCTCTCATGCCACAAGCTCAACGGAATACAGCTGTGCGCAATGAATAAGCACTAATTTAATTTGAAAATATATGGTTTACTTATACCTATATTTAAAACAACAATGTATAACATTCGGAACATTCCCGACTTGTTTGATATCACAAAGTCATTCACTTTTCACAATATCCACTTATTATTAGTTTAAAAATTGGTTGCCTGTAAAGTCGGTATACGGGCGAAAGTTTTACGTGACAACGACTTTGAGTGGTAAAATAATTTTAATGTGAATATTCATTCGTATAGTAGGAAGAAGGATGAAAGACGCGTGCCTTTCACTTTTTATGTCTGTCTCTCTCGCTCTTAGGCGGGACGCGTGCCTCTCAGTCGCTCTCATTGTGAGCGCATAACGTGAGCGGAGCGTAACGCAGTTTCCTGAAGTGTCACCCGGCAAACCAATTTATAAGACGTTGTCACGTCAAAAACAATAGAAATGAAACAAGAATACTCAAACAATGTTAAATAAGTTATAACACTTACGATGAATCTTGTTTTACCAAAATTAGTTTGGGCTTTCACAAGCGAATACACAAAATCAAAACAAATATTTTTCAACTTTTTATTGGACAATGGATGCTGACATAATTTCCAACAATTCGCGCCAAATTCATGTCTCAGAAGCGAATTTTATTGCTAAATTAAGAAGTCTTACAATCCATAAAGTTTTAATGGTGCAATGGGTATTCTTAAATCAGTCGCATGGTGTGATAAAAAATAGTGAAGTGTTAACAACAATTTGATAGGCACTGACAATATGTGTCATACGCAATACCAAATGAACCTTAATCTTGGTTTACATCAAACTTCGGTGTACATCGAAGTGGCGATGGTAACTGTAACTGTCAAAAATACGCAATAGGCCTGCAGATCGCGCGGCACTATCATGAAGGTATAGATAAACAATAACTTCATGGGCACTATAGCGGCGTAGTGTTGTGTTCGTGGTTGTGTAGTCGAGATATTTTATTCGCGAACGAAATGTCTGAACAGGTACGACAACCTCTTTTTGATTCAAAAATAGTCATTAGTCACAAAAATAAATTGCACAACACTGCAATGCAGACGCGCGGGCGGTCACCGCTTGACTGGAGTGCACCGCTCGTTGCCCGCCGACGCGCCGCTGCCGCGCCGCTGTTTTCGAGGGCCGCTCCATTTGATTTTATGCATTAGATACTGCCGCTCCCGCGCCGCCGCCGCCACCGGCCCGCTGCACGCAAAATTCGAGGCAGCGGCCTCAAGAACATTATGGAGAGCTCTCAGACATGTAGGTTTCCTCACGATGTTTCCTTCACCGTTTAGCAAGCGGTAATTAACAATTTAATATGCACACAACTCCGAAAAGTCATTGGTGCGCGCCGTGGATTCGAACACGGACCCTCTGCGTAGCAGTCTGTCGGTCTCTTCACAAGATATCGCTGCCTTTATACCTTTAAAAAAGGCAATGCAAGTTACCATTTTAAAAAACAAAATTGAAACGTCAGACATGTCATGGCAATAAAATGAAGATTGAATGAATACCTACGAATTCAATTGTGAAGTGTCAAAGTTTTGTTGACAAAAAGTTAACTTTTGTAAGTTTACTCAATAATTTCAAAAGTTATTTTAAAATTTTCTGCCTAGTTTAGAAGGTTTATCCGTATCTTTTTGAAAGTTGCTATTAAATAATTCAACCATTGAAGGTGTGATGGGAAAAACGACAGAAGTTGATGGCGATAATAATCGAACTTCGCCAGAATCTGATCCTTCGAAGTTATTAGAAGCTGCTTTACAGCAGATGGATGGCATTATAGCCGGTAAGCTATATTATGATATCATATGTAGTTTCAATAATAGTTTTTAATCAGCATGATGTGCAGTTTGCGCAAGTTTAAAATTTATAGGTTACATATAAAACTTACATTCACTTTATGGTTCATTGCATATTGAGGTCCATATTAGCTTTGATGGAATGAAAATGGCCAGGATAACATCTATTCATTGATGTTAACAAGCTTGCGCGTACGCAAGGAACATACACTGCGCATCTCAGGGCGCGCCAAATGATAAATGGTTTTATTTGGCATTTGACAAGAAAGTAGCTCTCTACTTCCGTAACCCTAAGGATCTAAGAAGGATGAATGAATATATTTATAGCAAAATAGTTACAAATAGCAAATAATTAAACCATAATATTGGCTGTCCACAAAAATAAAATACTGTGTAGATAATATAAAAGTAGGTCTCTTGTATGAAACCTTTTGTCATCTTATATGAAACACATCTTGAAGATCTGTGAAATTATGATTAAGTACAATATAAGATGTCACATCAATAGGATAATGAAATTGTCTTGGAAGTTTATACTTGCAACTACATGTCTACCTACAACTAATTAAAAGTAATGCAATATTATTAATTTAGATGTCTTCTGCCCTATTTTATATACAAGTTAGACATATCTATAAGTATGTAAATAATCTTTAATAATATTATATAATTTGCTCAAAAATATGTAAATGTAAATACAACAAAATTCTTTATGATTTAGGTAATATATCACATTGCTACGCCTGAAAAAGGCACTAAGTCTGAAGTTCATCATCAATGTATACCACCTAATGTACACTTAGTTTGCAATAAAGATTTGAATTTGAATTTGAATCATGATAATCTGTATATTAAATGTGCCGATGCAGTTTTAGCAAGTCTGTCTCATAAAACACCTTTTGGCAGTGCGTAGAATATTACATACATACATACATAGACACTCGCCTGTTTCTTGGAGGGGTAGGCAGAGACTATGGAACGCCATTTGCAACGATCCTGACATATCTCTCTTGCTTCAATCACTCCCATCAGATTCCTCATGCATGCTCTTCTTATAGAATATTACTATTAGGATTTCTGGTTTCTTGATCTTTTTTTTGTCTCGGTGCACAAGAGTTCTGGAATAAGATTAATGTAGGTTCTTGAGTTTCGAAAGAATTAATATTTTTTTCTTTTAAAACTGGATTGAACTGAATCATTTTATTATGATGAGGCTATAAAAAAATACAAATACCAATGGTAAATTTGTGATTACCAGTAATTGCACTAATGAACTAAAAAACAACAATCCACAAATAAAAAAATAAACTATACTTAGCTAGTCTCTAATAAAATATGTTAAGAGTAGGGTATTTAGTACTTATACACTAGGGAAGTTGCCTGCAAGTGAAATAAATTATACAAGTATTTTAATCTAGTGAAACATGTCAAAATAATAGTAGTTTCATTCATCAATTAATGTTAAAAATTTATTTAATATTTTTATCGTCAATTTATTGATAATAAGTATTCTACTTGACAGCAAAACACTATGACGTCAGTATGTCATATTTCATACCAAACCCTTGGCAAATGTTTTTGACATTTCATTAAAAGTGCTTGATTTGACTAGTTGGAAACAAACCTATTGTTTGGTCCTTACCAGTAGAATATGAAAATAAGTGATAAAATTACATCAACTAAATTACTAAGCAGTAGGTACATATTTAGATGCTTCATTCATTGACTGCCCCAGGTAATGATCAGTGTGAGACATAATAGATTTTTTATTATGTTTGGTATTATGGCATTCAACCGCAAATGGGAAGAATTTTTGCCAATGGGACGGTTTGTGTCTAAACCATTTCGTTTTAGAACCAAAAATGACAAAGTTACAAACAAATATGGAAGAAAATTCTCTTTTCAAAGTTATAACATTTTCCAACATCAATAAATATGCTGCATATCAAATGTTCTTTAAAAACCTTCAGCAAAATAATTGGAGATATTAAAATTGCATTGCATGCATTGAGGAAAATAACGAATTAGTGACAATAATGCCACTTTCCTCTACAGTTATTCGTTTAAAATTTAATACTGGCGCCTGCTGGCGCTTAATCTGTTGCTGATGATGAAATCGAAATAATCATGATCGATGAAATCGCTGGCGATCCTGAGCCAGAACCTGGCTCATCAAAAAGACTGGAGACACAGTAATAACGATAAACCTGAAAATTGTCAAAATATCACAACAGCAAAGATATCTTTGACTGCACGGTTGGCGTTAGGGCATGCAAAACCGGAAAGTCATCAAAACCGGTTTTGAACTTCGTTTTTTTGGGACCAAAACCGAAAACCGGAGCTAGGTCCGGTTTTAGCAAAAAAAATCGAATGTAGTATAATTTAAAAAGAAACACCATTTTTTTTAAATACCCACTAAGTCTACAAATAAAAAAAATTGTATGATACATTTCTTTTTAATCCAAACCATAATAATTGTACAGATAACAATGAATTTATAATAGTATAAAGCAAATCAACAACAAGTAAGTTTTTGGTATCTTTGGTACCTATTAAGTCTGCTATCAAAAATAATATATTTTAAACATAGAAAACACAATCAGCATCTTCAAATATGAAACACAGCCACCCACAATTACCAAAAAAATCAACATTTTTGTAACTTTGAAGACAAACTACAAAATAACATTATTATAATATGATTTATATTGCACTAAAAAAGAGATCAATAATCAACTATGTATACTAATTTAAATAAAGCATAAATCACTTGTTTTCAAGAGATCGCTGTTCTTGATAATGTGATCTCAAGAATATAAGTGCATCCAACATTCGATCAGACAGCGAACTTCTTATTTTGTTACAGAAATACCCAGCACTCGAAAACACCCTTTCACTTTCAACACTTGTTGGTAGAACACATATATGCTTCTTCTTCTTCTTTGAATATAAATAATTATATGCTTCGGTGAGATACACGCCCTCCGCTTTCATACATGGCTTGCTCTACTTTACGAACCCAGCCAGGTCGAAATCTGACCGATTTTTGGGGGTTCTCTTTCTAGAGGGAGGGAGGGAGGCGTGTAAGTGGGTGGATGCAGGCTGTGTTCGGTTCGGATACATTTGATGCCTCAAAATTAATTATTTTTTGAGTGTTCGAAAAAAATGTTGATAAAAATCAAAATGTTAATTGTTACTCAATAATGGGAAAACCGGAGCTGAGCTCCGGTTTTGGCTCTCAAAACCGGTTTTCAAAAATCGTTAAATTTTGGCCGATTTCCGGTTTTGCGCAAAACCGGAAAACCGGTTTTGCATGCCCTAGTTGGCGTAGTGGTTTAAGCGGCTGCCTCGCGCGTCCACACTGCGACGGGTGTTGTGGGTTCGATTCCCACAAGAGACAACACTTTGTGTGATCCATAAATCGTTGTTTCGAGTCTGGGTGTTCATTGTGTCCGTTGGTTGTATGTTTGTAAAGTTCCCCGTGACACAGAATTTATTACTAGTGTGGGAGTTGTGTTTTCAAAAAAACGAAACGAAAGATCTTTGTTATTATTGTCAGGACCAAAGTTGTTAAGAATTTAACTTGCTATTAAAAATGCCTTTACAATTTCTCTGTGCGACCAATATTTACCAGATAAACAAGAAAAACCATCTGCACCAGCACTTTATCCAAGATGGCGGTCGCGGGGCAGGAGGCACGACCCCACAAAGGTCATTGGGCACCTTAGTATGGAAACCATACCCATGGCGAACACAAACGAAATATAGCCGAGTATATTCATCTATGGCTCTCATTTACTATGGCATTAGTAGCATTAATGTGAGCTACGGGAATCTCAAAAAAATCGAGTGTTATTTACGTATATATCCATACTCTTTATCTCTGAAACTACTGATACGATTTGAAAAAATATTTTTGTGTGCGGTAGCCACATTCATGAGAAAGGTTATAGGCTACTTTTTATCCCGATATTCTCGCGGGATCACTGAATGAGACCGACGAAGTCGCAGACGTCCGCTAATTAATTGATATAGGTAAGAAAAATAAAATGCTAATTCATTAAAATATTTTTTATTCAATTTGATCCAAAGCTATCATAAGATCATTTAAAAAGGCAGTGGGTGCGTCTGTTGCTTCCTGGTGTATGGCCCAAGACAGATAATAAACAATGCTAGCAATATGGGCGCAGCTATTTAATGTGCGAACAAAAACCTGTTTAATGTGCGAAAGATACAGCGTATAACAATAACATATCTCTAAACATTAGCTCATTTCGATATTATTTTTATGCCTTTATAAGATGAAATAAAAACCTTTGATACCGTTTGTTTTCTTTTTTAAATGATCCTGTACATGTTTCTCCGACGATTTTTAATCAAACAATTATATGCAATGAAAGGTAATATTATTCCCCTTTGTTTAAAACTATCTTGGTTAATGTCCGCCACTGTTCGCAAAGCGGGTCAGATATGCCCAATGACCTTTGTATTTAGGTTTAGGTACACTAGCCCTTCCTAGACATCTTAAAAATAAAATTGTGTCTGACAAATACAAACCCAAACATAACTTTTAAAGGTACTAAATTACGTTTCCGTCTTTTGATTACGCAAATCACGAATATCCACAATTAATAACCGTTCAATATACCCTTAGTTTTTTGAAATTCCCACAAATAAAAGACGGTACAATTACCTATTTCTCGAGGCAGTTTATTTTTACCCATCTCGACTAAAGTCTTCGTGAAAATCTTTGCCTCGAGAACTCATCATTGTCCTCCTAGCGTTATCTCTCGACAGGCTGTAATGCCGGTCACAGTGAATTTTTGTAAAACTGGATCGAGTAATGACCGAGATGTGGTGATTTCTTACATTACGCATGGCTATGATCTGCGGACTTGATAGGTAGTTCGCAGCACGAGTATCTTTCGTTAGATGATGGTCTCGGGTTCGATCCCCAGGTACTCCGGACATACACCTCTGACTTTTCGAAGTTATGTCATCATCCTCTTAGCGTTATCCCAGTTTCAATCTGGGGTCCGCTTTCTAGTCTAACCGGATTTGGCTGAATATTAGCTTTTCCACGGAGCGACTGCCTGTCTGACCTCCGCCACCCGAAGGGATAGCGATATTGCATGGTTTAGACTAGTGTCAGTTTATTTAGAAGGTACTGATGCCCTGTAACGATTGTCAAAGATCTTCATGACAACCGGGACCGACGGCTTAACGTGCTCTCCGAGGCACGGGACAAGCGATAATTTACCATTCTTTTTTAAATTAACTTTTCGAAGTTATGTGTGTATTAAAAATTTTAATTAGCTATCGCTTGCTTAATAATGTGCCTGGTAGATGGCAATAGGCCCCTATTACATTGAGATCGAAACATAACTGGCGAAGTGTGGGTGTGTAATACACCTCTGCCTACCCCTTCGGGGATAAAATGCGTGAAGTTATGCTATGTTATGTTGTTATGTGTTTTTATCTTACGAACGCGTTATACGCGTACATGTAGTTGGGGCATTGCTTGCTTGAATTTGTACCAGCGCGACTTTCTACTTAAGCTCATATTCGGCGCCACAGGCTATTGAGTGAGCCTTTCTTTTGATAACGGCTTTCTAATTCGTCATTAAAGAAAGTCATTATAGTGAAATGTTTTTGTTATACCTAATTCTGTGATACAAATAAGAAGATCAAAAGTTATGCAAAAGAAAACACCATAACGTTAATTACTTCCCATATTCTTGCCGCACTGTTTTCGATTTCATTTTGGTATTAGGTACACTTATTTTGTAATATACATATAGTATCTATTCAAGTTAAAATATTGAAGTGTAATGTGAAAGATTTTTCTTATGGCACAGCAGTATTCTCTTAAGAGTTCGGTATTATACATAAACAATCTTATAGTAAAAGCCTATCCCCCGCAAAGCCTTCGTTTGTATTTGTCAGGCTAGAGATGGGTCATGTGCTGATCAATGTCAATTTCAATTTTATTGCACTCCTTAATGAAGGAGTCCATTAAAAGGACTTATAAAAACAGTGACTGCCTCGTTGGTCTCGCGGCATAAATGTGCGCGTGGGATTGGGTCTCGGGTTCGATTCCCGGGTCGGGCAAAGTGTTATTGAGTTTTTCCGTTAGGAAATTCTCAGTAGCAGCACGGAGTCTGGTAATGTGCCCGGTACGGCAATAGGCTCGCCCCCTATTATGTGGGACCTACAAATTCATGGCGAAATGTGGGTGTAATATTACACCTCTGCCTACCCCTTCGGGAATACAGGCGTAAGTCTATACTAAAAAATAAATAAAATAAAAACAGTAAAGTAGGTAACAATCATGGGCCTTGTTGGAATATTATGTCAAACTAGATGAGCCCGCGGTTACACCCGCGTTATTTAAGGTTTTATAGCTTATAGCAAGGCTGGCCAAACCCAGTAAATTATTATCAGAAAAACCTCATCCCGTGGCCCAACGTCGCCTCGACATAAAATATAATGTTGCCCACTTAGTAAATTTATTGGCCAGCCTTTGCCTATAACCTACCTCATTCAATGGGCTATCTAATACTGTAATTTTCAAATCGTACCAGAAGTTTCTGAGATTAGCGCGTTCAACCAAACAAACAAACAAACTCTTCAGCTTTATATATTAGTAATCGATAAATACAATAATATCTGGAGATATGAAGATTTCAGACTTTGGAGAGTGTTAAATAATCCGAATTTCGCTTGCGCTGGCTACGACTGCCAGCGAAAAGTACTCCATAAAAAGCCTTTATTATTCAGTAAATCCAGTTACAGTACTCCAATAAAAAATGGATACTCTCATTATGAGGCTGGTGAGAAAAAAGATTGGAATTTGTTTTTGATTGATTCAAATCTTTCATCATCATCATTTCATCATCATTCCATCTCAGTAGCAGCACGGAGTCTGGAAATGTGCCCGGTACGGCAATAGGCTCGCCCCTTATTACGTGGGACTAAAGTATATCTGGCGAAAAGTGGGTGTAGAAATACACCTCTGCCTACCCCTTCGGGGATAAAAGGCGTGACGTTAAGTATGTATGTATGTATCAAGTTTTCCTTCTCTTACAGTGCTATTCTCTGCATAATATGCTCCCACTGTCGGCTCTTACGACACCCATGGGTTGATATGGGGTGGTGACAATTCGTAATCTTAATCCGTCACCACACGGACAGCACATTTACTTACTTTTAAATCCGTAACTATGAGCTTTTAGAAATTCACCAAGAAGCTATTCTCATATTATTTAACTAAGTTATAAGACTAAACACAAATGAGTAACAAAATCTTTTTCTTGGATTACCTTCATCTGACTAAAAAAGTCGAAACCGAATCATTTGAAAGCTGACTCTACATTTCAAATTCAGTTTTCATTCTGGCTTTTCCCTTACTTTTTATATATTACAATGAAGATACGTAATCATAAGATGATCATTATACTTATTATACTAATGTAGCCAATTTCACTAAAAACCCATGAGGGATATAAAATATAATTTGTAGAGCAAACGTGTGAGGCTATATTCGAAATATATTTAATTTTATAAAGAAAATTCGCGCGTAACAGGCGGATTGGAGGCTTTGCAGGAAATAGGGGTGAGATTTTAGTGGGAGAGGGTGCAAACTGTTGAGCAGGGGTTGTGGCGCCAGTCCGCCGACCGCACGCACTCTCTGCGAACGTGTCGACGTCGCACCGGCTCGTGTGCTCGTATTCGCGAACCGCTTGCTCTTGTCACACGTTGGCATACTATTATCATCTATTATTTTATATTAACTTGCATACCTACTGTCACTGTGACGAAAACGCGCCAATAATAAAATTCTGTCTTACGTATCCAATGCTTAGTTTCAGTTACAATAGTTTCGTTACATCCTAATAGTACCTTATTATTTGTTAGCTTTGTGTATTAATTTACATAACATTATATACATAAATGTTTTCCTATATCTTGATATAATATATGAGATTTAATTCAATTTTGTTGACTTTATTGTGTCTGGATTCTTAAATTTATTATACAATGTAATTTATTTACATACATAAAAAAATAATATGTACAACAAGGGGAGGGTAAAATACAAAGTACATATTTACAAGACAGGTTTAGGCGTATATTAAATATAAGTGTACAATCTAGCAATGTCGAAAGATCGTTTCGGTGCTTGTAAGTTAAAACAACCACTTCAATCGTATTAAATACGCAATTACGGAGATGATGAATACTTTTTCTTTTTTCCTAAGGACCGTGTACAAGAGCAATAATATTTTTCTTCGAATGAAGTTCTGAAAATATATTATTAATGCCTTGGATATTTATCTTAAGCTAGGCTGGACCAAACATTGATCTATCAATGTTAAGTCAATATAAAATTATCTACATACATAATTTGTAGAGTTGTGATCTATCTATAATATAATAAATACAACTTTTATCGTACCAATTTGTAATAAATTCTGGTATATTTTTAATTTAACAAACTTGGACAAGAGAATTTAATCTCAGTCGAATGGCGTTAAGATTAAAATTTCAGGGTCTTTTCTTATCTCTGGTGTTTGCATACCACAAATAGTTTTATAAAAGGTCATCCTTATCCCAGTTTACTTTATTAATTTTTATTCCTTAATTATACTTAGGCATTGAAATTTGTCAACATATACCTCTTGTTTTCTCAGCTCAGTCTAATATTTTATTCCATTCCTTTTTTTTGGGGAGAAAAGACTTGATTTTGAAATCTAAAAGCACTTAAAATCGGATAATATGTATGTAATAAGTTTGAAAATAACACACTAACGATACGGATAATGTACGGGATTTACTTTTTAAAGGATAGTGTCCCTAATTTTGTCCGTTTGTCTACCTACTTTTGTTTTTGTTCTGCGGGCGGGGAAACTTTGGTAATTACTCCGGGTGGCCGGCTCTTTTTCCGTGCTCAACAGGTTCCGTATTTTTATTTATTTCAACTTTAGGCGTTAGTTCTCGTGAAGTCTGCTTATTTCCTAGTTTTTCTCTAATGCCATGATTTGCCATTTGCTATATAAGTACAATGGTCTAGTTTGTTTGGACAACACTGCGTTTCAGAAACAGCATTATTGAATTGTCTTTAAACAGACACTAGGAAATCAAGAAGTTATCAATGTGCAAGCAATTTCCTTCACATTTTGTTTTGATGAATTCATTAAATAAATGCTCTGTCTAGCGGAGGAATCTAGTAGAATTCAGTCATAAGTAATATCGTTGTCACAGAGACGGTTTTGCCGTTCTCATAATAATGTTTTTATTCAAGGCAGAGTAGGTTATAACGTGCTTTTTATGCGGCACATAAGACGACTAGTTATAATAACGTATGAGAAAAGTGCAGCGTAGAGTCTGCCGCCAGGACATAGAAATTGCCTTTGAGCGAAGTCTAACCGGGTCGCCAGTAATTTATACGTTGGTAATAAAATGTTTTACTCGGCTCCAACACTCGGGAACTTGCGTTATAAGTATACTTTAACGTGGTTTGTTAGTAGAACTCGATTTATTTATTCACCCCACTTGTGCTTCATTTGAGCTAGTTAGTGATATTTATTGTTTCTTTATTTGTGTTAGGTACATAAAAGAAAAAGAGAAGATTATTTAGCTAAGTAAATTTTTAATTTCTTTGTCGATTGCAGTTTTTATGATTGTGTCTGTTTGAAAATACAGTTGTAGTTATGGTCTACCATTGATTAATTGGTGCGCGGAAGCCTCTACAGTGAGTTCGGACCGGCAAACTAGTGACGATGTTGATGTGAATGTTTAAAGTGGACATAATGCCGGGTTGTTGGCATTTACCGGAGCACGTGACCCGCTGGTGGTTGCTGGATGTGTGTACACAGCGGCTATTTGGCGATGTCGACGCCACAGACTCACAAATACCGCAGCGTATGTACTTTTCACATTTTGTGTAGGTACCCTGTGTAATACGTAAATTTTGTGTTTACTTCGTCTAAACCGCGACCGGCGAATTACACCAAACTGACAACTTCATGCGAGGCGATGTCGCATATGTGCCTAATTAAGAGATAAGTTGGTTATTTAATTCTGCAAATAAAAGTTCTTATTATGTAGGAGCCTAGCCGCGTCCCAGTATGAAAATATCTCTCCGTTATATAACGAAGGGTAAAATGATGAAGATTTTTCTGCTCGAAGCGAATGCGCTATTGTTCCTAGGCGGATGCAATTCACTCGGTCCCCGCGCAATTTGTGCGAGTGGAGTAATTTCGAAGAGATTTGTGTCGCGGCGCTTATGCTGCCTGCACGTTGATTAATGACTCAAAATTTATATTCTTTGTTCACATTTCTTCGGTATCATTGGTAGTAGATAATAAGTAAACAAACTCTACCTCGCTCAAATTAGTACACTTTTCTACTTGGTTTACTAACTAGGTATATCTACCCAATGATATAATGCTAATGTAACGTAAATGTGTAACTAACTGAGGTAAAACGCATTCATTTATACCTCGCGACACAATACGTAATGAGAAGCGATATTGGTATTCCTCTGGCATAATGTGCAGACAATCCGCACTGAAATATCGAATGACAGTGTACCTTGCCGCAATTTAATACCTGATATCGAGACGATTTTGTAGCGGGCGGTGCAAGTTAATATTGTGTCAGTTGTTGCAAAGAAAACCAGTTGTAGCGTGTCGTTGGATAATTTGCGTCGGACTAGTAAAACAAAAAACTGGCGTCTGACGTTAGTCAGCGCCTGTACGTGGAAGTGTTCTTGACTTCTAAACCCGGTGTTTAGACTAACAACGCGTACTGCAAGGGGCCAGTCAGGGAATGTGCGCGAGCCTCACCGTCGCGGCCGGCCGGTCCGGGCGAGCGGGAGTCGGCGCACGCTACAAGCCAGCCGGTTTAACATCGTTAAACTATACCGTGAAATGCGTGACGTCGTCTTACTAAGCAGATACGACTACATTTTGCAGCGATCAATGCCTAGTAAGTGTCGTCACAGCAGAAGACTTACACTTCCAACAGACATTCGCGGCTCTCTACTTATATACTTAGCGCCCGAATAAAGTTGATAGCGCGATGCAGACCTTTTTGTTATTTCAGCAATAAATACTTATTTTCTAGAGACTATTTAAATTCTGAGCTTAGGGGACTCCAAAAGGAGGACGCTAGAATAGTTGAAAGTCGAATTAATTATGCAATTTGTACAAAATTAATATTTTTTCGGTGCGTTCAAGTTGCGTTTTGAGCAAACCCTTAACAGCGACATCTATTGCGCGGCGCAGGCGTGAGAGCCTTCGCCTACAAAGCTGCCTTTTAAGATAGCTCTACGAAACAGGGATTTTGCAAAATTTTATACCAAGCCGAGTGATAAAAAATTTAACATTATTTTGCATTATTCAAAAATCGTAATTGCAATGCAAAATACACGTTCTTGAACTTTCGCATTATTTCAAAAAGCGTGTTTTAGCGACTCTACATTGTTTTGTAAGTCTCTACTGTTGTTGTTGCTTGTCATATTGTGACACAATGTTCTGTGATTAAACATGTTTATTTAGCGTGTTATATTTAATTAGCCTAGCTAACATTTTTCATTTAATTTCTCGGTGTTTTTTTTATTATATTTGGTATGTAGAGTCTCTTTTATTATGTTTCGTTAGGTTTGGTAAATGTTTTTTTGATAATTGATCTTTTTAGTTCTTCATCATCCTCCTAGCGTTATCCCAGATAGAATCCGGAGTCCGCTTTCTAGTCTAACCGGATTTGACTGAATATTAGCTTTTCCTCAGTGCGCCTGCCTGTCTGACTTCCGCTACCCAAAGGGATAGCTAGTGTGTAGTAGTCTAAACCATGGAGTATACTCAATGGTTTAGACTAGTGTCAGTTTATTCATAGGTACTTACGCCCTGTAACGACTGTCAAAGATCTTCATGACAGTCGGGACTGACGGCTTAACGTGCTCTTCGAGGCACGGAGCAAGCTATAATTTCCAATCAATACGGACATAACACCTACAAGTGATTATGCGCGCCGTGGATTCGAACCCGATACCCTCTCCATGGCAGTCTATTGGTATATCCACTAGGCTATCGCTGCCATCTTTCCAGTATACTTATGTGAATTAAACAATGATATTACAATAAAAAGGTAGATACGTTACCTACGTAGTAATCAATCCGTAGAAACAGTACACTAACGCACTCATCGATAACTCTATATTTTATTTTAATTTCGGTTGACAAGATGTGTCAGTTTCACTTTGACGCCGGCTCGCGACGTCACACACACATATGACAGACTTGCCAACTGGCTTAAGTTTAGCGTCCTGCTTTTGGTACGCCTATAACGTATTTCATTGGAATTAAATGCTTGATTTTTGGTACATTCCAGAGGCGGGCGGTGCAGGTTCTGGCGGGGTGACGACAGGGCCAGGCCGTGCGGCGCGCGCCCGGGCCTTGGAGCTGGCGCAACAGCTGGCCTCATCTCTCCAGCACGCCGTCCCGCCACCTCCCCGGCCAGACTTCACCACCGCCAGTGCCATACTACGGTGGCTGCAGCAGAATAACAACTCCGTCGCCCTGGTGAGTACACTTGGAACTATTGAGCTCTTTGTTTTACGCAAGCCTTCGTTATCAGTATTCACGTCGACTACGGAATATGTAATGAGTTTTATTTATTGTGTTTTCAGCATCGATTTGTTGAGTTTACGGGCTATTTAGTTTAAAATTAACGAAAACGGAATAAACCATTTTCTCTCTTAATCAATCTTCTTTAGTAGAGGACGCCTACGACATAGAGTCACAGCTCTGCGTTAGCTTCTAGATTAAAAAAAAATCTTGTTTATAAATTAGAATGCCAAACGTAACAAATCACGGTGAGTTCGTATTCTTATACACACGGCTATGCCTGTAGCTACAGATATTATGACATTGCTTTTATTAATGGGCGGTAGGTAGGTACATTGGCGGACGTCGTCGCCTCGAGCAAAACTAGTAAGTAATAAATAAATTGAATTACTCCGCGACAGTCCCCTGACATAACTTATGTTTAAAGTGTTCTCTTTCTACCATTCCTATAGACGCGCTATAGATATAGAGTCTCTTCTCTATATTATAGAGACTCTCTCTTTCCACCATTCCTATAGATATGGAGTCTCTTTATTATAGAGAGTCTGGTCTGGAGTACTCTTCATAATTAAATAGGCAGTTGTAATTATTCTCGTAAGTAGGCATGGCCTCTATCTAGTATCTTTTAAAATTAATTGGAATTGAATTATAGATTCGTAAAAGAGTCTATTTTTCGTCGTTATCCAAGTTCGTAACAAATGAAACCTCTTTGGACAGATTCCTGTCAATCATTATGAGCGTCGACAATATCAGTAATAGACATTTTAGACTGTTTAGATTTAGTTATTAATCTGAATAATTGTTTTTTATATTGACTCTACATTTTGCCTCCAAGGAATAAATTGAACTCCATACGAACCACATCAGTGGTTGTAATAAAATTCGGACGCTAATTCTTATACAAATAACGCAGTGTCTTGATTTCATGAGTGATTTCTTTTCAGTTTATTAGAAATATCTCACATTATAATTATATTTGCACTTTTTATAATCACTTCATATTTATGTGTCCGTACCTTAGAATGAAAAGCGGAATCCTTATATGATTACTCTCCATGTAACTATATGTGAAGTCTTACGTTTTGAATAATAGGCATATAAATAAAAAGACACTATGACGGGCAGGGTAACGTAATAAAAATTAATCTATCTATACTAAAATAGTAAAGATGAAGACTTTGTTTGAACGTGCTCATATTAGGAACTACTGATCCAATTTGATTAATTATTATTGTGTTGGATCACCCATTTATCGAGGAAGGCTTATTATAGGCTATATACAGGTGTAAAAAGACCCTTAACGAAAACTGAAACCCCATATTGTACCAATCATTACGAACATTTTTTGCTTCGGCATCATACCTGGGAACTTACTGCTTCAGGAGATATTGAGGCTCAAAGTTACTATGGAATTTTTGTAATTAGGTGCAAAATCGATGCATTTACCCCGCCAACCTGTTCTATAGATGTCCTATGTATCCATAGATTAGTAGGTATTTCGAAAATTGCACGCGCGCATTTTTTAGAGCGGCTTGAAAAAAGTGAATACTTAAAAAAATGTTGTTTCCCAGCATTTATTTTTGCTTAGTATGACTTGGCATGATGTCCAAAACGCGTAGACTTCGGCTTGGTGATGGGTCTGGTGACACCCTTTATACAATATAACATCACGCTATCCACGGGTGCCGAGCAGTAGCCCTATACAACGCGGGTGTAACCACGGGCTTAGCTAGTAAATAATAAAGTACTTAATACAGATTAATCAAGTAAGTAATAGAGTAGTTAATCAGAGGGTAGCAGCTACACTTATAAATGGAAGAGATTTGACGATAAATGTCCTCAAATATTTTGTTTCTGTTTTGGGAACTCATCAACTAAATTTTTAAGTGATACTGTTCTGTATGTAACTGCATGATATTTCTCAATGAATTGTAAAATCTTGGCAGAAATACGTGTTTATGTTTGTTTAAACCCATATAAATTATGTAAAATTAGCTAATGTAAGGATTAGTTTGCTGTTAGTTAAATATATTGGCACAATTAATTCTCTGGCAAACAAAATATCCCGATAAGCGACAATAGGCTCGCCACCTATTACGTGTGATCAAAACACTGGCGAAAAGTGGGCGTTTAATATGCCTCTGCCTACCCCTCCGGGGAAACAGGCGTGAGTCTATGTATGTATGTAATTAATTCAGGAGTTATAACATTATAAGAGATTATAATCTCTCTTATTAGAAAACGTTCTCAGAATATAAATTGTTTTTGTTTATTTATAAAAATATAAAGGCATGAAACCTGTGACGTCTAACAGATTCGGGTAATATAAGCACATTGTATTTTATCTCTTCAATGTCGGGTCCATACATTGATGAACATTCCTTTTGTCGGAAATCCTCGGTGCGCGACATGAACTAGCACTCGCTCGGTTTTTTGTTATTAAACCCAAAGTATATTGATGTCTGCCGGTATTCATGACAGGATCCCAAGAGATAGATATCATTATTTTAACCATCTTATCTACGGCAATGAATATTAATTATTCTCGCGATCTCTCTTGGGTAAAACTGGTGTCTTCTGTTTGATTATAATGAGCTAGTGATCGTAATCAATGATGGCGGAAACTTTTCAAATAGTACAAGTATTGCCTTTGTTTTGGATGGGAGGAAATTCTAAGGCGACAGAGATGTAGCAGGTAGCCGGTCACACTTTGATAATTCAGCACTCTTGACTTGAACTCTCAAATTGAGAATGTCAAATTATTAACAAATTAGGTCCATCCAATATCCATATAGTGAGCTGCTGCATAAGCTGACGTTTTCTGAACTGCTCCTTCAAATCGATTGCTAGATGACATGAATGACGTCAAACATCTACTCAGTTCATCATGGGACATTTCGGTGGGTTACCCGATAAGCCAAACCATTGGTCCCCAATGCTTAATCGCATTTAATGTCAGGATGAGTTGCATTCTCAAAACAGCACGTGATCGACGTACAAATGATAAGTACGTTAAGAATTAGGAAATTAATAAAGGAGAAGTATAGTTTTGGAGAAAGGGTGGATATAGGCTTAACGCCGCGTCGTAGATGCGAAAAGTGCGAAAACTCTATTCGCAGTGCAAAGTTACTTATGTTCAAATTGACGTAAGTATATAGGTATTTATCTAGAGCTGCGGTGTTCATGCGAGGACTAATGTTATCGCATGTCACAGGATTAAATTATCTTACTTTAGGAGTCTGAAAATTACTTTTATATACATATAATCCAGAATAATTAATTCGTCTGTAATTATTTTGGGAATAAACGCATTATTATTATTATTAATAAAGCGGTGCCAGCAGATGTAGCGCGTCATTGTTAAAACGTCAGTTTTGAAAATCACTGTGTTAGAGCCACAAGGATCTTCTTGAAATCTACGAAAAGATTGAACTGCCTCCACCCTCCAAGTCCTAAAGCAGTCTTCAATAAAACACATTTTACTGCAAAAGTTTTGTATTGGTATTATCAGAACACCATCATACTTTTTGGCATCTAAGTTTACCTACTTTTTAAATCCTCGTGCAAAATATGTAATACGTTAGGCGTCGGTTGTTATAAGTTCATCGTGTCTGTCTGTAGCATCATATCCTAAACGAATGAGCTGACGTTATCACGATGATTCCTACTTTTTAAGTTCTTTTATTTTATTTTCTACCCTGAAGAATATGAGATTTCGGTCATATTTCACGGACCATGGCACACGAGTAGAATAGTGCCACAATGTAACCCATTTTCATATTATTCTGATATTACTTCCATGTAACCCCTCGTATTAAACTGACTTCATGCAGGTATTTAATAACTATCTCTATGTGTGGGTCTTCCCTACACACAGTGATACAAGTTTATATATTGTTTCTCTACTGATGCAACATTAAAAAGTGAGGACTCCCCGTCTTCACATCGTAAGTAAATCTCGTAGCAGTCGTAGCGGCTACATTAGGCTATTAGCTGGTACAGTCCCCTGTACCTGTACCAACGCAATGAACAGTGGAGTATCCCTACTGCACTGTTCATTGCGTCTCCATTTGGAAATAATGTCATTTGGAAAAGGAGGTAAATGCTTTCCAAATAGTTTTTAATTTGGCCAAAATTGTTATACACCAATTCGTCCTCCAGTTCTCCCTCAATAACATGTGCGTTGTGCAGGGATTCTTTATTTGGAGCGGTTTGCTATTTCAACTCTATGTCAAAACTCTCTTTGATCTCTTTTAGTTTCGTTGGTCTATACCGATCGTCCGGTTTCTTCGTTTCATCTCAAGATGCCATAGTTACCAGATTTGTCATCCAAAATAAATTCAAGTCAGTTGTTCCTTTCAAGCCATATTGCGAGCATCGGCAACGTCAGTCCATCGACTTAATATTGGCGATCCTGTCTGCATGGATTCAATATTGCTGATACTGGAAATATATTTTGAGACAGTCAATGCTTTTCTTTGCAAATAATATAAACAGCGATGGGATATTTTACTTGAAAATTTGATAGGTACTTTACTTATATCATGAGCTTTTCATTCAACGATTCTTTAACAACTAATAACTTTTCGATAACCTTTGTCTGTCGACGCCTGCTGTATAGTAAAATTAACTCAGAGTTAACAATGATCGCTGTAAAATTACTTAAGTACCGTGTTGGATAAAAATGTATCTGAGTTGAAAGGATTTATCTGACTGCTGTGCACATTAGCAGTCCATGCAACTGATTTGTAATGACTACCGAACTATTAAAAATACTTATAATTATACAGTGGCGTATTTGTGTGTCACAAAATATAATTATGATTATTCGAACGATGACAGCCAGAGCCCAGATTGATATTGATCCAAGATATTAGACAGTCGTATGTTTGTTAAAACGAACGTTTGTTAGGACGAAATATCTTCTTAAACATTTTTTACAAATTATTTTTGTCACGATCCTTATTTTCAAATTATAAGGTATAAAATGTCGTTTTTAATAACTGTCTAACCGTCTAGCCCACTAAGTTATGTATTGAATTAAACTAAATAAATGGTATACAGACGGCGATGAATGTTGCTGCTGTCTTACTGCTTCAGCGTGATATAGCGATAATATTTACATTTTGAGTCAAGTATATAGTACACAGATCATTAGGTGTTTGAGTTTCTTTCCCGTGATTTCGCCAACTGACCTGGACTTAATGCACACTGATACTTCATGATTTGCATTTCAGCATGTATATTTTGGTATTGAACCAATGAAGCATTCTAACCTACAATGGGAAGAGGGCACTGCTTCTGTGATAGAAGTGCAGTACAAAACATTCATGAGTTGTCGTGTTTCATGCATTAAACATAGCTTTTGCTTTACCTATTCGTTTGTTGACATTCACCCGCGTTTTTGCATATTGTGCTGTATGTTGATAAAAAGGTAACCTGCTATTCTGATGTAGGAATAAGCTTCATCATCGGCAAGTTTCAGCATTGTAGCATATTCGACTACTAATCGCCTATGCATGTTTCCAGCCGCACTAATTTTCTCAGTTGTAGACGGCATATTATAATAAGGTATTATAAAATACGTCTTTAAAAGTTAGGGGTTTAAGCTTCCTTGAAGCTGAAATTGAAACTTACTCTTAAAAAGGTGTATTTTGTGATATTCTAACCATCTTTTATTTTTAACCCTACTAACAACTTTATGCTTTGCCTCTAAATGATTTTAAGATAACAACCACAGCAATGGATCCAATAAAATATAATCAAATTGACATCGGTCGTAAGCAATAACAATATATTGTAAGTTTTGAATACTTTTCACGGTTTAAAAATTTACGGTTTTACCAAGTTATGCCAGTGAAAAAGTATGAACGAATGTATCGTGACATGCAGGCACTTTTCATTTACGGTTATAATACGATTTCGGACGAGGCTCCAGAAATAATTAAAACTGGACCAAATGTGAGGTCGGCTCATGCAATGTGGGTTAACGACGAGAAAAAAAAAAATTTAAAGGCGTATAATTAATGTACATAACTTTCAGTGATCTGCATATGGGTACCAGTATTGTGTAATGCTTTTTCATACAGTTTAAGCCATAAAGTAAGGAAGTTAAGCCCCGAGACATACTGTCAAAGTACAGTCGAACAACTTCCAGCTAGACCACCATAAGGGCGAGAATCGCTCAGCAAGACATCGTCGCTTTCAGTGCTACTTTACACACACATTGACACTCGTATACAAAACCAGTTTCTAGTGTGCCTCGACTCTATGAGAGAGCCAAGGGATTCTTTTTCAAACTGGTCCAGCGCCGACTTGTTTGATAGTACCTACTCTAAGAAAATAAGAAAAATCATAGTAAAATCTATAGTGCCTATATTGACTATCGTTAACATGGTAATGGTAATGGTGACACTGTTATTACCCCTAGTGTTGTGACTTGTTTGGGTGCATAGGGTTCCCACCAAGAACTTAAGGTCCCAAGCCAACCTCACCTGCAAGTGGTGCACCTGCCGATCAACGGACGAGGCTCTGGCAAACAAAATATCCCGATAAGCGGCAATAGGCTCACCACCTATTACGTGGGATCAAAACACTGGCGAAAAGTGGGCGTTTAATATGCCTCTGCCTACTCCTTCGGGGAAACAGGCGTGAGTCTATGTATGTATGTTGTGACTTGTGATATTAACATATCTTTTCAAGCGTTTCTTTACTTCATTTCGGTCTCCTGAATAGATTGCATTACTTATTATTAATTCTGAATAACATCTCAACACAAAGTAGCATTGTCTATAGCTACTCGTCATTATCCATGATATTCTACGATGAACGTTATTCCTCTTGCATCCAATACTTTTCGCCTTGCTTTCCGAGATCGGTTATCTAGTCTAACCAGATATGATAAAAATACTTTTGTGGAAAATTTTAACAACAAGAGTTCTACGTTGGCCTATAATGTCCCTAAAAACATTATGTGTTGCATAATGTTTTTGGGGACATTATGCCTCCAAAGAGACAAAGATAAGTTGCTTCGTGATCCACCTTCATCATAAAACTCGGTGAAAATGCACTCTTTAATATTAATATATCTTGGCAAGATAAGAGATGCTCACCGTTGTGTTTAACTTGTAGCTTCGTGCTATGAGTTCATTGGACTCTTTAGTCATTCGCTGTAGCAGTAATTTGTAGCTATATTTTTAATGAGTTCTACAATCAATATACTAGATTCCGTGAATACGAAATAAAATCAAACATTTTTGCAATTGCACTTGTTTATTATAGTATTATATATCGATGTTTATTATGCGCTTATTTTATGATTAGATATGGTACTACTGAGTACCATAGAGACAGTTTCAGATGAGATGACATCTGACCAGTAGACCTCTATCTAGTGGGATCTCATTTATGTATTTTATACATAAGATATTCAACGTTGTCATTCTTTGAACATTCTTTTATGTATAAAGTTTTAGGATTCGGTAATTTAAAAGCGAGCATGTCTAAGAAATCAAGAGTAATTCTTAACGTTCGTGAGCAGAATTCACTCAAGTCAAATCTCGGTGAGGCTTACGATATAATTCTGACGTCCGTAAAAGCCTTTGGAAACTGTGTGCGGAAGGCAACTAATTGCACAGCCATAGTACGTGTGCTCGCTGACGTGAATACGTTCGCAACAAGCATACCTACCCACCACGCATTACTTCACATGTTATTTACTTAGCCACGCTCGCCCTCATACTAATATTATATCGGACTTTTAAAACTTAAGTAAACAGCGTTAACTTATTGCTTTTCTCGTTTAAATATTTTGTCCTAAACAAACATTCGCCATCGAAAACCCTGAATATGGAGATTTATTTACATATTTAATGTTGAATATTCATCGCTTATTTGTGACGCTGACGGCGCGGTACTAACTTGGTTACCTGTCTGCGGCACACTTCAGAAGTAAACTCAAAGGGGCTGAAGTTAACCACCAATTCAATTAGTTGGCTACCTTCGGTGTGGATGTCAAAGTCATGGCTGGACCATCGTGTATCGATTCAATTACGTGCGCCGCAGCCGATATGCACTTCAATTGGTTTTCTTCCGCACTTGATCTGGCACACGTGTAATTACATCGCTGTCGTCCAATTATCATCGCTATATCAGTCGTAATATCATTTACATTATTATTTATCTTTGTTCTCTTTAATGTAACTGCCAACATGAATGAAATTTCGCAGGAGCACTCTTTTGTTGCGAAACAAAAGAACGCACTGAATGAAATAGCAAAGGCGGGGAATCTTGAATGTTCACGAAACAAATGGAAGTTCCTTCTACACATTTCGTGATATTTTGACAATTGCTTAGCTTACCAGCCAACCGGAATGTATGGCGAACTCATGTTTTTTTCTGCAATAAGTCCACACACACGGTATTTCAACTAAGAAGCGTCAGTCTAGTACAGAGACGAGGTCTTTCATGCCTTATGGCTCGGCATTGCTTCTGTAATGGTACCGTAATACTGCCATTACTATGAGCTAGAGCAGCGGCGGATCCAAGATTTTATTTGTAGTGGAGAGCTTTATTTTTATAGGAGACGGAGGCTTGAATCTGGTGCAGGATGGTTTTATTAAGGCAGACAGTAAAAATGCTATGTATTAAGTATATGTATTTGGAAAATAATAGATGGTTTTGGGGGAAGGGGTGGATCCTTAGTCATCTTAGGTTCCGCCCCTGAGGTAGAGTTAGCTTTATCATTTGTGGGCATTCCCTTGTCTGCAGTAGATGGATCCTTAATAAAAACCGCATACTTAAACAACACCATTATGAATTTGAGTAAGTATATTATTATGTTCTTGTAAGCTCTACGTAATAAAAATGATACTTTTCCGTGCATGGATAGATATCGATCGATAACCAGCAGTGGGCCGGTGCGACGACGCTTCGTTAGCTAAACCGCAGGTAGTTGTCAGCCGCCGGTGACCGACAGTCTCTCAGCCCACTGAACAGCCGATGACGTTCGTATTGAGAGGGTGCGTAATGTGCGTGCCTGTTTACATTTAGGTACATAAACCAATATTTTACAAAGGTTAGGTAGGGAGGATACAACGGGGAGCTCTGGTTTCGCCTGTGCGTTATGGCCTTTCTTAATAATTGGGCTACATAAGAATATTTGCCAGCTTGAATGGCTATTCAGTGTCTAGTGATGGTAGATGCAGTGTCTAGTTTTTAAATATATAATAATAATATCACTTCTGTTTATAAACTGCTCAGTGCTGGGCACGTGTCTCTTCTTATTTCATCATGTCCATTTCGCCCAAAGCCTGTATTAAAAACTCTTCTTATGATTTAGCGTCGTAAAAGACCCGCACATTAATAGCATGTCACTCCAAGAAAACATACCCTACATAAAAATGCATGCAAACATATATTTTTAAAGTCAAAATCAATTACGCTTAATCAGAGTAATCTTTCCAATAATCAGACCACCATCAATCACATCACTATCTGGTATTCGTATAATACCCGATCCGCCTCCTATAACTGGCGGCATAATTGCGGTTTACCATTTAAAGCGAAGACCACACCGTGAGCTGAACTAAGCCAAAAGATACAGCTAGGTAGGCTGCTCATAAGCTTACTTCCATTATCTTAGCTTATTAAGCTATGATGGCTTTCTCATCTATTACTTCACACAACCGTCCGAGGCGATTTCAGTTAAAAATGTTCTCAGTTCAGTTCTGTAATAAATAATAACAAGATATTATAAAATATCCGTCTGAAATAGACAATATTCACGATGCAAAAATGTGATTTTGACGTGCATTATATCCGCGTTATTAAAGACAAAATCGTATTTTAATAGACCTTTTTACATACATACATAGACTCACGCCTGTTTCCCCGAAGGGGTAGGCAGAGGCATATTAACACTTTGAAGGACAGTTGACGTTTAAAGACGTCATAACAATAAAACTTCTATTGTTTCGTTTTTAGTTACTTGAAAGGGCTAAACGCCCACTTTTCGCCAGTGTTATGATCCCACGTAATAGGTGGCGGGCCTATTGCCGCTTATCGGGATATTTTGTTAGCCGTCGCCTCGTCCGTTGATCGGCAGGTGCACCACTTGCAGGTGAGGTTGGCTTGGGACCCTAAGTTCTTGGTGGGAACCCTTTTTAATTTCATGTAATACTAACACGAAGGACACCTTATGGCAGACAATAGTAAAAAATGTTGCGATCCTAGTCAATGATTTTACCTGCGCTGAACTTTAATGTATTCAGATCCAAACATCGCTAGTTTCCATATCATGAATGAGTTAACAGATTTTATGTTTGGAAATCGTTTAGTTTTAAAGAGATTTTCGGAGGTTTTAATCGAGTTATTTTAACCCAATGTGTCGGCTGTGTTAGAAATATTGGTTGGGGTTTTTATGTGCTAAATCCTTGATAGCTAACTAGATCTACCTACTGCCTAACTTGAAAAGTTATTCATCACGAAACTTTTAAATTATTTATAATCAGAATTAGGTGATACTACGGAAATATTGGTAGCGCTGACGAGTTGCCTCTCAGAACATCGTGCAGTTTTAAATCAAGTTTGGTCTTCGGTCAAGTGCGTTTGTTAGCAAAGAAATGGTATTTCTTCGGGATAAACTAAACGGAATATTTCAATAATAAGTCATTCATCACTTCATCAGTCATAGAGTCTGAAAAGAAAATAGGTATTTTATTACGATTTAGGACTTCGTCACCCTAACAATAGAATGCGATTAATTGGACTGTCGCAATTGAACAGTGGGCTACCAGGTGACACGTACGTTACGAGAGTGTCCTGTTTACTGACCAGCATTGAACTCTACGGATGAATGGATCTCATAAGCCGTGTGCACCACTTAGGCATTCATTGCGGGCTGCCTCCCTCCCAGCGTTCACCCGTACGGGGTAACTAACCTCGCTTGTACGTTGAATACCCAGCCTCAGCCTCCGTACCACCTGTGTTATAAAACAGTTGAATAGTTCGTATAATTCAACTGTAGCTTTGTGGAATTCGAATACCAATATGGATCGCAATTTGTTTGTACCGTTTCTCGAGCTCTCTTCAGTTTGTTTACCTTTGTTAATTTCAGTTTAGTGTAAGTGGACTCTTCAATTTATTAGTGTTTGCTGGTAATTCAACATTCCGGTTGCTACGATATCATCAATTCAACGATTTTACTGCTTCTGTGCAAGCAATATCTAGCGTCGTTTCGATGCCCGCATGGAATTGTGTCCAAAACTTTACCGTCGAATTTCAGTTTCAGCTGGTGTGATCAGTAAAAAAAAATGACACGTGTTTGATTGCCTTGACATAAAGATTGAAAAATACTTATAATAGGTATACTTTAGTGGCTATAGCTTCTAATTTCTATATGTTTCAAGAGCTTTTGTCTTCTTTTTCGAAACATCTTAGCTTATCCGGCGATACATAGACAGGATACAGCGAAACCTTAACTATGCGTATTACACAGATACTAACTATACGTGTTAGTCTGTAACGTACCTAGACGTAATATGAAGATCGGCGGTTAGACGGAATGGGGTCAGCAACTAATTGCAAAGTGCCAGTTGACAAGAACATAGCATGTGATAGTTTACGATACCTTAGGGCCATGACAGAAACGATATTTAAAATTTTAAAACGAGAATAAACCCTAATCTATTATTAAGTCGTTGCACAAAGGCAAATTCTTGTAAAATTTAATCCTTTATTAAATTTAATTTAAGAACAGTCAAAGCCTTTTATTAAAATTATGCTGTAGTTTGGCTGCATAGATAGTATTAGATTAAGAGCAATTATATACGCTACAATCGGTAAATAACATATCCAAAAGTAGGTAAATATGCCATTAAGGCAAATTTACAAAGTTGTAGTCAAGTTTGTGACGTATTTTTTTAGGCACCAAATCTCTTTCACTGTGTATGTAGATGAGTGAGTAATAATGCCTATAACAGGCCTCATCTTTTAAATCTGGCTTATCTTCAGCGACATGCCAAACTAGAATCACGCCAGCATGAGATTTAAAAACGCGTATGAAGTGGTTCACATATTTATTATTTATTTATTTATTAAACTTCCTGCACAATACTGTACATAGGCGGACTTAATGCCTTAGGCATTGTCTAACAGTCTACCTTAGGGTGATGCAGAGATAGTTAAGGCAGGTATTAGGTGGAAGTACTTTATAATTGAATTTATATATAACTAGATACTTTAGTAAATAATATACATAACACACTTATACAATACACATAAATTTAATAATTAATACAATATACTATTTATAATATTTTATATATTAATATATTATAACATATATATTTATATTTATATACATAAATATTCAATAAAATATTCTATATACATACATAATCCTGTGATGATTACGATGATTCAGCCGATAAACCACGTTGAATCCATTGACGAGCCTTGTTTTTAAATGTCCAGCGACTGTCTGCCGTCCTGACTTCCAGAGGGAGCGCGTTCCATAGGAGTATAGCTTGAACGTAGAAGGAAGAATGTACAAGGCCAGAGCTATGTTGAGGACATAGAAGTAAAAGGTTGTGAGAAGAACGAAGAGCTTTATCATGCGAAGAGCATAGATATTGAAAGTGAGAAGTAAGATAAGCTGGAGGAGTGGGTGAGTGAAGTAGCGAGTAGAGAGTAGTGAGAGCACGCAAGCTACGGCGTTGACGAATGGGAAGCCATCTCAGTTGAGAACGATAAGTAGACACATGGTCATACTTGCGAAGATTGAAAACGAATCGAATGCAGTTATTGAGAAGCCGGTCGAGTTTATTGAGAAGGTCTGCATTCAGGTCATAATAACACACATCACCATAATCGATGACAGGGAACACTAAAGATTGCACTAGCATAGTCTTTGTTTTGGAGGGGAGGAAATTCTTCAGACGATAGAGACATCGCAGGGTCCCAGTGACACTTTGACACACGTTAGTGACTTGCGTTCTCCAGTTAAGGGTGTTATCTATGTGTAGTCCCAGGTCCTTAACGCTTGAAGTGACCTTAATATTTAACCCATCAAAGATGATTGGAGGGTGAGCTGCAGTATCCACTCTGCACATCATGCGGTTACCACCCACGATAATGGCTTGACATTTTGACGGGTTAACTGATAGCCCAAACTGATCAGACCAATGCTTTATGGCCATTAAGTCTTGGTTCACATCGTTGATGGCCCGTGTTAGGTCCTCAACCCTTGCCTGAGAATACAGCTGCAGGTCGTCTGCATACAGATGATACGAACACCGAAGATTGTGAGTTAAGATATTAATAAATAGAGAGAAAAGAAGTGGAGAAAGAATGCCGCCTTGTGGGACGCCAGAGTCAAGATCACACCAACGAGATAAGGACTCATCAATGCGAACAGACTGTTGACGCCCACGAAGATAGGATGAGAACCATTCCAAAGCTTCAGGTGCGATCGAAAGGTGGGATAGTATGGAGAGGAGGATATCGTGACTGACGGTATTAAAAGCGTTCGAGAAATCTACCAAGACCAACACAGTGACCTTGGTGTCCTCCACTCCCGCTCTAATATCGCCAGTCACTTTAAGGAGGGCTGAGGTTGTGCTGTGTCCCGATCTGAATCCCGATTGAAAAGGACTCAACAGGTTATTAATATGTACAAATCGGGTCAGCTGCTGGTGGACACAAGCCTCGAGCACTTTGGATAGGAAAGGAAGAATGGATATGGGGCGAAAATGGCTAGGTAAAGTGGGGTTGGGAACCTTGGGTAGAGGACGAATATAGGCTTTACGCCATACCGAGGGGAAAACGCCAGACATGAGTGAAAAATTTAAAATATGAACAATTGGGGATAGGAGTTCATCTAAGGCTGCGATAATCATACGACGACTAATGTTGTCGCAACCCACAGCCTTAGATTTTATGGATAGGATAACCTTTCTGACCTCACCCTCAGCGACAGGAGAAAACTTAAAAGAACTTACCTTTGGCCGTGGCAAACTGGCGACATAATTGACCGTCCGATCTTTGGTTTGGCGATCCAAGGCAGGCGTGGTGGCGAAATGCTGATTAATATCGTCCAAACCAACGACTTTTGGCAGGTCAATCTGTCGCTGCCTGCCAATGCCTAGAGTTCCTAAAAACTTCCAGACATCCGCAGCAGAACTTGATGAAATATTTTCGAGTATATGACGGCGTTTGGCGTTACGTATCATCTGGTTGCAACGGTTCCTTGCAGCCTTGAAAGCGACCCAGTTGGTGTCACAGCGATCTTTTTTATATTTTCGGAAAGCTCGGTCCCTGCGCCTCATAGCCATCCGAATCCCCTCCGTCATCCATGGCGCTGGTTGGCGCTTCAGTTTGACTCGCTTGACCGGAGCATGAGCGTCGTAAAGGTCTAAGACAGCTTTGTTGAAGACTTGAAGCTTATCATCGACCGTGGTGGCTGCAACCATAGGTTGCCAGTTAATATTAGATGCGTCTTCTAACAATTTATTCCAGTCAATACGGGCAAAACTACGCAAGTGCAATACTTTAGGCTGAGGTTTGGGTGGTTTAAAGATATACGAAAGGAAAATTAGGTCGTGATGGGAGAAACCAGGAGCGGGAAATTGACCATGGGTAGAGACAAGGGAAGGATCAGCAATAAGGATCAAATCCAACCAGGTATCTTCCCCATTAGTGTTGTGATGTGTGGCTAAAAGGGGTAAGATATGGAGACTGGCAGATTCTACTATATGGGTAAGTTTACGGGACCGACAGGAATGTGGAATTAGGAGATTGGTATTAAAATCACCCATTATGATGAGATGTGCATATTCAGACCCTATAGATTCCAGCACCGATTCGATACTGGAGAAGTAATCAGCGGATGGCGGACAGTATACAACACCAAGAACGGCTTTCGCACCCTTGACACAAACCTCAATAAATAAGAACTCAGCAGCAGGAGCGGAACAAGAGGAAGACGAAGCAATGATCTTATAGGGGAACTCACTGCGAAGGTATATAGCAACACCCCCTCCCCTCTTATCAGGTCGGTCATTCCGGATAAGCACGAAACCGGGAAGGGGGTATGTTGTAGAAAGTATGTGAGGTTTGAGCCATGTCTCGGAAATCAGGACGGCATGGACATTTACATTAGAAAATGCTTCGAGTAAGTCACTAAAGTGACTTGGCACACTCTGAGCATTTAAGTGACACACATTTAATAGCCGGTTCTGTTGTAATTTGAATTTATCACGCACGAATTCGCCAAGTGTAATATCTGGCACTGAGCAGAAACTATCATTCGAACCCGATTCAATTGAGTCATTAGCGGAGTGGAAGGATGCATCATCATCATCAGATAACATTATAATATAAATAATAAATATATATTAAAACAATAAATAATATAATATAACAAATAAAATATGTATAAATAAATATATATTATGTCGGGCCTTTTCTGCTACTGAATTCTGTAACATACCTACGTATGTTCCACAGATCTAGGTATTAATCCAATACAATATTCCCATTCGCCAGCAACGCACACATAATATGTTCAGCCTATTCTAAGAATTTATATTCATTTAACAGATCAATAGTAATAGAACGTACGTAAAGAAAGGTTTCACTGTGTTGCATCCTTTTTTATTTGCGGTTAGAGCGTTGTTTGCCAACTAAGTTTTATTCGCTAGCCTTTCTTTCAGTCAACACAAAGCGGAAAGAAAATAATAGTGTGTACATTTAACTAAAAATGTACAGCCTGTAAGCCGTTTAAAAAAGTACTTTGTTCGTTTTCGCAATTTGGTTCTCTTGTTTTTCTATTTGTTCCTTATATTTATTTAGGAACAATCTGATTGTCATCCTTATTTGTAGATACAATTATATCAATTTATTCAAATGAAAAAGAAACACTTTGTTATTAGCTTGGTGAAACTTACACTATAACGTCTATAACCGTTAAATCACTTCAGAAACTTACTGGTTTCGAGTTTGCGCTCTGATCGCTGCAAAAGACTTAACTTCCGATATTAATATATCAGGATACAGTTTACTTGAAATTGTAGAGCTAAGCAGAACAGACGTTTACGATTTTCAGTTCTGTTGATAGGAAGGAACGACAATTTATGTTCAAATATCTACATATTTATCTACATATTCCACTCCGATTTTAAGAACGACTATTTTCTTGATTATAAACGCTAGTTTTAAACATCCTTACCGACGAGCACGGGTAAGTCTTAAGACATGCGCCTGAGGGGCTTGCTCAAAGTGCGCTTTTTTACAACCTGAAAGATGTGTAAAGCGTAGACCGCCTTTAGGCAATAACCATAGAAGTACATGCGCCAGCTAGAAAACTGACATGTACAATCAAACAAAAGCTATTTTGTGGTCAGTTCTGATCTTCTATTTAACTTTGACTGCGAATAGAGATATTTTTAAATAATCAAGCGCCTCAATCAACTAAAAGGACATTTAGTCTCGTTGGCAGTCATATTTCATGTCCATCAACGAGGCTTAAATTGGACTCCTTGTTGATTGCCTTCATCTCAAACTAATGCTTTCCAGACTAGGTTTCTTTTAGAGCATTAAATTACATTTTCTATGCCTAAACATTAGAGGGATGGAAAACATGTAACCACGCTACAAACTGGACAACTCTCAGTGTCTGCCAAGAGGATTTTGTCCGAGGCACAACGCGTTAACGACGTTCGTGAGACACCCTCTGCGCTACGTAAGAGTATCTAATGTTTAGCTGAGTACCATCGTTGAATGAAGCTTAGCGCCCTACTTTATAAATACCATAAAAGCTAGCTATTCTTATGATAAAGAAGGCTATATTTGGGCGCTCTTATAATAAAACAGCCCATAACAAAAATTAATTAAGTACCTACTAGATACAACGTACATACTGATTATCATAATTGTGTTTATCCAGGTCCCGGTTCTGGTACACAAGTGCTAATATCTGATATATGTAGCTTAATAATACTTAATATTTATTAATTAGGCCCTTTCATACCCAAATTTCTCTCAGGAATAGGTAACATCATTAGAAACAGCCTCCGAGAAGTGGGTCATTAAAGTTTGTGTTACATTAAAACTTTTGGAGTGTGCATGCGTGGTACAAACGTGCTTTATGCCGTGGGTAGATCTGCGTGCATTGTGAAATATTTAACATTAATTTCAGAAGGCACGAAGCTCGCCGCAGACTAGTCCAGGTGAGCGCGTTCCATTAGCGCTAATTAGAATTTCCCGGAGCCGCACACTTTGAGCACTTGAGCGCTCACTACCTAGTAGTAGTACCTCAACCTGTTTTACACCTCTTATCTATACCTACAATATAAAATCACGTCCTTCTTGCGCCCTATAGTTTTGCCTGTGACTTGTCGGTCAGTCGGTAACAATTTTATATATACAGACAGTTAGTTTTGCAGATACGATTGAGCTTTTCCTTGAAAATTTCTTCCGGTAGCAAGCACCGTAGCAAAAAGCTTTTATTAGCTACATGCAGTTGAGATCATATACCTAAGACAGTTACTTAGTCCAAGAAATTGAATTAAACATACTTTTACTATCGCAGCGTAATAGAGAAACTAACAAATGCTGAAGGAAAAAATACTATTTAGGGATCTGATGGATATGAAGCGAGAGTCTAAGCTTGAGTTTTGTCGGATAGACTAAGCCGCGCCGTGAAAATACGCGTTGACCGTAATTAAGTAGACATATAAACGTAGTTGCTGGGTGCATATACAATTTCGACCTCTTGTTTTATAGTGATTACTTTGCATAACTTTGCTAGAAGAATGCAGTGCCAGCATAATTACCAGCGTGCACAAAAACATAGATATAGTTTAAAGTTATGAAAACTGTAGGTTCATCCGCTGCTTCAAATCAGTTAAAGACCCTTTAGTAATTTTATAATATACTAGAGGACGCCAGCAGCTACGCCTGCATTTTTTTAAATTTACCCGTTTTGGCCGATGCCGTGGGAATTTCGGGAAATCCCTTCTTAGTGCACCCCTACGGTCCCCAAGGAACATACATGCCAAATTTCAGCTTCCTGCGCCAAACAGTTTCGGCTGTAGCGTGTCTGTCAGTCAGTCAGTAACGCAAGGATTTTATATATTAAGATTCTAGTAATATGCCTGTTTCTCACAATTACAAAGGTATTGATAAAAGTTCAGTCCAATATTTTCTTACAACATTTACACCATTATACTAATACATTTCGTAAAAGCAAGACAGAGTTACAAAAAGAGTTCTATGTTTAGTATGATCGATGAAAATCTAATAAAATCTAGGTGAATCGTGAGAGAGCTAAATCGGTGATAAGTTCTCTGATCATATTAAAGTAAGTATCGATCAATCATCTCAAGTCCAGGAGTATGTTGTGTGTATAAACCTAGTATTAGTGCGCTCTCAAAAATTGTGTGGCATAATTTCTCTGTCGTCCCATATTGTAATAATTTAGGTCATATTCATAATCGCTTCATAAAACAACTATCATAGTAAAGTTTTATTATTTAAAACGTAGACAGAATGCATCATCTACTAAGTAAGAATAGGTACTGATGTGTCATTTTATTGTAATCAATTTAGTAGAAGTAATGCAAGGAACTGCACCTAAAGCTTTAAGAATGTCACTTTACGTTGCTTCCACCTATGAATTATTCATCCCATTTCTGTGCAGCACTGGCCACATGCCGTTGACTGCCGCATCCTTGTTGCAAGTTGCGTAGCCACTCACGATTTGTGGCGAGTGGCAGTCGTAATTTTCACGAGGTAGTGACGTCTGTTAAATGCGGACATCCCTTCAGGATCGCGTCAGGTGCATCATGCACGAAAAAGACGTAACACTTTTGTCGTAAAATTGTATCTCCTGAGAATATACACAAAACATGATGGAAAACTATACGGAGCTCTCGCAGATGATGATGAGATAGTATGTTATTTAATAATAAATAACATGTTAATAGTATTGTTTGATCTGTTGTTATATTAATTACCCGTTTATTGAATAATAACGCTAATGGTTTTGGATTGTCCATGTTAATATTACAGAACATGTACAAAATATGAAAATATCAGACAATCCACCTGACAATTGCAATCTGAATATTATTTGAACACAAAAAGTTTATATTGTTACGAGCTGGGGTTCGACGATAAATTATAACTCACTATGCCAGAAAACTGAACTTTATTTACTACACAAACACTAAGTATAACACTAGATACACACACTTAATTTTCACTTCACTAGTAAAACACACTATTCACACCACTAGAACAACACTAATAAAACACCACTTATTTCCTTCGCTTGATGTTGATCGCTTTTCGTATTCAATTGAACTGTCCGGTCCGTTCGCTCCCGCTCTATTTATACTGGCCGGATAACATCACTAGGCTTTTCGAGACGACTCACGATATTTCTGGAAACGTGTAAGGTGTTTCTAGAATTGCGTAAATGTTCTATTTACACCTACGCCATCTATTAGAGGATAGATGAAACAGCCTTAAACAACCGATACATCTAATCTCATGTAGTTCTCCCATTCACTGATAGATGGCGTTATTTTCAATTCGTAACACGGCCTCCCTCTTAAACGTGTTCGTCTCGAACATCGTTAGACCCATAGTAACGAGCCAACCGGTCCACATGAACTATCTTCGGTGCACCTCGCGACCCCTTCTGGATTCGATAGGTGACGTCGTTCATCCTGGTAATTATGCGATATGGCCCGTCCCATCTGGCTTGTAACTTAGGCGATTTTCCTTTGCTTCGTACTGGGTTATGAAGCCACACCAATGATCCCACTTCTGACACCAATTTGTTACGAGCTGGGGTTCGACGATAAATTATAACTCACTATGCCAGAAAACTGAACTTTATTTACTACACAAACACTAAGTATAACACTAGATACACACACTTAATTTTCACTTCACTAGTAAAACACACTATTCACACCACTAGAACAACACTAATAAAACACCACTTATTTCCTTCGCTTGATGTTGATCGCTTTTCGTATTCAATTGAACTGTCCGGTCCGTTCGCTCCCGCTCTATTTATACTGGCCGTATAACATCACTAGGCTTTTCGAGACGACTCACGATATTTCTGGAAACGTGTAAGGTGTTTCTAGAATTGCGTAAATGTTCTATTTACACCTACGCCATCTATTAGAGGATAGATGAAACAGCCTTAAACAACCGATACATCTAATCTCATGTAGTTCTCCCATTCACTGATAGATGGCGTTATTTTCAATTCGTAACAATATTAATGGCTCGCTCTGCCTATATATTTAAATTATTGCGTTCAAATTTGGGTCGTTGTCTACATAGGAGCTGTGTTCACTTGTCTCATTCATAATATCAACCATTCAACCTGTATAGCACGTGTTCACGCGATCGACAATCGACGTACAAATACGAAGCGATGTTCAAACAAAACGGTAAAATCAAACGAGAATAAATAAGGAATGTTATGTATTCATTTTATTAAAATCCCATCAGCTGGAGGCAAATATTGTAGTACGGAAATTTATAATTTATTGAACAAATGTATGTTAACATACATATATTTAATTTACAAGATGGGTTCAATGTCGACAGAATTTCAATTAAAAGGTCGGTCTCAGCGCTTGATCGGGAAACCTCGAACGGCAGCGCGAAATGAATTTATTTTTGCAAAATAATAGATTAATTTTGGGTGTAGAACGCATAGGCCGTTACAACAATGGCTTCACAACATTGTTCATGTATACTAATAAATAACTATGTAGAGCCGATATGTATCAACAACTAGTGTGTATCTGCAATGCCGCTGCGAGCATGTTAAATTTTGGGGCATTATAAAATAATTTTGTATATATTGGCAGCTACGTTAGATAGCATTGCCATGCCGACGTATTTACCGAACAATTCTGGTTTCATGCTAATTAATAATACTAAAAAATGTAGTTAGATTGTGATTTTAAAGAGGAAACGTTGCGTATATATTTAATAGATTTTTATTTAATCTTCCGATTGAATAATGAAGGACTCGTGCGTGCGGGACTTCGTTACGCTATAATTGGATTTTGCGAGAGAGCGATACTTATTAATAGAAATTTCTCTCTGCCTTTTAGACTGTTATTCGAGTTTCTTCGTAAAAGTTTAGCGATACTATTGTTGTACTTATATAAATTGCTAGATATGTATCTCTTTATAAAATTGAACTTGTGATCAAGTTATAATATTAATAACTACAAAAGTGACTTCTGTAATGAAACTTCAGCAGACAGATATACTTACATAATATTATAAAGCTTAGTATGAAGATTTGACAGAATATTAGCGATTCTAAATAGTGATTGCCGTCTGACGAATAACCTCCGGAACCCAAAAGGATTGTAACGTTATATACAGGTCTAAAATCATTACTGGTTGTCAAAAATCCATATAATTACTGCAAGTACCGATGGATTTACGTTGCCTACAAAGAACGAAAACTTTCTCAAAACCATACGTCATAGTCGCTTTACCACATAGTCAATAGTTTCGTGCAGAAGCTACCTACATTGCTAGGAGCCCATCAAAACCAATATGACAATTTTTCCGCAAAAAATATGTCCAATATTACGTCAAAATAACGGAAAATTGATTACACGAAGAAAATATTTAGTATGTTATTTGGTTATTATAAGTAGGCGAGTGAGGCCCTGCCCTCGGCATTGGCCTCATCAACGCGACAGGCGTGAAAGTAGGCTCCGCCGTACATCCGATGCCTGCCACCCGTTTCCGTCGAGAAATATTCTTGAATCGACCCGTTGTGAACGAATCAGCTAGCAACTCTATTGCTGAATATTTTAACGGAGATACAGTTTAGATAAGTATTTGTACTCGAGTCCCTTATCATATTATGTAAGGCCCATGGAATTCTTTATCTTTTAGATCTCTTTTCAAAATAACGGGGAACTCTCAGAACATCAAACAAACGCAAGTAAAGAGGTCATTACGCAGATTCAATCAATATTTTAAAAAAGGCTGCGCAGTGGTTACTTTGAAATACAGAAGCAAGCCTTTATGTATACATATTACGCTATTGTAAAAGAAAATTTAGGTACTATATTCACATACAAAGATGATCAAGCCGAAATGCCGTGTGGTGTATCTAAATAATCGCAGATACAATAGTCATAGAGGAAAGGTACAAGGGTTAGGAGGCAACTGGCCTCTGGGCCGCGGCCCATTTAACACACTCTGGTAACAGTAGGGGGAAACTTGTCCGAATGAGCGGCCCAGGTTACTACACCTAACTTTATTGATGGTAAACTCGGCCAATTTTATTTAATCGTTTGGAAGTCTAACTGGTATTATATATTAACTGCCTCTGTGGTCCTGCGGTTAGTGTAAAAGACTGCGGATCATGAGGTCTCGGGTTCGATTCCTGGGTCGAACAAAAAGTGATGTTGGGTTTTTCTGTTAGGAATAAGCCAATAAAAGTTCAGAGTCAGGGAGTTGGCGGTGTCACACCCCCGTCCCTCGGAAAACACGTTAAGCCGTTGGTCCTGCGCCCAATCTCTCGCCGGTCGTGTCGCATGTGGCGTCCCATCGGACTATGAGAGTGAGGGAATAGAGTGCACTTGTGTACGCGCACACACTTGTGCACTATAATATATCCCGCGCAAACGGCAAGTCTCATATATAGATAAACCGCCGTGGCCGAAATCGGTCCGGAGGACATTAGTATTATATTATTATTAGTATTAAATGTCATAAACGACATTAGCAACCGCAGAAACCTAAAAAACAATACCCGTATTGATATTGCCCAAAAAATGCATCCGCCTTTTTGGATCTCGAAACCGATATCCATATTGATATTGCAATTCAAAATATTGTTAAATCGTTTTATTATATCATTTATGATAACATTTATTGCAAGTTTACTTACCTTTGCATAAATGCATCGCGTTTTTATTAAATTTTTTCGTGTTATGTAATTAATATTATTTTATAAAATGTACAAAACATTATTTTGATACACTAGTCTTACCTACTGAAAAAGATATAAAAACTACAGACATTTACGGCCATTTTCAATATTCGAACTAAAGATTAGATCTGTAAATTTTAGATTCGTATATTTTGTATGGAGCTTATGTCAAAAACTGTCAAAAACGAATAAAAAATCTACAGATCTATCTTTATTTCGAATATTGAATTCCGTAGTTAGAGTGCATTAATTCAACATAGTTCACGATTCATATGCGATCAATTTGAGTTGGTTCACGATTACTAACATAACACGAAAAAATTGAATTAAAAAGCGATGCATTTATGCAAAGGTAATTAAATGTGCAATAAATGTCATCATAAATGATATAAATAACATGATTTAACAATATTTTGAATTGCAATATCAATATGGATATCGGTTTCGAGATCCAAAAAGGCGGATGCATTTTTTGGGCAATATCAATACGGGTATTGTTTTTTAGGTTTCTGCGGTTGCTAATTTCGTTTATGACATTTAATACTAATAATAATATAATACTAATGTCCTCCGGACCGATTTCGGCCACGGCGGTTTATCTATATATGAGACTTGCCGTTTGCGCGGGATATATTATAGTGCACAAGTGTGTGCGCGTACACAAGTGCACTCTATTCCCTCACTCTCATAGTCCGATGGGACGCCACATGCGACACGACCGGCGAGAGATTGGGCGCAGGACCAACGGCTTAACGTGTTTTCCGAGGGACGGGGGTGTGACACCGCCAACTCCCTGACTCTGAACTTTTATTGGCTTATTCCTAACAGAAAAACCCAACATCACTTTTTGTTCGACCCAGGAATCGAACCCGAGACCTCATGATCCGCAGTCTTTTACACTAACCGCAGGACCACAGAGGCAGTTAATATATAATACCAGTTAGACTTCCAAACGATTAAATAAAATTGGCCGAGTTTACCATCAATAAAGTTAGGTGTAGTAACCTGGGCCGCTCATTCGGACCAGTTTCCCCCTACTGTTACCAGAGTGTGTTAAATGGGCCGCGGCCCAGAGGCCAGTTGCCTCCTAACCCAGGTACAAATCGTGGGATACGTTCCTAATATGGAATACGTTATATTTCGGAGACTAAACGCCACGAATATTCCAAAAATTGTTTTAGTAGAGGGTAGATACAAATTATGGACTACATCCAAAATAAATTTGATATTATTCAATTCCAAGTTTTGGAATTCCATTTCAAAATTTTGGAGTACCTACATATTCTTGGCAATTCGACTTGAAAATACAATGGTAATCCATATGGGGGACGTATTCCATAACTGGAACTTTTCCCTCTACAGTGGAGACTAGTGCACGTGGCAAGCCATTGTTACGTTGGGCTGAACAAATAAGGTCTGCGGCTTGGTAACTAATAGCACCGCTAACTGGATGACATGGCGAGATGTCGTAAGGCGTGTTACAACAACCTATCTTCATAATCATGATCCTTCTACCAAGAACGAATCTAAAAAGAAGCCCTGTTTGCTTGTAAAAGTCAATAGTATTAATGCTCTTTAAATATTTAGAGGCATTGGAATGAGTATTGTTATTGCGTACGTCGTCTTCTGAATCAGTTCAAATTGTGTTAAAGCTTTAATGACGGCATTCCGACGTGGATAATTAACTTTGATTAAAATTACTGAAATGTACAATACAAAACGGAAAGAATTTGCACGTATAGTCGTATATTCATATTGTTATTGGACATGCTTGCTTTCGTTAAGTTCAGTATTCGTTTGGCTCCTACAATGCAGTCGTCTGGAAAGTTATGGAGTAACTTTTTATAATTGGTTTTCAAAAGAAACTCCACTGATCGGGTGGTAGCTCAGCCGATACTTGAATCTTACTTGTTAATAGAAATGTTTGAAAAGCCCGCTGTAACCTGTGTTTACTTTTTGCCTTCGTTTAATTTAATGATAACTAGGCATTGCGTTTTTTATACGTATGTACTAGCTGACCCAGCGAACTTCGTACCGCCTAAAAGTCGATTCTTTTTTTTTTAAATGTTTCTCTCAGTAAAAACCGTCGTCGTACTTCAAAGAATATTATAAAAAAAGAATTAGCGAAATCGGTTCAGCTGCTCTCGAGATTTGAGCTTAGCAACACATTCAGCGATGCATTGTTATATAATAGATATATTAAAAAGATATAAAGTTTCGATGCAATTTTAGTGATTATTGGAATATCACTAATAAATAAATACTAAACAAAATCTTAAACAAATTGATTCGTCGAATTGCATATTGTGCAGGTACCTACTTATTCTTTCCTGTGACCACATCATGTGTTTTCTAAAATGTACGGAAAAATGAATGCATATGATCTTATTAGCAGAAAAATTAATATACGCTGCGCCGTCGTATGACAGTACGTGAAAAGGGTATTGTTTCAGTGCAGTCATCGACAAAGCGTGTTTACGAGCTGGTTCAGCGAATTCGCTTATGCAAAGAGCAATTTAAAATTCAGAGCGCCTCAGTCGCGTCGGGTCGGTCATTATTGCCTCATTATTATACATGTTGGCTATGTTGCCTTTCAACTATAGCCTTATAATCGAGTTGTTTGTTTAAACAACAAGCTATTTATACATATACGACATATTTAATATATTTATTTGATGTACACATAATATCGTTTCGAATTTGTCCAAGGATATAGATTAGGTACTACTTATGCAAGATAATTTTACGTCTTTACCTTTGTAATGCCTCTGAATTGGATTATGTCGCATCTTTGTACTGATCCTAATTCTTGAAGCTCCAAGTCTACATTCAATGGCTAAATTAAATCATCAATTTTGGAGAACGGCAAGTAACCGGAGGTCGGCTCCGTTAACATTCATGCAAAACTAAAAGATTGTATCTACAACAGCTATTTCCATAATGATCATACTTGCTGAGCAGTTTAGTAAGCTAATGGAAGTCAGTAGACCCACAGTTATTAAGATGCCGACTACAGATGATATAGCGAATCTATGTTTTACAAGTGGATATACTGCCACAGGATTTGTTGTGGTAGATCGTTTGATGATCAAAGGTTATGAAGTCTGTATAAGATGCTAATAAATGTACTCCATTTTAAACCTACCTTCATAGAAGAATACTTGACATTGAACGGCTACTGTGTTACGTTGAAGAGTTATGCTGTACTCGCAAATAGATTTTGTTCAGGTCAAGTGCTTTACAAAGCAGTCCAATGTTAAACAACAGCGTACGTACTCAGTCAAGTACAGTCTGTTGTGATGCCAAACGCGTCCGTCTATTAAATATCTTCGAGCTCGTGACATATGCCAATGTCAGTAGCTCATAAGAGCGCGATTTATAAACACGAGTTGACAGCTATTCCTACGCGATTGTTTGGGGGGTGGGATACGATGGGGTTGTTACTCTCGAAACTCTGCTTATCAATATCTCATGGAGTAATGTCGTCATACTTGTCTATTATACGGAAATCACATGTAATGTATGATATCATCGGCATCGGGTTGATCATTACCGTACTTTAATTAATGGATACCCAATTTTAGAAAATGTAAATTATTGTACTTCTGATTTGGATTAAATATAAAAAGACAACATTTTTTCAATTACAAGACCATCCGATCGGTATCACATACCTTGGCATAACTCTTCGGCAGGATTTCTGTCTTTACAAGCATCCAGATTTAACGTATGTAGGACGCAATCTTATAAAATGGCTTCACCACCGCTTGTGATGATAGCACTGTTTACGTTACGAAATTATTCATCACAAGATTGGCTACTATTATCTTAATACCGCAGCTGCTTCCGCAGTTAGGTCACTAATGAAAGTCCATGTTTTAGCGAGAATCCGGCAACGCCATCTCTCATACTGCCTTCTATTAACGCAGCGCCCGCTAAAATTGAATATTCAATTCTAAGAGGAACGTCTGTTTTCATATGTTCGGTACCCGTAGTTTCCCATTATTGCTTTGTTCAGAATGCTTGGAATGCCGGTCTTACCCCTGAACAAATAAGCACTCGTATTCGTTTTATTTTGCTCATGTATCGACACATTGTCAGCACACATTCATAATTTTGTATCGAGAATAAATATTGTATTTCGGTTTCTGATTCACGGGCTGTTCCGTACCTCTCTTCAGTTAGTATCGTTTGAGAAGTTGTTATTTATTGCGTCCCGAAAAAATCGATTAATTTAACTTTGTACATGGGGAGGGGTAGGCAGAGACTACGGAGCGCCATTTGCAACGATCCTGACATATCTCTCTTGCTTCATTCACTCCCATCAGATTCCTCATGCATGCTCTTCTGTTCAGGGTGCTTCTAACCTGTCCTGTTTTTAGGATGTCTCCAATCTGGTCAGAGAACGTCCGCCTAGGTCTTCCCCTTCGTCCTGACCCTTCCACACTTGCCTTATATATGTGCTTGGTCAGTCTTTCGTCATCCATCCTCTCCACGTGCGCAAACCATCTTAGCATGCCTTTCTCGATGCTTGTCACTACATCTTCTTCTACCCCACAACACTCTCTTATCACACAATTCTTTACTCTGTCAGTCAAAGAAACACCACACATACTTCGCAGTGCTCTCATTTCTACAGCATTCATTCTACTTTCATGACTCTTCTGCCATACCCAACTATCACTACCATACATAAGAGTAGGTACTAACACCCCTCTATGGACAGCCAAACGTGCCTTTTTGGACACGTTTTGGCTATTCATAAACGCCTTCAGAGCTCCATTCATTCTATTACCTGCATTAACTCTTCTTTCAATATCTTCTACATTCTTACCATCTCTTGTAAACAGCGTACCTAAATATACAAACTCATTCCCTTGCTCCACTCGCTGTCCATCGATCATAATATTACAAGCCGTAACGCATTCCTCCTTTTCAAAAACCTTAACTTTCGTTTTACTTACATTCACTTTCATTCCTTTCCTCTCTAACGCACCATGCATGATTGTTACCATCTCCTGCAACTCCTCCGCTGAAGACGCAAGTATAACCTGATCATCAGCATAAAGGAGGCATTTGACAAGTAACTCATTCATCCTTAATCCACAGTCACTATTTTTCAAATCTTAGAAATTAATTTAGCGGGTCTTAATCGCGTTAACTTAAATTATTTAAGGTATAAATACCTATTTGTTACCGACGTTTCGCTCGTCTTGCACCGAGCGTGGTCGCGGAGAGACTGATGAGAGCTCAGCGACGTCTTGTGGAAGTGCGGGTTTCAGCACCTACCCTCACATGGTCTTTATTTAAGTTCGCAATGTCGGTACTCCGACACACTACACTAATGACGTCTACACACTGTTGAGATTTATCACTGCGGCGGTGTTTACACTTGCTGATGACTGGATTCCAAGTGGCCGATAATCTATATCCATCCTCCCGGTTGAAATTGTTATATTTCTTGATTTCTACCGCTTCACGTACTATCCTGGAGTAATAGTGACGATCGGTGGATAAGACTTGTGGTTGATGCAGTTCTATCCAGTGGTTTGGTCCAGACTCCAACAAATGCTCAGCTATCGCCGACTTGTTAATATGTCGGTTTTTTACAGCTGCGATATGTTCCTTTACCCTTTCAGCGATTGTACGCTTAGTTTGCCCGATATATGAACTACCACAGCTGCAATCGACTTTGTAGACGCCAGGTGTTTGGAGAGGAATTACATCCTTTGGTGTACGCAGATTGTGTGCTATCTTAGAGAGCGGACTGTATACAGTCTTGATGGAGTATTTCTTGAGTACTGTTCCAACTTTGTCCGTCACTCCCTTTAGATACGGCATGTAAGCGGGCACTCTGCTTACCTCAGGTTTACGCTCGTTCCTCTTCCGACAGAGTAAGTTTTTCTTGTATCCGTTGCACCTAAGTACCTCCCGAACATGTGACAGCTCACTATTTAATTGTTCGGGGTCACATAAGTCATACGCTCTGTTTACTAACGAGGACACAACGGAATCCAAGTGCCGCGGATGGTGGTGCGAGTTCGCGTTGAGATACCTGTCGGTGTGTGTCGGTTTCCTATACACAGTGTGTCCAAGGGTACCATTATCTCTCACTGTCACTTTAACGTCGAGAAAGGGTAACGATCCGTCTACCTCCATTTCGAATGTGAATCGGATGTTCGGATGTATGGAGTTCAATTTGTGTGCGAATTGTTCTACGTCCTGCTTGTTGCCCTTCATGATGCAGAAGATATCGTCGACATACCTTTTCCATAGTTTCACATTTGACGCCTGCATGTCTACGGATTCCTCAAAGTGCTCCATCCAGATGTTGGCCATTACGAGGTGATGGTGAGTTTTGATGTTGAGTCACTATTCACCAATGTTCCTATTCAAGATTGCCTTGACGTCGTAGAGAGGAAATTAAGGGAAAACGGTCTGTCTAACGAATACATCGTTCTACTCAGGAATTGCTTGGATGGAAACTACTTCCTATATCGTGGACAACATTACCTCCAGATCGATGGAGTGGCTATGGGTAGCCCTATAGCACCGGTAATGGCCAACATCTCTATAGTTCTTGCAGTCTTGTTGCGAGCCTTTTCCCTTATAAAGAGGCACAACCACCGCTGTGGCCCAGTCATCAGTTACTCGGCCGGTGCTCCAGCACAAGTTAAATAAGAGCTGCAGCTGACCAACTATGATGCCCTGTCCAGCCTTCAGCATTTCAATTGTAATCCTATCATATCCTGCAGCCTTACCTAATTTCATACTTCCCAACGCCTTCACAATCTCATCCACACCAATATCGCTTTCATCATTGCTATTATTACCATTCATTTCGTCGATCGATGTCTCTATCGCCGTTCTTTCAAATAGACCTTCAAAATACTCCTTCCATCTCTTCAGCACGCATGATTCACCATTCAGTATCTTTCCATTCTTGTCTCTGATTGACGTGTTTTCTGTGGATTGAGTTCTTCCTCGAACTGCACGAACGGATTTCCAGAAAAACTTTATGTTTCTCCGGAAATCTTCAGATAGTCTGCTATCAAACTCATCTTTCTTTTCCTCTTTTTTCCTTTTAACAATTTCTTTCACAATTCTTTTTGACTTAACAAACTCCTTTCTTGCTTCATCTATGTCATCACTCGTTGCCTTTCCCATTCTTTCATTTGCTCTGGCAGCCAACCAATCTAACCAAGCTTTCTTCTTCTCTGACACTGCTGATTGTACATCCTTGTCCCACCATGTATTCTTAACCTTTCGTATTTTTCTTCTCTTGATCACACCACATACTTCACACGCTACACATACTATCTCTTCTTTAAAAGATTGCCATAATTCTTCCATATCATTTATGCCATCGAACCTCTCAAATCTTGCTATCAATCTTCGCTTATACTCATCTTTCACATCTTTTTCTTGCAGATTTTCTACTTTTATTCTTTCTAAGACCCTATTTTCATTATGTTCTCGGTGTCGCCATCCTTTAAAGAGTCCACTTATCCAGCTCATCACCAAGAAGTGGTCTGTGTGGATGCCGATCCCTCGATACACCCTTGTATCTAACACATTATTTCTCAAACGTTCATCTACAATTACAAAATCAATCATACTTCTTCTAACATTCTTAGCCTCACGCGTATACATGTGTATCCTTTTGTGATCAAACATGGTGTTTGTCACACAAAGGCTCCACTCTAAACAAACCTCAAGCAAAACTTTTCCATTTTCATTCACACTCTCATCACCAAATCCACCTAAAACCCTTTCAAATCCATCTCGTTTAACTCCCACCCATCCATTGAAATCACCTAACAAGATCAATCTTTCGTTATCCTTACATTTCCTCAAAATCGCTCTTAAGTTCTCCCAAAATCCCTGCCTTTCGTCTTGTTCTTGCTGTGACATACCCGCTACTATATTGACCGGGGCGTAAACCCCTACAATAAAGAGACGAGTAAGTCCTACTTTCATTCTCATCCACAATAGTCTAGCATTTAAACATTCAAATTCCTTAACGCACTCATTCATTCGCGCAGACAGTATTAAACCAACTCCCTTGCAGGCTCTGGTGGTACTGTCTACCCCAGACCAATAAGCCGTGTAGCTGTCATGCTTGGTGGGGCCACAACCTTTCCTTTTTGTCTCATTCACACATAGAACATCAATCTTTCTATCATCCATCATCTGGCATACTTCATTCAATTTACCATCCATTCCTCCTCCAACATTTAATGTTGCAAGCCGGCTTTCCGTAGGCCGCTTTTCGCCCTCGCGGGAAACGAGACGTGATGGGTTGCGAACCGCGTCGCCGCCGTCTGGAGAAATATAATTTTCAGTTCTCATAGCGTTCCCACTAGGCTTGCCAACTGTCCCGATTTAATCGGGATGTCCCGATTTTAGGCCCCCGCGTCCTGGATCCCGATCACAGCACTGTGATCGGGATCCGGGACGCGGGGGCCTAAAGTCGCCAGCACTGGCGGGACGCAAATTGTCCCGATTTCTTACATATACCATTTTATTTTCGAATTCCCCCGCTATAAAGTAGCGCGCGCTCGTACTGCCTACGAGTTACGCGCCAAAGTTTTTTGACGTGACAACGTCTTATAAATTGGTTTGCCGGGTGACACTTCAAGAAACTGCGTTACGCTCCGCTCACGTTATGCGCTCACAATGAGAGCGAGTGAGAGGCACGCGTCCCGCCTAAGAGCGAGAGAGACAGACATAAAAAGTGAAAGGCACGCGTCTTTCATCCTTCTTCCTACTATACGAATGAATATTCACATTAAAATTATTTTACCACTCAAAGTCGTTGTCACGTAAAACTTTCGCCCGTATACCGACTTTACAGGCTACCAATTTTTATGACTTCAAAATTGCCTCCAACATGAGTTTGGGGCGTACAAAAGCAAGATCTATTGGTCATAATGTTTTGGTTCCCGCTTCTATGGAAGGCTCTCTGAGAGCACTTAGGAACGGTGTATATTTTAGCGTTTCTTTTGATGCTAATAATCATGGAAATATCAAAATATTTCCAATACTAGTCAGGTTCTATACTATCGACTGTGGAATTAAGAATTGTCTTCTGGACTTTTATGATGATGCTGATGAAAGTGCTTCAGCAATTTTTACAAATATTAAAGATCGTCTTGGAAATCTGGGGTTAGGTATGAAAAATATTTCAGCATATGCAGCAAATAATGCTAACGTAAATTACGGCAAGAATCACTCAGAATTCCAATTTTCATTGTTAAAAGAAAATAACAAAGTGTTAGCCAGCCCGCTGTCCTGCACATTTATTGCACAATGCTGTTAAAAATGCTTGTGAAAAATGCGAGTTTGACCTAGAACACTTACTTTTGAAGGTGTACGCGCCTTTACCCTATCACACAAAACGGGTGCAGCAATGGAAAAGTCTATTTTTAGAAGCTGAGTTAACATATATGGAGATATTAAGGTATGTCACTACTCGATGGTTGTCGTTACTACCTGCTGCTGAGAGAATTCTGCGAGGGTTTGCGATTTAAAAAATATTTTTCTGAGATGAATGATGATTGTCCAGTGGCTTTAAAAATATTTTTTTCAGGAGATGATCGTTGTTTGAAAACAGAATGTTTTATGACATTTTTTAACAACGCCTTAAAAACCGTTTATGATGCAATATTAGTGTTAGAAAAAGATGATATGTTGATTAGCCAGGTTTATGATATAATTAGTAATTTGCGAAACAAACTAAACCAAAGAATAACCGACATTTTTTTCGGATTTGCCAGTACTAACACTTTAACCCTTTTACTGGTAGTGGCAATATTTATGCCACCAACTTTTTTATTTTTTTTCTTGTACGACAATACTACTACTTAAAAAGTACCAATTCTGTGTGATAATGAACCTATCAAAGACTATTAAAAAAAAAAACAATGACACATTTGACAATAGTCAAATTTTTGCACGGAGGTATTTTAAAAATAATCATCAGTTTACGATCTGTATAAAAATCCAAGAATATCTTCATATTGCGACGTAGCCAGGTTACGATTTTATATTTATTGTAAAGTAAATGGTATTCTAATTATGCTATACTATAATTTTTCTAACAATAACTTCTAATTGTTCTCAAAATTGGCTCCGATCATGTGGCAACATGGTGGCAACATATATGCCATTACCAGTTACCATTACCATTGCACTTGTCCGGTTTGTTTTAGATTTGTATATAAATATATAAGTAATCTTTACTTTTCATATTTTCTTTGACAATGAGTAAGCGAAGACAAGTATTGGCGGACAAGCAAATAGAAGAAGAGCTTGAAAATCTATTCGGTATACCAGATGGCTCTTTATCTGAAGATGATGAAGTAGTGACAGATACCGATTGCGTTGAAGATTCAGATTTGCTTTCTGTATTATTAGGTGAAGATGCTCTGATTAGCTCAGCATCGGAACAAGTACAAGAAAGTCCCTGCCTAACAAATTCACCCCAACTGCAAGATTTCAGTCATTTGTGTCTGAAGCCGGAGAAATCCCAAACTTTTCAGACTTTTCTTCTTCATCAGATGATGAATCGGATGCAGATGAGGTCGAATGGAAAAAGCAATCTTGGCAACAAAGTCCTAACTTGGAAAACTTCGATTTACGCTGTTCAAAAAAAACTATCAAATGCCCATTACTAATACCAGAATATACAAAACATATGGGTAGTGTCGATCGTTTCGACCAAAAAAGAACATCATATTCCGTGGGTAGAAGAAGTCGCAAATGGTGGACCCGAATATATTTTTTTTATAGATGTTGCAATAACCAATGCCCATATGTTACATCAAACATACACCCGAGAGCACAATGTTATGAGCCAAAAACAATTCAGAATTGCTTTTTCAAGGGAGCTGGTGGATAATAAAATCTTTAGAAAAAAATCATTCCAATCAACGCCAAAATATGTAACTAAAAAAAAAGAATCGAGTGGAAGAGACTCATGAAAGACAAAAATAATTTACGGTGTACTAGAAGAAATCAGCTTTGAAAGATTAGATGAACACTGGCCTATAGAAATAGAGACTTATAAGAGGTGTCGCTACTGCAGCACTAAAGTAAATAATAAGAGGTCTAAAATAGAATGTGAACGGAGTAAAGTGGCACTATTTATACATCCATGTTTCAAATTATTTCACCAAGAAAATCAATGAACGATTCGTCGTTCATTGATTTTCTTGGTCCCTCACTGGTGCTGGCAAGGATATTGCCACCATGTTTTTTTCTTATTGTAAACATGTATAATTTTTTTTCTTGAACATTAATTATTAAACTACCCACAATGATTCCATAAAACGACATTTTATTTTTCTGACATAAAAAAATGCTTCTGCCAGTGAAAGGGTTAAAGAGCATGAGTATTGAAGAGCAGCAATCCATCGAAGTGCTTTCATTAAGTGGTATCGCACTGCTTTAAAATACATTGAGGATCGCTTTGATTTTACGGAAAATAATAAACTGGCAACATTCAGGTTATTTAATTTGGAACAAGAGTTTGGTTTTGATGATTTGACTAATTATTTGAACAAATTGTCAATGTCCACAGCAGAAAATAACCTTGATATGGATAAGTTATATGAAGAGTTTTGTGAAGTAAAAGAAGTACTAAATATTTTAATTAAAGAGAGAAAAGAATGTGACAAATGCATATCTCCTTATGAGCAATGGCATAAACTTTTTACTAAGAATACAAGCTTGGTGAATTTTTTTAAAGTATTTCAATATGTTGCATCGACTCCGCCATCAATGCCCACGCAGAAAGAATTTTTTTTTTTTATGTGGTATTGGACTAATGATAGGAACAGATTAATGCCGGAACATGTTAAATTCGAATTTCAAATAAGGGTAAATTTTAGTGAATCATGTTCTAAATTTTACAACTACGTCATTCAAACTAAATTTTTTTTGAAATGTGCTAAATCCCAAATTAAATATTATTTTAAGAAATGTAATGTATCTAGCAAGTAATTATTTCATTGACTATCTGATTCTGAGTCTGTGTGTTGATTAATAAAATTTGAAGTAGGAATTTTGTTTCTTTCTATGATTGAAAATGTTTTAAGAAGTCCCGATTTTATTTTACCCGTCCCGATTTTTTTTTCATTAAATCCCGAAAAACTTATTAGGAAAGATGGCAACCCTAGTTCCCACGAGCATTAGGGATTTAAAATGTCAATCCCCGCAGAGCCCTTTACGGGGATAAGGTGGAATCCCAGCTGTGCCCTGTGACCACCAACACATGCACCCTCCGTTTGCGACCAGCTTGCCCTCTGGCCACGAATCGCTCGGCACGGGTCGGTTGACACCTTGGATTGGGGTTTGTTTTCGGGTATGCTCCCTGAATGTTGGTTTTATTTCGGAGTTTTCCTTCTCCTAGACGGGTTGCCATCCAAAGCTGACGAGGCTTATCCCCCCAAAGAGAGTGGTTTAATTTTATAAGACGGTAAATTTTGACATCACACCGAGTTTGTACGTGGACTAGCTAGATTATTAGTGTAATGACCCACCCAATTTCCATATAAAACGATCAAAATAAGAAACTAAACAGTATATTTGGCATTCCCTTAAAACAGTAGTGTGCATTCTTCGAGTGATAAATAAACAATGATGTGTTTAACCCACATATTTATGTAGAACGCGTCAAACATACATCACTTGATCAGTCATAGATTCAGATGCCATAAATATGTAACCCTCCCTTTATATTAAGATTGAGGACTTGGTCACCCTCACAATAGGATGCGATTAATTGGACCCTCGCAATTGAACAGTGGGCTACCAGGTGACACGTACGTGACGAGAGTGTCCTGTTTACTGACCAGCATTGAACTCTACGGATGAATGGATCTCATAAGCCGTGTGCACCACTTAGGCATTCATTGCGGCTGCCTCCCTCCCAGCGTTCACCCGTACGGGGTAACTAACCTCGCTTGTACGGTGAATACCCAGCCTCAGCCTCCGTGCCACCTGTGTTATAAAACAGTTGAATAGTTCGTATAATTCAACTGTAGCTTTCTGGTGATGATGCCCACATGAAAAAAAAAATTGTCTCCAAAAATTGACCGTCGAAGTTTTTTTTAGCTGGTTTGATCAGTCAAACGAAAATGGTACGTGTTAAAGTGCCTGGTCGTATAGATTCAAATTTCATACCTTCAATAGGTATATTTCAAGAGCTTTTGTCTTCTCTTTCGAAAGATGTAAGCTTGTCTGATGATACTGTTACGAGCTGGGGTTCGGTGATAAATTAAATACACTATGCCACAAAAACTGCACTTTATTTAACACACAACAACACTTATACACACTTAATTCTCAGCACTAATAAAAACACACTTATTTCACACCACTAGAAAACACTACTAAACACTTCCGACTTCCTTAATCTTCGCACTCTTTCGCTTCTTGATCGCGTTCAGTATTCAACTGTAACTGTGTGAACTCGCTCGTCCGCGCGATATTTATACCGGCCGGATAACAAACTAGTTCATTCTAGACGTTTCTGAAATATTCCCGTAATAGTCGGGAACAGTCGATACAGCAACGCCATCATAGTAGATAGTAGATGAAATGCCTTTAAACCACCGATACATCCAATCTCTTCTAGTTCTCTCATTCACCGATAGATGTCGTTATTTTCAATTATCGCAATTCGTAACAATGCATACATAGACAGGATACAGCGAAACCTTAACTATTCGTATAACACAGGTACTAACTATACGTGTTAGTCTGTAACGTATCTAGCCGTAATATGAAGATCGGTGGTTAGACGGAATGGGGTCAGCAACTAATTGCAAAGTGCCAGTTGACAAGAACATAGCATGTGGTAGTCTACGATACCTTAGGGCCATAGAATATTTTATTTAAACTAACCTGTAGTTTGGTTGTATAGATAGTATAAGATTAATAGCAAATATACCGCAATCATTAATTAACCATATTATCTACAAAAACTGAATATGCCGCGGTAAAACTTACTAAATTCTACTCAAGTTTGTGAAGTACTTTTACCGCACCAAAACTTTTTCACTGTGTATACCTATATCAGGCCTTGTTCTCATGCACCATACACTCATCTTTTAAAATTGGCTTATCTTCGGTAAGCCAATTTTATCTAGTACTATCAGCACTTACCCACTCCAGAAAGAGACTTTTCAAAACGCGTCGTATTGTCCTTTTTAGGGTTCCATAGCCGAAAATGGCAAAAAACGGAACTCTTATAGATTCGCCATATCTGTCTGTCTGTCTGTCCCAGCCAGTTTAGTTGATGCCTGGCCTTCCTGATTCCAAATTCTGTGTCCTGCGTACCCTCCTCATATCAGGGTATCAATCCAATATAATATTCCCATTTGCCATGAACTCACACATAATATTGCATAATATATTCAGCCTATTCTAAAAATGTATATTCATTAACAGATCAATAGTAATAGAACGCACGTAAAGAAAGGTTTCACGGTGTTGCATCCTTTTTTATTTGCGGTTAGCGCGTTGTTTTGCCAACTAAGTTGTATTCGCTATCGCTAGCCTTTCTTTCAGTCAACACAAAGCGGAAAGAAAATATTAGTGTGTACATTTAACTAAAAATGTACAGACTATAAGCCGTTTAAAAAAGTACTTTGTTCGTTTTCGCAATTTGGTTATCTTGTTTTGCTATTTGTTCCTTATATTTATTTAGGAACAATCTGATTGTCATCCTTATTTGTAGATACAATTATGTCAATTTATTCAAATGAAAAAGAAACACTTTGTTATTAGCTTGGTGAAACTTACACTATAACGTCTATAACCGTTAAATCATTTCAGAAACTTACTGGTTTCGAGTTTGCGCTCTGATCGCTGCAAAAGACTTAACTTCCGATATTAATATATCAGGATACAGTTTACTTGAAATTGTAGAGCTAAGCAGAACAGACGTTTACGATTTTCAGTTCTGTTGATAGGAAGGAACGACAATTTATGTTCAAATATCTACATATTTATCTACATATTCCACTCCAATTTTAAGAACGACTATTTTCTTGATTATAAACGCTAGTTTTAGACATCCTTACCGACGAGCACGGGTAAGTCTTAAGACATGCGCCTGAGGGGCTTGCTCAAAGTGCGCTTTTTTACAACCTGAAAGATGTGTAAAGCGTAGACCGCGTTTAGGCAATAACCATAGAAGTACATGCGCCAGCTAGAAAACTGACATGTACAATCAAACAAAAGCCATTTTGTGGTCAGTTCTGATCTTCTATTTAACTTTGACTGCGAATAGAGATATTTTTAAATAATCAAGCGCCTCAATCAACTAAAAGGACATTTAGTCTCGTTGGCAGTCATATTTCATGTCCATCAACGAGGCTTAAATTGGACTCCTTGTTGATTGCCTTCATCTCAAACTAATGCTTTCCAGACTAGGTTTCTTTTAGAGCATTAAATTACATTTTCTATGCCTAAACATTAGAGGGATGGAAAACATGTAACCACGCTACAAACTGGACAACTCTCAGTGTCTGCCAAGAGGATTTTGTCCGAGGCACAACGCGTTAACGACGTTCGTGAGACACCCTCTGCGCTACGTAAGAGTATCTAATGTTTAGCTGAGTACCATCGTTGAATGAAGCTTAGCGCCCTACTTTATAAATACCATAAAAGCTAACTATTCTTATGATATAGAAGGCTATATTTGGGCGCTCTTATAATAGCAGACCATAACAAAAATTAATTAAGTACCTACTAGATACAACGTACATACTGATTATCATAATTGTGTTTATCCAGGTCCCTGTTGTGGTACACAAGTGTTAATATCTGATATATGTGGCTTAATAATACTTAATACTTATTAATTACGCCCTTACATACCTAAATCTCTCTCAGGAATAGCTAACATCATTAGAAACAGCCTCCGAGAAGTGGGTCATTAAAGTTTGTGTTACATTAAAACTTTTGGAGTGTGCATGCGTGGTACAAACGTGCTTTATGCCGTGGGTAGATCCGCGTGCATTGTGAAATATTTAACATTAATTTCAGAAGGCACGAAGCTCGCCGCAGACTAGTCCAGGTGAGCGCGTTCCATTAGCGCTAATTAGAATTTCCCGGAGCCGTACACTTTGAGCACTTGAGCGCTCACTACCTAGTACCTAGTAGTACCTCAACCTTCTTTACACATCTTATCTATACCTACAATATAAAATCACGTCCTTCTTGCGCCCTATAGTTTTGCCTGTGACTTGTCGGTCAGTCGGTAACAATGTTATATATAAAGCCAATTAGTATTGCAGATACGATTGAGCTTTTCTTTGAAAAATTTCTTCAGGTAGCAAGCACCGTAGCAAAAAGTTTTGATTAGCTACATGCAGTTGAGATCATATACGTAAGAAAGTTACTTGAAAAAAAAATTGAATTAAACTTACTTTTACTATCGCTGCGTAATAGAGAAACTAACCAACGCTGAAAGAAAAAAAAAACTATTTAGGGATCTGATGGATATGAAGCGAGACTCGAGGCTTGACTTTTGTCGGACAGACTAAGCTGTGCCGTGGACATACACGATGACCGTAATTAAGTAGGCACATAAACGTAGTTGCTGGGTGCATATACAATTTCGGCCTCTTGTTTTATAGTGATTACTTTGCATAACTTCGCTAGAAGAATGCAGTGCCAGTATAATAACCAGCGCTACGTGCACAAAAACATAGATATAGTTTAAAGTTATGAAAACTGTAGCTTCATCCGCTGCTTCAAATTAGTACAACATACTCCTGGAGACCCTTTAGTATTGATGTAATATATACTATTATTATGGTTATCACAATTAATAAAGTATTGATAAAAGTTCAGTCCAATATTTTCTTACAAATTTTACACCATTATACATACGTCTTGCTTTTACGAAATGTAGTAAAAGTAAGACAAAGATACAAAAGATAGTCCTATGTTTAGTATAATCGATGAAAAATCTGTCGGTCCCAGTTCTTGACTCAGAACAGGGATCGTTAGGCCATGCCGGAGGCCTTGAGGCGGTCTGAAAACTCCGACACCAGAGTTGGCCTCACACTCACACGAAAAGAAGAAGAATATGAAAAAATTAATCGAATCGAGGTGACTTGTGAGATGGCTAAACCAGTGATAAGCTCTCTGATCATATTAACGTAACTATCGGTCAATCATCTCAAGTCCAGGAGTATGTTGTGTGTATAAACCTAGTATTAGTGCGCTCTCAAAAATTGTGTGGCATAATTTCTCTGTAGTCCCATTTTTTAATTTTGGGTAGGTACCCGAAAGGGTAGGCAGAGGTGTTATATTACACCCACATTTCGCCATGAATTTTGCCGTTACCGGGCACATCACCAGACTCCGTGCTGCTACTGAGAATTCGGAAAAACCCAGTAACACTTGCCTGACTCGGGCATCGAACCCGAGACCTCTGATCAGCAGTCGCATACATACGCTGTCCACTGGTACACGGAGGCAGTTGTCCCATATTGTAATAATTTAGGTCACATTCATAATGGCTTCATAAAACAACTATCATAGTACCTAAAGTTTTATTATTTAAAACGTAGACGGAATGCATCTTCTACTAAGTAAGAATAGGTACTGATGTGTCATTTTATTGTAATCAATTTAGTAGAAGTAATGCAAGGAACTGCACCTAAAGCTTTAAGAATGTCACTTTACGTTGCTTCCACCTATGAATTATTCATCCCATTTCTGTGCAGCACTGGCCACATGTGGTGGACTGCCGCATCCTTGTTGCAAGTTGCGTAGCCACTCACGATTTGTGGCGAGTTGGAGTCGTAATTTTCACGTAGCAGAGACGTAAACATGATGGAATACTATATGGAGCTCTCGCAGATGATGATGGGATACTATGTTATTTAATAATAAATAGTATGTTATTAGTATTGTTTGATCTGTTGTTACATTAATTACCCGTTTATTGAACAATAATGCTAATGATGGTTTTGGATTGTCCATGTTAATATTACAGAACATGTACAAAATATGAAAATATCAGACAATCCACCTAACAAATGAAATCTGAATATTATTTGAACACAAAAAGTTTATATTAATGGCTCGCTCTGCCTATATATCTAGCTTATTGCGTTCAAATTTGGGTCGTTGTCTACATGACGACCGGTTGGCGCAGCGGGAGTGTAGACGACCGGTTGGCGCAGCGGGAGTGTAAGCGACTGCCACGCCGAAGGTCGCGGGTTCGATTCCCGCTCAAGTCAAACATTTGTGTGCGTGAACATGGATGTTTGTCTTGGTCTGGGTGTTTCTATGTATAATATGTATGTATTTACAAAAAAAAAGTATATAAGTATGTATGTTTATCCATTGTCTAGTAGCCATAGTACAAGCTCTGCTTAGTTTGGGACTAGATGGTGTTGTGTAAATGTGGTAGAAAAATATTATATTATAGGAGCTGTGTTCACTTGTCTCATTCATTATACCAACCCTTTAACCTGTATAGCACGTGTTCACGCGATCGACAATACACGTACTAATACGAAGCGATGTTCAAACAAACGGTAAATTCAAAAGAGAATAAATAAGGAATGTTATGTATTCATTTTATTAAAATCCCATCAGCTGGAGGCAAATATTGTATACCTACTACCTACATTTATACTTTATAGAACAAATGTATGTTAACATACATATATTTTATTTACAAGATGGGTTCAATGTCGACAGAATTTCAATTAAAATGTCGGTCTCAGCGCTTGATCGGGAAAACTCGAACGGCAGCGCGAAATGAATTTATTTTTGCAAAATAATAGATTAATTTTGGGTGTAGAACGCATAGGCCGTTACAACAATGGCTTCACAGCATTGTTCACGTATAATAACTAGAGCCGATATGTATCGACAACTAACTGCGAGCATGTTAAATTTTGGAGCGTTATTAAATAATTTGGTATATATTGGCAGCTACGTTATATAGCATTGCCAACGTATTTACTGATCAACTCTGGTTTCATACTAATTAATCATACTAAAAGATGGTAGTTCATCATCATCAGCCTTTAACAGCCCACTGCTGGACTAGGCCTCTCCTTTGAAAGGAGAAATTGGCCTACTATACCACGCTGGCCAAACGGGTTGGTATAGGGTTTGTATCAAGTTTTCCTTCTCTTACAGTGCTGTTCTCTGCATAATATGCTCCCTCTGTCGGCTCTTACGACACCCATGGGATGATATGGGGTGGTGACATTCCGTATTCTTAATCCGTCACCACACTAAGATGGTAGTTAGATTGTAATTTTAAATAGGAAGCTTTGCGTACCTATATATTTAATAGATTTTTATTTAATCTTCCGATTGAATAATGAAGGACTCCTGCGGTACTTCGTTACGCTATAATTGGATTTTGCGAGGGCGATACTTATTAATAGAAATTTCTCTCTGCCTTTTAGACTGTTATTCGAGTTTCTTCGTAAAAGTTTAGCGATACTATTGTTGTACTAAATTGCTAGAAATGTATCTCTTTATAAAATTGCACTTGTGATCAAGTTATAATATTAATAAATACAAAAGTGACTTATGTGATGCAACTTCAGTAGACAAATATACTTACATAATATTATAAAGCTTAGTATGAAGATTTGACAGAATATTAGCGATTCTAAATAGTAATTGCCGTCTGACGAATAACCTCCGCAGCCCAAAAGGATTGTAACGTTATATACAGGTCTAAAATCAGTACTGGTTGTCAAGAATCCTTAAAATGGATTTACGTTGCCTACAAAGAACGAAATCTCTCCCAAAACCAAACGTCATAGTCGCTTTACCACATAGTCAATCAGTGGCGGCGCTAGACCATATGTGGACGTCGGCGACATCAAGTTCGCGAGGCCCTTTAAATCATTGGCGAGGCCCCGTTTACTATGTAGTAAAAAAATCGTTAATAAGTATTAAGTGAGCCAAATTATAAAATAATGTATGAATAAATAAATGACAATTCAAAAATTTTCACCCAACACAGATCTTGTGACGCACCGCGCACGTGTTCGAAAATAATTACCTAAAGTCATTAGCATCTGCTTAGCTTTTTCCCGAATTATTCGGTGTCGCCTAGCTAAGCCAGGATGATTGGCGAAACGAAATTAAGTATTTAGCTTGTAAAACTTTTTGCGAGGCCCCCTCAGGCGCGAGGCCGTCGGCGGTCGCCGACGTCGCCGACGCCTAGCGCCGCCACTGTAGTCAATAGTTTCGTGCAGAAGCTATCTACATTGCCAGGAGCCCTTCAAAAGCAATATGAAAATTTTCCCGCTAAAAAAATATGTCCAATATTACGTCAAAATAACGGAAAATTTACTACACGAAGAAAAGATTTAGTATGTTGTTTGGTTATTATAAGTAGGCGAGTGAGGCCCTGCCCTCGGCATTGGCCTCATCAACGCGACAGGCGTGAAAGTAGGCTCCGCCGTACATCCGATGCCTGCCACCCGTTTCCGTCGAGAAATATTCTTGAATCGACCCGTTGTGAACGAATCAGTTAGCAACTCTATTGCTGAATATTCTAACGGAGATACAGTTTAGATAAGTATTTGTACTCAAGCCCCTTATCATATTATTTAAGGCCCATGGAATTCTTTATCTATAAGATCTCTTTTCAAAATAACGGGGAACTCTCAGAACATCAAACAAACGCAAGTAAAGAGGTCATTACGCAGATTCAATCAATATTTTTAAAAAGGCTGCGCAGTGGTTACTTTGAAATACAGAAGCAAGCCTTTATGTATAGATACATATTAAATACAATGGTAATCCATATGGGGACGTATTTCATAATTGGAACTTTTCCCTCTACAGTGGAGAGTAGTGCACGTGGCAAGTCATTGTTGCGTTAGACTGAACAAATGAGGTATGCGGTTTGGTAACTCACTACACCTATGTACTAAAAGTACCACAAACTGGACGACATAGCGAGATGTCGTAAGGCGTGTAACAACAACCTATCTTCATAATCATGATCCTTCTACCAAGAACGAATCTAAAAAGAAGCCCTGTTTGCTTCTTGATGTAAAAGTCAATAGTTATGCTCTTTAAATATTTAGAGGCATTGGAATGAGTATTGTTATTGCGTACGCCGTCTTCTGAATCAGTTCAAATTGTGTTAAAGCTTTAATGGCGGCATTTCGACGTGGATAATTAACTTTGATTAAAATTACTGAAATGTACAATACAAAACGGAAAGAAGTTGCACGTGTAGTCGTATATTCATATTGTTATTGGACATGCTTGCTTTCGTTAAGTTCAGTATTCGTTTGGCTCCTACAATGCAGTCGTCTGGAAAGTTATGGAGTAACTTTTTTTAATTGGTTTTCAAAAGAAACTCTACTGATCGGGTGGTAGCTCAGCCGATACTTGAATCTTACTTGTTAATACAAATGTTTGAAAAGCCTGCTTTTACCTGTGTTTACTTTTTGCCTTCGTTTAGTTTAATGATAACTAGGCATTTATCATTAAACTATAGACTTTTTTATACATATATGTACTAGCTGACCCAGCGAACTTCGTGCCGCCTAACGAGTCGATTCTTTTTTTTTTAATGTTTCTCTCCGTAAGAACCGTCCTCGTACTTCAAGGAATATTATAAAAGAAAATTAGCGAAATCGGTTCAGCTGCTCTAGAGATTTGCGCTTAGCAACACATTCAGCGATGCATTTTTATATAATACTAGCTGACCCAGCGAACTCCGTATCGCCTTTTTAAGAGTTTTTATTTAATTCCCTTTTTTCCAAGCCCCTTTTCCAAAGATACCATTGACTTAGCGCTTAATCTCTTATCATTTCAGAGTCTATAAATGATGAACAAACAAACATAATATTGAATTCCCCATTCCTTAAAATATCGGAGACGACACTCATATCGAGTTTAAAAAAAATCCCGTCCGCCATCTTTGATTTCCTATCCGCCATCTTTGATCACGAAATAGATGTTCTATTTGGATTCACCATCCCTTTAAATATCGGAGAGGATACCCATATTGATTTTTTTTAAATTTCCCATCCGCCATCTTTGATCACGAAAAAGATGGTGTTTTCGAATTCCCCATTCATTAAAAATAGGAGACGATACCCACATCGAATTTTAAAAAAATCTGTCCGCCATCTTTGATTTCCTATCCGCCATCGCTGATCACGAAATAGATGTTGTATTTAAATTCTCCATCCCTTAAATCATGAGAGACGATAGCATATTGATTTTTTAAATTGTTACCATCTGCCATCTTTGCTTTCCCATCCACCAGGTTGAATCACGAAACAGATGTAGTTGGATTCTCCATCCCTTTTAACATCGCAGACGATACCAATATTGATTTTTTTAAATTTTCCCATCTGCCATCTTTGATTTCACATTCGCCATCTTTGATCACGAAATAGATGTTGTATTTAGATTCCCCATCCCTTAAAATATCGAAGGCGATACCCATATTGATTTTTTAAATTTTCTCATCCGCCATCTTTAATTTCCCGTCCGCCATCTTGGATCACTAAATAAATTTCATATTATTAATCAGCGTCCCGAAAATCTCGAAAAAGATACCCATAAGGTGCATTGGGGTAATTCCGATAGAAATTTCTATGAGATGACTGAAGGTCTACAGTTTGATAAAATATTCTAAGAAGTTTTACATTTACTGCCGTTAGTTTTACATCAGCCTGTAATTAATGAAAATATTCGTAATAATTATAGGTTAGATACTTTAATATATAGATGAGAATTGAAAATATAGCACTTATAGTATCTGCTCAAGATTTTCAAGAATACGGTAAATTACGAACTATCTCGGGGCAATTCCGAAATAGTTCAAAATTCGCTTTTATTAGATTTTGGAAGAAGACTTACATGTCTTTTTCAATCGTTATCACTACATAACCAAAACAACGCCCAATATTTTGGTAGTTTGACTAATCTCGATTTTTTTTACTTTATATTTCGTAATTACCCCAGGAAATAAAGCTCAGAAATCCAAGGTTCTCAACAGTTTTCCTAAAGTATTGATGGAAAAGTTGATGTGAAGAGGGCTGGGGCAGAGCATGGCAAAATTGGTTGTGGTAGAGCGGAATGGAGAAAATCGAGAGTTCTTTTATCATTATATTATGAGTGAAAAATTTCAAAATTAAAAGATATTTAAGGTAAAATCAATCTTTTATTAGTATGTAAGAACATAAAAGCTCTTCGCAGTTCTCCATTTTTCACCTGTTCAACAGCCACAGCTAAATCTTGCGGTGTGTATGTTTTGATTTTATTTCTTACGTAGGTTCGAGGCATGAGAACTCTGCAAAATATATTAATAGTGAAGGTAAGTGTTTATGTATAATAATTATTCTAAGCGAAAGTAGGTCAAATTTCAAGAAATATGGTCAAACTCAAAAGAATTAATCGTCCGTACCGTGTACCTGTGATACCGTGCGGCATCGTCATATAGGTACCGGATGACTTATATTACCATCTTGAAAAACAATAGGGCGTTATAGGTAAATGCCATAATAAACTTTGCCCGACCCGGGAATCGAATCCGGGACCGCACGTGCACATTTATGCCGCGAGACAAACAAAGCAGCCAGCAAAGTGATAAGTAGGTAAGAAATACTTTTTACAACATCACTTATGTAGGTATAAACCATTATGATTAAGTACTTGAATTCATTGGTACTTTTACGTAGATTGAGAATCACTGTCCATTACTATGAAAAATCTGTGTGGGGTTATTGCGAAATTTGATTATGCCGTAATAAACCCGTTGGGGTAATTCTGTTTTATTTGGTTAAAGAGGACTAGGACATTGTGTTTCAATCTGAAATACGGCAAAGCCGATAATCTATTAGAAAAACAAACAATTATTTAAATAACTTACCAGAATTAGAAGATATTGATGTTGGGGTTATTACGAATCACTAATATTGGCGCGAAAATCACCCAATGCAGAAAACTTGACGCAAAACACGTACCTAATGTTAGTATTAGCGACGCACGACGACTGGTGCGGCGAGAATAATAAAGATGGCGCCTAGATAAATTTTGCCAGTACAAAACTATCGTTACAATTAGTAGCTTTTTTTAACTTTCGGAATATACCCATTTTCGGTATTACCCCAATGCACCTTATAGATTGTATCCTATTCGTTTAGCCTTTTTTGCCTTTGACCCAACCCTCCCCCTTCTCGTTTCACCATTTTATTATTTTTGTCTGGCCCCTAAAAGTTGAGGCGTAATTTTATATAGCCTTTCGGCATAATTCGGCTATCATAGGCAATAACAACTTTTAAAATCCGACGGCTAGTTCCTGAGATTAGCCGATATTATCTTTTAATCCTTTTTAGCCTTTTGCCCGGCCCCAAAGGGTCGAAGCGTTATGTTATACCGGAATAACTGGGCTATCGTATACAAAATAATTTTTCAGATCCGACCGGTAGTTCCTTAGATTAGCGCGTTCAAACAAACAAACAAACAAACAAACTCTTCCGCTTTATTATATTAGTATAGATATGCGAACAATTTAATCAACGTGCACAATATGACATTATGTAGGTATGACGTGAAAGTACTGACAGATATGCGATAGCACATGCGCAGCAATCAATTATATCAGCGCATGGTGCCGTACAAACTTCTACCCTCCCTACAATCCCTCCCAGTTTAATTTTTACAACTTATGGTAGCCTATATCCGTCTCCATGGTCCAATATATGTATCTCTATATTAAAATTCAACAAAATTGGTTCAGCCGTTTTAGCGTGAAAACGGAACATACATACATACACAATTTCGAATTTATAATATTAAGTAAGGATTATCAATGGGTTTCTTCTGACATGAAGCCCGCTGGGCGGCAGCACTGAGACTTCAGGTCCGAAAACCTGTCAAAACTGCCATCAAACAAAGAAGTATATCAAAGCGCACGCGAATTTGAACTTTATGCAGCGGTAATAAATTACAAATTGACTCTACGTTTTAGTTAGAAAACGTTTGTATGGGAAAAAGAAAAGGGCTGTTTTTAGGGTTTTGTCGGCAATTATAAGAATTTTTCTCGCCGTAAAAACCATCTTTGAACTTCAACGAACATTAAAAAAAAAAGAATTGGCCAAATTGGTCCAGGCGTTGTTGAGTTATGCGCTTACCTACACACTACACATTTTGCGATTCATTTTTATATTATAAGATACATATTAAAAAGATATAAAGCTTCGATTCAATTTTAGTGGTTATTGGTATATTACTAATAAATAAATACTAAACAAAATTATAAACAAATTGATTTGTCGAATTGCATATTGTGTAGGTACCTACTTATTCCTTCCTGTGACAGCATGTGTTTTCTAAAATGTACGGAAAAATGAATGCTGAATGATGATCTTATTAGCAAAAAAATTAATATACCTACGCTGCGCCGTCGTATGACAGTACGTGAAAAGGGTATGTTTCAGTGCAGTCATCGACAAAGCGTGTTTACGAGCTGGTTCAGCGAATTCGCTTGTGCAAAGAGTAATTTAAAATTCAGAGCGCCTCAGTCGCGTCGGGTCGGTCATTATTGCCTCATTGTTATACATGTTGGCTATGTTGCCTTTCAACTATAGCCTTATAATCGAGTTGTTTGTTTAAACAACAAGCTATTAATACATATACGACATAATATTTAATGTATTTATTTGATGTATACAGAATATCGTTTCGAATTTGTTCAAGGATATAGATTACTATTTATGCAAGATAATTTTACGTCTATACCTTTGTAATCCCTCTGAAATGGGTTATGTCGCATCTTTGTACTGATGCTAATTCTTGAAGCTCCAAGTCTACATTCAATGGCTAAATTAAATCATCAATTTCGTAGAACGGCAAGTAACCGGAGGTCGGCTCGGTTAACATTCATGCTTAACTAAAGGATAGTACCTACAACAGCTATTTCCATAATGACTATACTTGCTGAACAGTTTAGTAAGCTAATCGAAGTCAGTAGACCCACAGTTATTAGTATGCCGACTACAGATGACATAGCGAATCTATGTTTTACAAGTGGATATACTACCACAGGATTTGTTGTGGTAGATCGTTTGATGATCAAACAAGGTTATGAAGTCTGTATAAAATGCTAATATATGTACTCTACTTTAAATTACCTTCATAGAAAAATACTTGACATTGAACGGCTACTGTGTTACGTTGAAGAGTTATGCTGTACTCGCAAATAGATTTTGTTCGGGTCAAGTGCTTTACAAAGCAGTCCAATGTTAAACAACAGCGTACGTACTCAGTCAAGTACAGTCTGTTGTGATGCCAAACGCGTCCGTCTATTAAATATCTTCGAGCTCGTGACATATGCCAATGTCAGTAGCTCATAAGAGCGCGATTTATAAACACGAGTTGACAGCTATGCCTACGCGATTGTTTGGGGGATGGGATACGATGGGGTTAATATAATATTTTCTTGGGTTTACGCGAATGTTACACATTGAAATTAAACTACAATTTACGGATTTTATCGCGATGTATTGGTTTCACTAAGTTATTACATTTGAAACTAATGATCTAGAAACTATATTTTTAATTTATTACTAGCCGACGACGTTTCGAATTCTTTACAGGATTCATGTTCACGGCAGTCTGCCGTAAATTGTAGTTTAATTTCAATACGATGGGGTTGTTACTCTCGAAACTGCTTATCAATATCTCATGGAGTAATGTCGTCATACTTGTCTATTATACGGAAATCACCTGTAATGTATGATATCATCGGCATCGGGTTGATCATTACAAATTTAGAAAATGGAAATTGTTGTATTTCTGTTCCTTGGATTAAATATAAAATGCACAACATTTTTAAATTACCAGACCATTAATTATCCGATCCGTATTACATACCTTGGCATGACTCTTCGGCAGGATTGCACTGGCTGTCTTTACAAGCATCCTGATTTACGTATGTAGGACAAAATCTTATAAAATACCTCCATCACCGCTTGGGATGATAGCACTCTTTACGTTACGAAATTATTCATCACAAGATTGGCTACTATTATCTTAATACTGCAGCTGCTTCCGCAGTTAGGCCACTAATGAAAGTCCGTGTTTTAGCGAGAATCCGGCAAAGCCATCTCTCATACTCTCTTCTATTAACGCAGCTCCCGCTAAAATTGAATATTCAGTTCTAAGAGGAACGTCTGTTTCCATACGTTCGGTACCCGTAGTTTCCCATTATTGCTTTGTTCGGAATGCTTGGAACGCCGTTCTTACCCTGAACAAATAAGCACTCGTATTCGTTTTATGTTGCTCATGTATCGACACATTGTCAGCACACATTCATCATTTTGTAACGAGAATAAATATTGTATTTCGGTTTCTTATTCACGGGCTGTTCCGTACCTCACTTCCGTAAGTATCGTTTGAGAAGTTGTTATTTATTGCGTCCCGAAAAATTCGATTAATTTAACTTACTTTCGACTAAATAACAGGTAGTAGAGCCTCGCTGATTTCAGCACGAATGGGCCGGCTCGACCGGGGAAATACTACCCTCTCACAGAAAATTTACGTAAAGTAACAGTACCCAAACTGTTGCGTTTCGTTCGGTGAGTGAGAGTGCCGGAGGCCCATCCCCTATTCCTTCTCCTTCATCCCATTCCTCCTCCTGTCCCTTTTCCCAACCCCAAGGGGCGGCAACGCACTTGTGACTCCTGTAGACTTGCTTGTGTCCATGGACGGCGGAATTGCTTACCATCAGGCGATCCTTCTGCTCGTTTGCCGACTAATTTTATAAAAAAAAAAACTTTGTAAGACGGTAAATGTTGACATCACAACGAGTTTGATCGTGGACTGGCTATAATTAGGAAATTATTAGTTTAATGAACCACCCAATTTCCATCTGAAACGTTCTTTCCATCTGAAAATAAGAAACTAAATAGTATGTTTAGTATTCCTTTAAAACAGTAGCGTGTATTCTTCGAGTGATAAATAAACAAGGATGTGTTTAACCCACATATTTGTGTAGAGCGCGTCAAACATTAGGTTCCTGTGTTTCATCGAGCTATAATTAAGTGGAACAGTGTAATATAGTAGCAAGTGATATTTATAGTGTGCGCCCGCCCAAGAGTCCATTTGCCGCCCACCGGGCCGAAGGGTGACGACCCGCGTTTTGCACACTGTGCTTGTTAAATTTTATCTTGGAAAAAGAAACAAAATGTGTCGATACATTTATTTTGTAAAGTGCCATTTACATTTAAATCCCTATGTGCTGTTTTATTTTCACAGTCATTTATCACTTTGCCAAACTGGACTCTACTAAATTGATATCTAAACAATACATATAATAAAGTGCCTTTTAAATAATGTTATTATTACGTACATTAATATTTCCTATTCTAATAATATATCCTTCTAATTCAGAGAATTCAATACTTCTTTAAGTAAAAACGAAAATGTTTGTAAAATTATATAACTACATCATATAGACTACAAGTAGAATTAATATTTTACAAATATTTTCGATGCTTTTAATTTCTTTTAGTATCGCCAAAACTATTGTTTTCTTCGTTATATGATGAACTAGATGTTAGTACTGGTAAAATATTGAGGGATTTTCAGATTACACTTCTTTCTATTTAATTGTAAGGAATACGCGCTGTGAAAATTATTTATATTTTGTTCAGAAAACGCGTGTTTGTCCCACTGATGATGAGGCCCGCCTACATTGTAGTGTGACGAATTTTTAGCAGCAGTTAGAAACATTCAGTCGTATCGGTCATAGCTGCCGCTATCTGTGAGTGTGGACCATCATCACATGTGCCATGAATTGTTTGTACATAAAATATTTCTAACGTAGTTAACGTGTTTATATTTGTGAGTGTGTGTTAATGTGACCTATATTACCTACGTAAACTAATATTCGATTGACTGTTGTGAGTGCTAGCTATATCCAAACAAAAATATACACGTGAGTCATGTCAAGCGAACTAATCGATTGAAAGAAGGATACAAGTTTGTCGTCTAGGAAGCTACAGGCTGGACCGAGGCAGTCACTCGCTGTCAACTTCAGGCTAACTTGCCATTAAGTTTTGTACTTATTTTCTTTGCGAACACACGACGCGACGCAACGCTGCCTCGCTGGACCGTTTACTGACTCACAAAAGGCTTGTAGTTTGCTCAAAGAATAACGTTTGGTTTTATGTTCCGCATAAATAGTAGAAATAAACAAATAACAGACGAGCCCGTACTGATGTACCTACTCGCATTCTTGTATTTATGACTTCGGGTTTTCGGGATAGTACCAATAGATACGTATTAAGAGCTCGCATACGAATTACCCTTCTTTTAAAAATCAATGGCGTACAAAGGAAATCGCTTCGTTGCGGACTTTAGGAACGAAGGAGAAAAGGATGTAAAGTACGCTGAGCCACTGATTAAAATTATGTCTATAGTACGTAGTGTTGCCCAAATGCAAGAACAAGACGAGACTTAGCCAGTCTTGGTCTTGGTCTTGCGCCAATACACCTGGTCTTGGTCTTGGTATTGCGCTCCCAGTCTTGCAGCAAGAGTCTTGCAAGTCTTGCAATTACCTATCAGTCTATTACTATTTATTAAAGTTTTTAAATCTTAGAAAAACGTATTAGAATTGGAACATTGTGAGCTTGAATTATTATATTATATTATGACATCTACTACCTATCCTTACCATTTTATCCTAATCATAATACTGCTTGCGTGATCAGTATAATGTATTCATTTTCATTCTAAGCACTCTGAAACTTATTTATTCTTTGGAACACCTGTAGGTACTCTTAAAATTCGAAATTATTTTGCATGAGTCTACCTACGCCCTGTGGCGGCAATCAAATAGTGTCAAATGTTGTGATTTCGGCGCGGCGGCAACGATTGTTGTATATGATTTCAAAAGAAGCCGCCGGTGCGTGTATCATAACCATGTACTTCCGAAAAGCGGCAAATTTCTTTGAGAAGTAAGTACAAAACCTTTGATGCCGCATTATCAAAGTGCCGATGGTTAAAACATAACTATGCATGCACTCAGTTTGATTTTAATGGATATTTTTTTATTCGCTATGTAGGTATGTTTATGGTACCTATTAGTCGTAATGCGCATAGGTCCAGTTTTTCATATTCTTTGATACAGTTTTTTGCGTCTCATAGAATTCCTAAGCGTACCTATACACCGAACTGTTACACCTAACTACTCCGTGAAATAGCGCTAAGTCCTAGCTGCAAGACGCAAGAGTCTTGCAGGCTTAGTCTTGTTCTTGCTCAAGTCTTGCACGATCAGTCTTGGTCTTGGTCTTGCTAAAAATACGCGGTCTTGTTCTTGGTCTTGGTCTTGCAAAAACGCAAGAACAAGACCAAGACTGCAAGACCAAGACTGAATTTGGGCAACACTAATAGTATGTGATTGATGGTCGAAAGCTGCTGCTGCTTTAAGCAATGCGCCTTTTGTTAACAAATTTTTACTTTTCTTTATTTACAGCTTCCTATCCGCATTGTTGCTTAAGTAATGAACATGCCTTTTAAAAAGTATTTGTGTTGGCATTTCAAATTTTGGACTGGTGTTAATGAAGTGGGTATGCTGTGAGTTTTTATTACAATGTACCTACCTTCCTACTTCCACCGTTCAGATGCGACGAATATTAAATATGATTCGCATCATGGACAGTTTCTCAATAAGTGATAATTTTTTGTCTCGGTTAACTGGCATTTACTTGAAAAGCCACAATTTCATCGCACTCGGAGAATATAACCTTTTTTTTGTTATAAATACAGTGCTCTTCCCAGACCGTTAAAGTGTTTCCTCCATCGCGTCTGTATCACGAATTCTGAAGTCGAACTTCGTCCGCGAAATCATTTAATCTCTGCGTTACACGTGCCGTAGTCTACCTTTTGCGTTTTATATCATCCTCCCCTTTTTCTTTTGTAATCCTTCCCATATCGTGAGAAATTTACGAGTTCTTTGTAAAATCGTAGAGCTCATCTGTAAATAAATACTGTAATTTTACTGTTTCATTAGAAATAGAGTAACATGTTGTTACGCTGAAAAACATTTTCTAGCTGATTTGACGTAATTATTGCTACACTCATGATTCGATCATAATTGCACGCACTATTTTCGCTGCTATCCTCTGTGTTATATTGAAACCATCTATTGAGTAATTACAGGGTCGTTTTAGAAAGCTTATGCCATTTTTATTGCATTTTGCGCATATTATCTGGTGTAATTCGCACATGATCGTAGCTATGTAGTAGTGTGTCTAGGTCGTGCGAGGCGTTCTAGAGAAACAAGCTTTTCCGACATGTTTCTATTTGTATAGAACGGTAACTTACTACGTAATTGGGTTTACACGATACTATAATATATATCTGTCTATCTGCCTTAAATAACTCCAATTCCGTTAAGAGGAAGTGTCTTACGCCCATGTCGTTTTAAAATGGAATTTTATTCGATATTCTTTACGAAACAACTGTCGTGCTATTTTCGACCAAATGGAGCTAACCTTTTACGATAATATGTTCACGCCATCGGCATAGGCCTATGATGATACTATACCTATATTTTAACATGGTTTTCATTGCAAAGAATTGGGCACAAAATCGGCCAACGTGGAAAGCGAGGAAAACCTTAGAGAGGCCAATGTTCCATGCCAGAGGGCTTTTGGTCGAAACTCGTCATCATCACCGCCCTAGCGTTATCCCCGTTGCATCCAAGTCTTGAAGCTTGGGGCCGCTTATAGTCTAATCGGATTTGACAGAGTATTAGCTTTTGATCAAAACTATGCAAAAGATATTTTGTAAAGAATGCCTTAGTACCCCTACTTCTTGTTGTTATTTCAGTTCAATCTGATCTATTGGGCACTCTTGATCGTGTGGTTATTGCTTAAAAATAAGATAATATCCAGATTCCCGACTCTACATTAGCTTCCTACTTCGTACGTTTTATTTTTAACTATTACAACACCATAATACATAACACGCCAATCGCGTTGAACGTTAATTGAATTTTGTTATAAAATTATTTCCAAACGCAAGTCAAACATGCTCTACACGATTGCAACAGCGGCCTACATTAGTTGCATTTATAAATCCCATTAGAATTTAACTTTATAGCGCAAACCTTTTATATGTATGAACTATGATCAAAAGTATTAGCGATTGTTTATGTTAGTTACAACAATTGGTTCACGCGGGCAGTTTCGAACACACACGACTATTTTTAGGAGCTTCTCTACACGTGCGCGTTCGCTCCTTGGAGCAGTAAAATGGTGTTTTGTCGGATATTCTCCACGGAACAGCTGTCATGCTATTTCCGACCGAGGGGAGTTATCTTATTTTGGTGATATGTTTAGATGAACGCCGACATTGCGGTAATCTAGATGAACGACGTCAATAAATACCTAATTTATATAATGCCTTGACATTGCTAGCATTGTTCATAACCTATGTATAGTTTTTACCCAAACGTATTTTAAACTTTCAGTCGTTTAAGAGAAATGTGCTTTATTGTCGAAACTAATGGATGCCATCGTAAATTTATAGGTTTTGTTTATAAATCCACTTAACTCGCTTCTACATTAATAAATAACGAAATGATAAATAACATCTTAAAATTGTTGCTTATGATACATACAGAGAAAGGAGCCAATATGAATTGTTTGGGTTCGCGGAAGGACCGCTATGAATTTAATCTAGCGGAACCGAGCGCCCCACCCTACTACCCACCGCAATTACCTTACAACCCTGATTTCATCGATGAACCTATTGGACATGATGATATATCCATCCTTGAGCCTGCTCACGTGTGGAGTATCTACGAAAATGAATGTAACATTGGAAATACTTTCGAAAGCTATGGCGAGTGGGGGCGAGCGCGGCACTCCCTGTACGAAGGCGTCAACTGTGTGCCGGTGAGTGCGCCCGCCTGTGTGCTCGCGCCACGCGCTACCACAAATCAATTACCTCCGTGTTATTTGTCGTGTGTTGTGTGTACATAAACAAAACGCTCTAAACTCTATAATGTTCTTGTGTACTTAACCTACTATCTCTGTACTGACTTCAGATAGCGAATGTATATTTAGTCAATTAAAACCTTTTTGTTTCACCTAATAAAACCGGGATCAAAGCGGGAAGGGTGGCCAGAATGCAACAGGCGCATACACCGCGATCTATTTCCGGGCGCGGCCGTCGGCCCTATTCGTGTAAGCCTGGTTCATTTTGAACTAAAACATGCGCGAGCTCGGCCGCGGGGGCTCACTCGTGGCTGCCACCATAGCGGCGTTACACAATCGCACCGTAGCCGAGGAAAAGCCTCGGCCGATCAAACCACGATCGACATCCGCGGAGATCAGAGATGTAGTGCGTGCTATTAACGAAGAAAAGTTTTGTGAGGATCGATCTCGAAGAGCATCCGGTGGCAGTGAGCGTCCCTTGTCCACTGCATCCGAGGCTTCTGAGCGTGACTCGGCGTCGGTGCAATCCAGCGAGGAGCCGCCCCCACAGGAGAGTACGTAATGAGCGACCCGCGGACGAGTCACTGACGTAGCGTATTACTGGAACATAGCCAAACTTTAAAATAGAGAGACGTAGGTGACTCGTGCCGAGAGCTTGTCGCGCAGTGTCGCATTTGCGGAGCCTCATGTCCGACTGCGAATATTTGACGGAGCCCTTCGATGAGGAGCAGGAGCGTGCGGCGGCGGGCTACGTGCACCCCGCCATGCGCTCCTATATGTACTCGCCGATGGGTGAGTTTGTGTCGCTCATGAGGCTCCTTCGCGTTCGATATGCTTTTTATCGCCTTTCTCGTGACAGGCGGCGACTCGGACAGCCCCGACGAAGCAACTGTGAAGTGCACAACCTGGACTGATGGTGCGGTAGCTGCGGCGCGAATTGAATCCTCCGAATCAGAATCTAGCTCTTCAAGTGGAGATGATTCTGAAGAAAGAGAATATGATACCCGCGGCGATGATGCCGACTATCGCACATTGACGCCCAGCAGGCGTCTCGATAATTCTACTCGACGAGATGATGATTTCAAGTGGTTGCCGACTGGTAATATGGTTGACGAAGTGGATGAACAGATCTCAGAAGGCAGAGCTGAAGAGTATTCTGCGGCGAGTCTGGAAAGACGTCGACGGACGCCTGGAGATCGTCTAGAGCGCGACCGCAAAACTAGGTCATCATTAAATTCCAAACCACCACAACACCCGTCGAGCGTACGCGCGTCGCCGCGCCCGCGCCGCTCACGGAATGAAGAGACTCCTCCTGAGCTACAAAGACGATGGAATTCTTACGAGCACTTCCGATGGCCGATGCCTGGTCCAGAGGGCGGGTGGTGGCCGCCGATGTGCTGGTGTCACGGTCCTCCGATGCCGCCGCCGTGTTATATGCACGACCGTGCCTGGCCGTCGAATCCTTCCCTTCCACCTATGCCTACTAGAAGCTACAAGGTACGGGTGTAATGAAAAAATAACTCAGCCAATTGAAGCATATTGTAGAGATAGGAACTTCCTAAAGACGTTTTGCTCTTATTACAATTTACTACGACACGTTTAAATAAGACAATAAACCAGAGGGTTGGATACCAGGAAATAAGTGGGCGAAGTCATTTTGTTTTAGTGGGTTATCGTGTTCATTGTAATAAACGCAGTTTGTACAAATTTGTGTATCTATATAACAACATTAACCAGTGTTAGAATTAACACAAATACAACGCATTTGCGACCATGCTGTTGTTCTTAGTCTGTATATGTAAATCTCAGCATACGAGAATAAAAATAAAATGTAGTTCAAGCCAAATGGATTTTTCATGCATGTGAATGTTTTCATTGTAATAATTGTATTTGTGTACGATCGGATGTTAGTGAATTAGCGTGTGTTTACATGTGTGTGTCGGTAATTCCAGAACGATGCGGAAGAGCGCGTGCGTCGGTTGGAGGCAGACAAGGAGAGCTTGCAGTTGCAGGTGCAAGTGTTGTCGGAACAGATCGCCGCGCAAACCGAGAAGATGACCGACCTCGAACGAGCGCTGCAGGACGCGCGCCAGAGGCTTGACGACAATGAGCAGAGATTGCAAAAGGTACAGGTTGCTTCACATCTTAATATATAAAATCCTTGCGTTACTGACTGACTGACAGACACGCTACAGCCGAAACTATTGGGCGCAGGAAGCTGAAATTTGACATGTATGTTCCTTGGCGACCGCAGGGGTGCACTAAGAAGGGATTTCCCGAAATTCCCACGGGATCGGCCAAAACGGGTGAATTAAAAAAAAATGCAGGCGTAGCTGCTGGCGTCCTCTAGTTCTATACATACTCTGAACGTTATGTGTGAGTCCATCGTAAACAATTTTCATGGACAATAATATTATTTTCTGACGAAAATTGCGCACTGCTACCAATAGCATAATATTTGATAATACTTTTTCGGACTATTTACCCTGCGGCTGGTCTAGAATATTTTGGGCGATATTAGTATTCTACGTCGAAGCGAACACAACTTACACGGAAATTACCTTCATAACGCCAGTGATTTTATTCAATCGTTCTTTGAAAGTATAACGGAATATGCGTGCAAACTGTTACGTTTATATACCATTTCTGACTTTTTTTGAGCTATATTAAATTTATATAAACACAAAGTACGCTTAGTACTAAAATCAACTTAACAATTAAAAACTCTATAAAATAATGTAAGTTGCTTGCGGTACTATATCTTAGTTCGAAACACTACTGAGGATCAGGTCATTAGAACAAACTTGCTTGTTGTGTGTTGTACAACTTCATCTGCGGAGCTTGTCTTGTCGCTTTACAAGTTTCTTGTTTGTCGCCCGCTATTTACTATGAAAGTTTACAATTGCATTTATTTACTTCTTAAGTTCTTACACGTAGACAGACACCTACAAATAGATTCTTTAAAGCATGAGAATAAATCCAGTTAGCGGAGACAGAGTGAGACATTGTGTCGGCTCAGTCCGATTTGCAGTTGAATTAATAAATATGATGGCAAGACGGTAAACTGTTTAACATTCAGCACGGCCTAGATCCCGGTGGAGCGGGCCTATTGAATAATCATGATCGGTGTGGGCCGCACAATTTCTAGCGCGCCACAGCCGTTGCCCGATCTCTTTATCGCTATTCAGCATAGGCCCGACAGGTACCTAATTACTTGGAACTAACGATTCAATAATAACTTGTACCATATGCCTCCAATGCGCACCACGATTGGGGGTTAACTAATATCCCCTTAAAAGTTTATGAACACGCAATTAATTAATGTATCGAGCCCTTAGGTTGATGTACAAACGATTATGTTGAAAGGCACTGTTGGCGTGGTAAATGTGTATGTAATCCATTGTATTCGTAATATAATTCTCCCCGTAAGAGTATTTTCCCGTAGATGTATTGAATGCCGACAAACGGTAAGATACGCACGTAACTGGAGAATGGGCCATGTGGTGCTGTGAACGATTTGATCGATTTCATCACGGTTGTGATTTACGCATCATCGATTTTAAAATCATATGGAAAAATAATGTTTGTACTAAACTAATATTATGTAGAGTAGTTTCGTCTGATTGACGTCTGTCTCAGACACATTAGGTTCCTGCTAATGTTACTATAGTTACTCGTAGATATAAACACCGACATATTTTGTAAGTATGGATGTATATATTGTTAGATATTTCTTATTCTTGCGCGGGTTTTACTTGCAAGAACGGGACTGAACGGATTTTGATTGAATTTTGCCGCAATATAAGTGATTCTGTTACCTATACATCAGTGTAGCACATAGCCTACCTTTTGTAGCGATAGCAGACGCCCACCCCGGCGGATCGGTGGTCAGAAACTAGTGTAAAATTTAAGTAGGATTTTATAAAAAAAAAGTTTATTTACTGGTTATTCGCGTTGTTTAATATTACGAGACATAACTACGAGTAAAAACAGGAGCCAAGAAATGCATTTAACTCTGAACAAGTAGGTTTGCCTACATACGTATTTACAAGATTTAAATGTGACGACGACAAAATCGGTCCAGTAGTTTTTGAGTTTATCCATTACAAACAAACAAAAATAAAAAATAATCCTCTTTATAATATTAGTCAATTTATTGACAATAAGTATTCTACTTGACAGCAAAACACTATGACGTCACTACGTCATATTTCATACAAAACCCTTGGCAAAGTTCGTTTATGACATTTCATTAAAAGTGCTTGATTTGACTTGTTGGAAACAACCCTATTGTAGGGATTTTTGAATCTCTAGTTCAGCTGCCCCATCCTGCTCCCCTCTGGCGACGCCCTGGCGTCTGCCGACGGTGCGTGGTTTTTCAAACGGACGCGCACCTCACCTTTGAAATACACGGAGAGTTGGGTAACTTGCGGTGCCCGTTCGTCCGCAATACTACGCACCGTAGAAAGCCGCCTTTACTTGAAGGCTGCGGTGCACGTCCGTCCCGAAAACCTTGCACCTCGGGAAAGCGGCGTAAAGTTTAGGCACTAGCGATACAGAAGCTTTTCCAAGAATTGTAAGTGTCGGCGCAAACGGGCCACCGACCACAGCCACTGGTGGCCAGCGACGTTTTCATATATTTTACTTCTGTAGCGAGTGGCCGCCACCGGCCACACGTGTGCGGCGCGTCTATACAAAATATATGAAAAAGTGTGTTAAGTGGCTGTCGCCAAATGTGTCGACGATATGACGTGAATGATATAGGATTTGTGTTTACGAAACACGCAAACTGGTTTTGCAAATCTAGTAGACGTGGATGAAATTTGCGTGGATTCGTTGCGTGAGCGCGCGAGAATGTCGTTGATTGCAATATCGATTGTAATAATTGTGTCTTAATGTCTTACGTGTTCGCCTACCGCTTATATTCTGATAATGCTCATAATGCGCACATTTATTGCATTATTGATGTAAGATCAATTTTAGCATGAACATCTTATGCCAGCCTCTGCTGGTAGCTTCGGTAGCGTGGTTTCGCGATCAAAATATAGGCTATGACCTATGACTCATTCTGATCTATAAGCTTCACTGTAAAGTTTCATCAAAATCAGTCTAGTAGTTTTTGCTTGAAATAATAACAAACATTTATTCACCCATCGTTACCGAGTTTATAATAACAGTAGGACGAAGGGATTAACGAAAATAGTTTTAATATTTACATTGGATGCCTGGTGCCTCTAGGTGTCTTTAGTCTTAAAAATTATGTAAATTCCTGATTACAGTGTTTTCCATTCACTATTGTGCGAGTAAAAGGTCAAAATTCCGTTTAGATTAGCATATCCTGCGCGGTGTTTTATGTGCTGCTGTGGCGGCAAGTGAGCTTTTAACCGTGATGGGAACCTTTGAAGCTTAGCTAGTCTGTTAAAACTGTGATTGATATAGCGGCCCGCCTTTAAGCCTAAATTAATTTTGTGGAACACGCTGTGCCCGTGGCGGGGAATTTATAAACAATCGACCAAAACTGTGCGTCAACTACCTAGCTGACGTAAAAATGGTGTGGCATGTTCCTTATAAATATTTTGAATAACATAATAAATAAAGGAAAAAATAACTAGTAAACTAACGCGCTAGTCAAAAATATTTATACGAAAAATTGCGGACAAAATCCTATAAGCTAAATTCGTTTTCGGCACAGATCAGGCTAACCAGACTATCGCATGAATTTTATAACAATCATTTTAGCTCTACATTCCAGCTCGACTCGAATTCAAATTCGGTTTCATTCTTCAGTGTTCTCGTTGAAAAAATAATATTGTGTCATAATTGTCTAATATATAAAATCTCATAAACTGTGTTTGCGGTTGCTCTCTAGCAAAACGATTCGAACGGACATGCAAACACCTGTTGTTAAAGAAAGTTCTCTATTTAAAGAGAAAGTTTCTTGACCTGTACTGCAACCTAATATATACTTAAACTTCCATACTTTTATCAAATTACTTATATTGTGACATAACTAGCAAAACGCATACACAATTTTCATTAGATAGGCACAAAGTTCGCCTGTCTGTATGGGTGACCGTACCGCCATTTAATTACTCATTTAATTATTGCGTTATCTACACACGTGGCAGTTAGATACTGCCAATGGATCGAACAAATTGATGGGCGGATAAACTGACTAATCCAACAAATATTTACACAGCAAAACTTTCATAAAATACATTAGTTTTTAATAACACTGGAACTTGTTTAAATAAATTCCTAAGTAAGCTGAAACATGGATAAAATTTAAAGCTTAGCTTTTAAGGTAATTAAAGAGGTAACATCGGTCGCAAAAATGGAAATGTATAATATACCTATGTATATTTACATACTTACGCGTATATCATCGATTCGAAATTCTCTTACGATTAAAAAAAAACACTCATAGATTAAAAAGATTTAAAAATTTGCCTAACAGATTATACACGTGCTCTAGTTGTGTAGTGATTCATTGTCACTGTTGACCTGAAATGTTTTATAAAAAATTCTTAATTAGTAGTTCGACTTAAAATAGCCATGTCCATCCTCACCTTCCAAGCTGCCTGCAAACCATATCTCTTCTAAATTCATTCACAGACGAAAGAATAGTTCCAGTCGCGAAAACCCAACACATAAACAGAGCTACTTTCACATCATCAGTATAGATATAAAAAGCTTAAAACTAGGGCACATACAATAAAATGTACTGTACTAATCAGTTCCGAAAGTACATGTTCAGGTAGAATAAACAATCTTAAATAGTTCTAATTCTGTATAAGTTTACGTCTCGTGGGCCGTCGCGAGGCAACGTGTGTAGGGTACACAACACATCCCAAGACCGGCTGTTCGTTTTACGTTTTTATTAAACAACCGTGTACCGAGGCAAGACTGCTACGTGCTATAAAATTTCTATTGGATCGTTTAATTTCGTACAGACGTTTCGATTTACAGATTCTATTAGCCCCGCGATTCTGCAGTGACAGTTCAATCTTGTTGTTAATGCTTGACGATTTCAGTTATTGTTTTTGTCTTGTGTACCTATTTATTATTTAAGAGTCCTGTAGATTTCATAGCACGAGGAATAATCAATTTGTTGTGGAATATTTGGAAATATTGTAACATAGAGTACATTTAGATTAGGAACAGCTGTTAACGCATTGTACTAATTGTCCATTATGAAATTGTATTGTACAACTACTTGTATTACCGACACAGCGGTATGACCTCTGCTCTATTAAACGCAGTCAAATAGCATTAGGTAAATAAAAAATAATGTTAACTGTACTGTTTTCTTGCCATTTTGATCAAAATGTCTTTCGCTAGTAGGTACATAGTAGATTGCTTAAAACAACGAGTGTTCCATTAATAGCCTTTCATCTTTATTTCTATTTACGGTTATGACCGATTGGACGGGCGCATTTTCGATTTCAATTACGAGTGTAGACTTGTATATTCTGGAGAAACAACAGTTTTGTGAATTATGCTCTGTTTTATGAGACCGAAATATAGCTGGCTGTTGGTAAGCCACTTGATTTGTAGCCCGCAGCGCCTATTCGTTGTTAATGTTTCGTATACACGTATCTACTGTAAATATGTGATGGCGTACGCTATTATTAACACCATAAACCTAATCTATGGTATATCATCAAGCTAGTAATATACAATTGGACTTTCCTTTCTCATCTGCCTCGAAAGCCAGGAAAATTTGTTCTCTCCGTAACGACTGTCAATGATCTTCATAACATCCGAAACCGACGACTCATAAAGGACTGGGGCAAAAGCAACAATTTAGTCAACTACGCAAAATCTTGGAAAGGTCTTTTGTGATTTATGCCACATGCTTCGAATATACTCACCGCGGTGACGTCACCAGCCACGATGTAATCCCCTCATTCCCGCGGGACTATGAGCTTAAAACTGCGGTACCGTTCGACTTGTACATCCGGTATTCGAAAATAATAATAAACACTTTCGAATAAAACATGCGTAGTGGTGGAATCCAACGTATACGGTTTTTTATAAAATTTGTGCACTTATTGAAATCTTTTGTGTCTGGATGATTTTAGAGTAAGTGCGAATTACTGAATATTCGTACCAGCAGTCATCTGATTGTACTGCTAACGAAATATGAGTTTAGTACAATTACTAGGTAGGTACTATTATATTTACCTATATAATTTGTTTCCATATAAAAGCACTTGTCCGTGTGGTGACGGATTAAGAATATGGAATGTCACCACCCCATATTATCCCATGGGTGTCGTAAGAGCCGACAGAGGGAGCATATTATGCAGAGAACACAGGGGTGTTCAGTGGTAAGAGAAGGAAAACTTGATACAAACCCTATACCAACCCGTTTGGCCAGCGTGGTATACTAGGCCAATTCCTCCTTTCAAAGGAGAGGCCTAGGCCAGCAGTGGGCTGTTAAAGGCTCATGATGTGATGATGTGATGTGAAAACCACTTGCAGCCGGCAATATGTGTAAATAGACAGTCGGCGATGCGTAGGCATGGGAGAAAATCTTGACGATCATAGTTGACTGTTTTGGGCACCGCCACAAGATTGATCTAGCCTCTGCAATGATGTACAGAAAGTTCTTCCAATTCTTCTTCCAAATCACCGCAACATTCCTTAGATCACTTTTCAGTAAGGTCTAGGTAATTTAATCTCAATTTTATGGATAAACAGTTACAGCGGCATTTCAGATTTACGCTTTCTCGAGTTGATGTGTGCTTTCTCGGTGTAGCCGTATAAAGGAAATAAAACTAGACCTACTTTACTTGCATATTTTATGATGTCTTACGGTTTCAAAAAACGTATGCAAAGCCAGCGAGGTTATATCCGTACAGTGGAAAAACAATGATATCTGTAGGTATAGCATGTACCTAGTATTGTGTATTAAACAAGTGTTAAGGATATTATGAAGGTGGCAAATGCATTATGCAGCCGAGCTAGTTGCTCTGTATTGACAATATCTGCCGAAATTACTACAGACTAGGTATATTTGAATCATATTTGGTCACACCGACTCGCGCTCTATATTCATAATCATAATCATTTATTGCTGAACATAGGTACATAATTTTATACATTGCAAGATGTTGAGTGAATACGCAGTTCACTATGTTCTACCACTATAGGCATGCAAAGTTTTTAATAAAATTCAATCATTTCATCAATAACAATCATAAATTGCTTTTACATAGAATAAGAAGTCACCAAATATAAAAAAAGAAAAATATGAGAAAAAGAAATGTCATTATCTATTAATATTATTATCATTTAAATATTCGTTAATTGAGTATGTAGTATGTCTCATTTATTAATATGTCATTTACTTGTTTTTTAAATATTTTTATATTGTCGCTTTCTAAAACACATGATGGTAGTCTATTATATATTTTGGGTGCCATGCCTAAAAAGTTCCTATTATAAACCGATTTTTTATGTGGTCTGAACTGTATCTTATTTCTGTGACGTACGCTACGAAGCGTGTCAAATAAATTAAAATTGTTTTTTATAAATAAGACTACTTCTAATACAAGGCACTGTCAATATACCTAGACTCTTAAAATATGGTTTACAGCTGTCAGTGTTTTTTATGCCGCATAAAGCTCTTAAACATTTTTTTTTTGAGACCTAAAGACAATGTTCACATTTGTGGAGTTGCCCCAAAATATCAAGCCGTAACGTAAAGTAGAAGTGACATATGCGTGATATGCTGTAATTAATGTTGTATGATTAACTTTTTGTGATAGTTTATGTAGAGCATATGAATATTGACTTACACGTTTACATACACTATCAGTGTGACTTTTCCAAGAGAAGTCTCTATTGAGTTCAAGCCCTAAAAATTTTGTAGACGTAGTTTCTAAAATTATTTTGTTGTCGTATCGTATGTCAAGTTTTCCATGGTTAGTTTTTTGTTCAAATGTCATGATTTTAGTTTTGTCAAGATTAATTTTTAAATTAGTGGATTTCATCCAGTCTATTAATAGTCCTAGGCAGTTATTTATTTCTCTTTCGAACGTCATGATATCATTATTACCACAAAAAATTACAGTGCTGTCATCCGCAAATAATACCATTTGATGATTTGTTACTATAGGCATGTCATTGATATAAACAAGGAACAGCAAAGGTCCTAATATGCTCCCTTGCGGTACGCCGTAATTAGTAGACCTTTGAGAAGATACATAACTTTGCTATTAGTCTTATATGTCGCAGAAGTTTTTTCAAAAACATTCAATCAACACACAACACAAAATAGGTACACCCAGACACGAAAAATCTCACTGTGGTGAAAGTATTGTCTTGTGTGGAGATCGAACCCACAACACAACAACCCGCAATACCCCATACGAGCAGTCAACTCAGTCAAGAAACCAGAAATGATTCTATCTCGTAATTTCATTATATACTTAGGTAGGTACTATTAATCAAATGTAATACTCCAGGAGATGCTGCAACGCTCATCTCTGGAAACCCAAAAGCTGGAGCTTCTATCGAAGCTAAGCGAGGTCCGACTGCGGGCTGCGGAGCGGGGTATACTGGAGCGGTCGCCACCGCCTGAAGCCGTCACCGTCACTGCAATGCCAGTCGCCAGGCCCGCGCCCCCTAGAGTATGTATAGTATATCTCATTTTATATATATAAAGTCTTTCGACTGTGGGTTAAGGGATTTCTACTGCATTCCTTTCATTTGTTCCTTCAAATTGTGAGCGGGCGTAGATTTGCGGGCGAGGAGATGGTAGGTAAGTAAAACAGTATTTGTACATCACTTCATTTATTATTGTAAATAACGAATGGTAATAGAAAATACATCACAGCTTCTATCAAAAATTAGCGTCCGCCGTTCACGTGGCCGCGAGCACCTGTTCAGCTGTTTCCTCGTTGACTGCGATTCAAAACAGTGCTCACGTCGCCAGAGCCCGGTGTTCGCTATTGGAATGTCGTTCTTCTTGGAGGCCTGTAACATTGTAGCAAACCTCATTGTTAACTACCAATAAGGTTAGCCTACATATATATAACTAGATGTTGCCCGCATTTTCATAGCCAACATCATCATAACAGCCTTTCGGAGTTCAAAGTTGAATATAGCCTTTACTAATTTACATCACAATAGCAATGAAAGTCAATAGAAGTTGGCCAGCTATACTGCCGTCATAAGGTAAAAGGGCACAACTAACATTTTTTTCGAAATTGAGTTATATACATATTTGGAATCAGGAGAAAAAGGCCTATCTGCTAATATTTTTTGTATAATTTTATAACCACAATAAACAAAAGTACCATAACCTGAAAGGGCACAACTGAGCAATTATTTTTGTGATAGCACTAGAAAAGGTCATATCTAGTTTAGATTACATGAAGAGGTCACAAGTGGACAGATGTGTTTTAATTAATATGGCTTTTCATTTTAATATTTAACCTTTTATCCCAAAATGTTAGAATGGAAAGTCACATTTGATTAATTATGCCTTTTATACGTAATATTAATGATTTCACAAATGGAAAATGTAGATTATTGAATAAATACAGTTAAAATAAAATAAAAATGAGTAAATCATCTTATAAAATTCATGTAGACGCTACTATAAGTACTTAACTGCTTCAAGCTGTCCGTGTATGGCTAGTCTTAAGCCGTCACGCGTCACCACGCAGACTTAAAATAATTCTGCCTGTGTTCAGATTATTATATGTAATGTTGTAACATTGCAGACGCCGCCAGCGAACTACGGTCGTCAGATCGAGCGCAACACGCACATGTACTCATCTCTGCCGCGCTCGTCCGTGCTGTCGTCGGAGGCGCGCGTGGCGTTCGGTAAACAGAACCAAATGGTGGTGGCGCGCGGCCGCGGACACTCCGTGCCCAACCTAGGTCTCTGGCACCACGCACCACGCACATGCACACACACGCAACACGCACACTATAGCTCGCAACTGTCACATACCTGCTGCCGTCACAACTAACTTTATAGCCCATAATAGCGTCAAGGCAAAATTACTTTGTACGGCATTACCATGCATCGTAAGCCATAGCGGGGTGACTTTAATTATTTAAATTTCTGACAAAAAGCACCTACCAGAAGTACCAGTATTGACTCTTATCAGGGCCGCGCCGAGCGCCGACTTAATCCAGCGCATGTGTGCGAAATATATGAAGCGCCTGTGTGCGAAATATATGAAGCGCCTGTGTGCGAAATATATGAAGCGCCTGTGTGCGAAATATATGAAGCGCCTGTGTGCGAAATATATGAAGCGCCTGTGTACGAAATATATGAAGCGCCTGTGTACGAAATCTATTGAGCGCCTTTTTGTCGTCCTTTTTCGAAAATACTTTTCATAATTAACGCATATCCTGGCGCGCGGCGCCCCTATCACCCTGGCGCCTGTGTGCGCAGCGCACATTGCACATAGGGACGACTCGGCCCTGACTCTTATATACATCTGATTGTGGAAGAAAAGTGCAATGCCATCTGCACAGTACCATTGCTATAGTAGGCATCTTTGTCCCCATCAAAGTATAATAAAGATCCTTATCGAATAAATATCTATCGAATATAGAATATCTACTTGTGCAACAGATTTAAAGATATAACACTTCGGTAACAGGTATGTCACAGTGTTTTGACCCCAATCAAAATTTAATTTTTCCCTAGAACCCACGTGTTTAATATCAGTATCAAAATTATTTTTATACACATTCTCGACGCTGATGCGTTGTGCTTTAGCTTTTATATTTGTTGTCGTAGTGTAAACGTTTACATCGCTGTAAATGTGCTTAATGATATAAATATCCTAGCATGTGTTGCGTACTGCCTTAGTCCTAAAGTTAAAGGCTCGAACATCGGATGCTGATGCAATACGACGCCTGTACGCACTGCAAACCGTACACGTACACGTTACGTATGCGTACGCGTACACGTTACGTATGTGTACGCAGTTCCAAGCGTACGCATCCGGTGTTTTAGTCTTCGGTTGGTGATTGAATGATTCTTCGCGTAATGTACTAGTTCATGACGTGTTTGTACGTACGTTATTTTGTTAGCTGACAAGTTCATTCTAGTGTTTGCTTCTTTGATGTCAATATTTTGACTTGCATTCAATGCAGAAACAAACTACTGACATTGTAATTAGTTGTATTATTATTCAGTCGCCATCCTTAAAGTTATATAGGTGTTAAGTAATTTATATTATTATTATTTTATTGCATGCATATTATACCTATTATGCTGTTTATTAGTGAATGAACTGACGGTCATATGAAAAAATACCGTTTGAATAATAGCTTTTTTATGTATCACTACTGTAACTGCTGTGTTGCCAGGTTCATTGAAAGTATCAAGAATAATCAACTATTTTGGATATTTATAAATAATTATACTAATCACAGTTTAACGATTTTCATGATCGCCTATTATTATTACATCTGTTTTCAAGAAAAAGGAGCAGGAATGCAAATTTTGAATTTTAGTGCTTTAATAAGCGGTAAATTCCTGTAATAGGCGACATAACTACAAAACTTTGCGTTGAAAGTGTTAAATATCAGAGTCAGATAAATTCTTAGATTTTGTAATAACATGACATTTTTCTTAGGGCAGGTTTTATCACTTCGGTGCGTTATCTGACAAATTAGTTTAAGAGCGTGTAATCGATTTTAGACGAAAACATGACGTTTTATGAGTTTTTCAAAGGTCATATCTTCACAACGTCACAAAATAATTCTAAATAAATTGCAGTTCTATAACCGCTTGACCGCGCAAAGTGTAATTTTTCCCACGCTTTTCCGCTGCGCACTTATCTGTTTGTGGAACTCGGATAACTTAACCGATTGCGGTATGTTGCATATAAATAGACGCGTAATTAAATGAGCTTTCCAATGATATAAATTAAAACCATATAATATGATTGAAGCCCACGCAAGGGCAGTATAAAGAGAAAATTAGAAATTTGTTCCCGCCATTTTTGAGCGCGATTTTTTATTTCTGACATATTCCTTTTTCTCATCGTTTTTTATTGTGGAAGGTATATAAGTATTATACAAGGTTAGAAAGGTTATTTAATATACTTTTAGAAGAAATAAATATAATGAAAAGAAACATTTTAAGATTAAACATAAAAAAATAAAACAAAGATTTCTTTTTAATTGGCGCCAATTTTCATATTTTATTTTTTAAAATACCGTTTTTTGTTATATATTAGATTCAAACCTAGATAACTTTCTTTCAAACTAGATTTCCAAGTATAAAAACTAATTCTGATAAGAATCTGATAAGAATTATTTTTATTGGAATCTGCACAGGTGTTTACTTTTTCCCGCCAAAATAAACTGAAGTTCCCGCCAAAATTTGCGATACCTAATATCTCATAAATAATATGAGTATTATATATTTTATCAAAGGTTTATTCATATACTCATAATAAAAAAATAATACAACGCATAAATGTAACCTTATATACATACATATGTATTTAAACATTTTTACATAAAATAAAAAAGCCGTTTTTACGATAATTTTTTGTCTAGAATTAAAGTACACAATATTTTTTTATGTAACTTCATAATTAATCAGTTAATTTACAATTAAAACACAAAAGTATCATATATAATTACATAATTTCTTTACAATGATGTTTTTAATCCATCATTACGCCCCGCGCGCGGAATGCAAAGTCAGCGAAATATATACATATTTTTAAATGCTTACATCTAAATAATTTTTAAGCAAGTATTGCTATAACTTATTTTATTACATAGATAATATCACCAGGTATATGAAAAAATAAAAACAAGCAATTTTCAACTAATACTTTTATTATGATAAACAAAAGTGTCGAGTAAGTCGTTAAAGACCACATTGTTTACGTTGCGGCCGCTCGCCTAAAGTAAACATTTCATTCAAACGTAATTTGTTTCGTACCATTAGAATGAGTCATTCATTAGGTTGCAGAAAAATCAAACACCACTCCTCTCACGTTATTAACAATCAAACAAAAACTAATTTATTGAGCGCGCCCGTGTTCAAGTGGCGGCGCGCACTTGAAATTTGTCGATGCTGAGTAAGCACTTAAAAATGATGAGAGGGCAAGCGGATAAGGAATAACTAATAATGAAGTGCACTTACAGAATGAAAAAAAAATCATTTAAATTATATTCTTATAAAACAAACGCAGTTTCTCCACAACGTTTTACGAAATCTTGCGTCAGAGCCAACTTTGAGTAAAATTTAAACTGTTTTTATTGAGATAATTACTTAGTTTTAAGCGATAATTTAATAAAATATATAGTGCTTAAGGTGCAAATAGAATCATATTTGCTAAAATATCATGAACTTCTGCTTGACAACAGAATTAAAAAAACACAAAATCGACCAACTTTTACATATTTAATTTACTAGATTAAGACATTAAATTGATTTTTAGACTTATATTATAGTAAAGTATGTAATACTTAAAATACAAGTTTTTTTCAAACCCGTACACTTACTTATTTATTGTATATGATTATTTTAAAAACTACTATAAAACCGCGCGTTCGAGCTACGTACGCTCATTTAGTGATGAGTAGCACACTCTTTCAAAATGAGGATCGTGCGAGGCACTCTTTTTCCGAAGTGTGCTAGCAAACTGTGCTAGCACGAATGAGGCGAGGCCGCGAGGTATTGATGGCCAGTGAGTGTGTGAGTGCTCATAATGTGCCGCACTCAGGCGACATCGCATCGTGTGTCGTGAATGACACAGCACACATTGGCACGCTCACAGAACACGGCACATTTTGACGGTATTCGCCGGCTCACCGTTTGGTAAGATTTACTTGAAATGAGTAACTTACTGTAATATGTTTTGAGATTTTTTATATTCATATAATAACTTGAGTATACAGAGTATATCGTAAATATACTTAAGATTTTTTCTGCATCTCATTTATCAAAGCACAAAAGTAATATTAACTCAAGCAACATCAAGTGTGCCACAACTGTGCTGTGTGCTAGCACGTCAAAATAAAAAGAGAGAGTAACTCACCACAACGAAGTGAGTCACTACAAGTGTGCCAACACTACGCTCATTCTACGGCGGGTCCTCCCAGAGAGCGGACGTAACACATTTTTCCGTCGCCACTACTTCGCTCGCGTCCGTATACGGATAGCGTCGACAATCTATAGCGCGACCTAACAATATTGATACTTTGGTGAGTTACAAAAACTCACCAAAGTACTTTTGTTTTTAATAGTAGATAACGTAAATTATTTTATTTTGAAATGGGGAATAAGCGTAGGAATTTCTTCTTTTGCTATATAAATAAAATCGATGCCCCCAACCGGTAATAACTCGGTAATGTGCTATTGTGAGGTTTATGCTGTTATGTCATATTCGGCATCTATGGACTAGAATACACCTTGGCAATTTTTTTCAGATTTTTCCTAATGATATTTACAAAGAAATCATGACAAACATATTTATTGCTGGGAATTTATACATAATAATATTTCAGCAAAAAACATATTATAGATATTTACCAAAAATGAATTCATATTTTATTTTGGTAAGTTGCGATTACCGGGTTATTGGCGTAAATAATTTTCATGAAATTATTGGTAAACGTGTTTATGGGGTTTAGTGTTGAAATAATTTAAAAACATATATTTCGTAATATGCACTAACAATGTTATTTAAGATTGGTATTGACTCATTAATGTACGCAATATTTCAATACGGTCAATTAATTCCAAATTTCAATACACCTAGCTCTTTTCCAGATATTATTGTTTTGTCTAGCCACGTAATAGTTTGCAAAGAGCAGTTGTCTATTTCTTTTGGTAGCTGATAGACAATAATAGATATATGCCACGACCCCAACAAGTGTCCTTGGCTATCGGCTCGGTGTGCGAAGTTTGTTTACGTTCACAGTTGCATTCAGAGCTCTGGACGCTGCACGCAGATATTTGCGCCACGCTCGATATTAGCTCCTAATATTATTATGATTATACCTCAACTAGACAAAGAGGGCGAAAGCGTACGAGTACTCAAGATGCAGCTGTATACTATGGATACATAATATGGATAATGTGCAGTTGCAACGCGCATACCACTAACGTATACCAATAAGCAAAGTTTTGCATGCAGACCCTTTGAGTTTATGGAGAAATGGAGCTATTCCTCAGAGTTACGATTCTTTTAATCAATCCTTGTCTAGGAGGCTTACCATGACCTCTTATAGCGATTCACTTTACGACCTAAACTGAATAGAACCGCAATATCTTACTATGACCTCATTATGACGACTCAGTTATGGTGTTTACGTTTCAATGAGTTGAATAGCGTTTGAACTGAAATCTTTAACCATTATTATTCATTTGTCATAAACGCATAATATACCTTACCATGACGTGCTTCATCAGCTTAAAATGAGCCACTTGACTGTCTTTAGCGATTCAATATAAGTTACAATTTATAGTATTTAAACTGAATAGTTAGAATTATAATGGAGATTTTAGATGTTGTATGTACATTTTAAACATTTTGAGTTAATTATAGGTTAATTCTTTGGGTATTAGGGTCAAATCTTAATATATAAAATCCTTGCGTTACTGACTGACTGACAGACACGCTACAGCCGAAACCACTGGTCAAAAGAAGATGAAATTTAGCATGTATGTTCCTTGGGCACCGTAAGGGTAATTCCCACGGGATCGGGCAAAACGGGAAATTCGAAAATATGTGCGTGCGAAGCCGCTGGCGTCCTCTAGTATTTTATAATAGTGTACAAATCTAACATATTTCTAATACTCCTATTGTGAAACTTGTTAAAAGAAAAGCCAAGGACTCTGTGTAGTTTTATTCGTTTTGTGTGATAGTAATATGATAATAAAACTAGGACTCCGAGTTGCAAACAAAGGCGCCAAGCTAGAAATCAGTCCTAGCTTTACATTACATTGGACAAAGCAGAATTCATCAAAAGATTTCGCATCTCTACTTATAAGTCTTATGCACTTATGTCTTATGAGGAATTGAGACCATTGTTTAAGCAGCTTGTGACGTCCACCACTTTGAGAATTAAGCTTAAGGAATGAAGGCGGCAATTTATTTATTGTGGCTCCATTATAGACAGAACTGAATATACCCTTTTTAAATACATAGTAATCTTATAAGTAAATTTTTAAAATAAGAACTTGCAGTATGACTGAGTAATAACATTATCATTATCATTGAAATTAAAGATAGATAGATAGATAGTAACTCTTTATACAACACCAGAAAAAACAAGAATAAGTACATGGATCAAAAGAAGAACTTAAGTCTAGTGGTACAATACGATAAAATCTGTAAACTGTAGTTTAATTTCAATGTGTAAACCCAACAAAATAGCATCATTATCATTAGTTATTGTTTTATTTGTTTTAGATAATCACTGCATTTCATTTATCCGCCTCATACGCCTAGGTTAAGACAAAGGAGACCAAAGACCCATTGGCGACATGCAACTTAATATAATATGGCTCAACAGACAGTGTAAGATTTTACAGCAGAGATGACTGCGAAAATACATTCATTTAATATGAATTTGTAGAACTAGCTATCAATTAAATTTGGATAATATTTCAAACTTTGTATCAAAACGATAATATCAATTTTTTGTAAAGTTAACATTGACTAATGAAGTTATTTTTGTTAAAACATGAAATTTGCTTAACATACCAACTTTGCACCAACCTTTTCATTTTTTTACTGCGTATTATTTCATTACATATTTTGTCCGAAAATTTCTTAGCTTGCGTCAATTTATTGAATCATGGGCTATAATCCTACGCTTACCTAGCTTATTTCGTTTAGCTGCGATATCTTTGTATGAGTGTATCTATAAAATTTGTCGTGATCACAATATGGTTCTCTAATTTAAATACCTATTCCATTTTAAGAAATGTTTAATCTTGTATTTAAACTTAATTAAGCGTCAAATTAAATAATAAATAAATATGAAAACATTATTTCTTAGAATCAAATAGATTTAAGATTTTGATCACTTATTAACTTTTGAATACTTACAAAACATACGTTCATAACTCCCACCGATGCAGTATTTGCAACGTTTTGCCAGTTAGTCTTGTAAGAAAATTGTTGTATTAAGTTAAGTTACTTTCTGAAGCAGGAATCAAAAATATTTCAGACGAATAACTAAATTGTAGAGATTGTGTAGCTCAAAGTTAATTACATGATTTGATTTATTGGATTGTTTTTATTAGTAAATGTTCGCATCAAATTAAAGTATTAAGTATTATAAATATTACTTGTAATCGATATATTATTCGTTTATTACCTTCTAATATAACATATAAATATTTTTTTACAGTCGGTATCGAGTGGTTACAATAACACAATTGCTCTAATGTTCCTCGTAATAATAACGCTATTTATTAACCTCTTGTATGCCGGAATGCCAGACACAATTAAAAAGCTATTGTGTCTCGCGTAGATCTGCGTTCCGGCATACAAGGGGTTAATACCGTTTTTTTAATTATCTGATATTACCACAATAACTCCGCAAAATCACGTTACCTATCAGCCCTTCAATATAAAATAATGCCGTAAAAGTCCGCAATATAACGTTACGAAATATTTTATTTGATCAATTTACTGCAATAATCCCGCAAGTACTATTACTGTAAAATTGTAGGTATAACATTTTTTGTATTATTTATTATCGTAAATTACTAAGTTTTCAATAAAATAATTTTCGTAATAATTACACAGTTATATTTCGCCAAAAATTAGCTTTCATTTAATACATCAATGACTTCAATAGTCTAACTCGTTGAAAAGATATTTGATAAAATCAGTAAATCTTTTCTCCTGTAAAATTTAGATTTTTCGATTGCCGAGTTATTGCTTGGAGGCGTCGAAATCTTCTTTCTTTTGCTGTATAAGTAAAAATGTGAGTTTCAATGTATATCTAATGTTATAAGAATCAAAGTACACAATGGATGACTGGCAGATAACGCACAGCCTTTCACGTTTATTCTTTCAGGCTAATCAAGAACAATCGCTTATATCTATGTAAGTAACTTCGATATTTGCGATGTATTTTCCAGTTCATCGAATATTTTCCAGTTTTATATCTTACTAGAGGACGCCAGCAGCTACGCCTGCATTTTTTTTTAATTTACCTGTTTTGGCCGATCCCGTGGGAATTTCGGGCAATCCCTTCTTAGTGCACCCCTAAGGTTCCCAAGGAACATACATGCCAAATTTCAGCTGCCTGCGCCCAATAGTTTCGGCTGTAGCTTGTCTGTCAGTCAGTCAGTAACGCAAGGATTTTATACATATATTAAGATGACAAATATTTTTAATTTTCTCAATTTTTTTTATTTTTCTAAATCTAATATGATAATGGTTTTTAAATATTCACAATTTTTACACATATTTACGTTTAGATAGGTCTAAACGTAGCTAAATATGTACCTATGGGTCGCGGGCAGACTAATACGGTACTAGGGATTTGGGGATTTACTCGAGCATGGCAGGTTAACATATTGGGGATATCTTGCACCCTGTTGAGTACCTCCACCATATAAAACTATACAACGTGTTAATGGATTACTGCAAAACCTTATACATCCTAAACTATTTTTAGTTATCAATTTGATTTATGATCCGTGATCCAGTGGATTGCGTATGCGACTGCTGATCGGAGGTCCTGTGTCGGGCAAAAGTGTTACTGGGTTTTGCCGAATTCTCAGTAGCAGCACGGAGTCTGGTGATGTGCCCGGTAACGGCAATAGGCTCGCACCCTATTATGTGGGACCTAAAACTTAATGGCGAAATGTGGGTGTAATATTATACCCCTGCCTATCCCTTCGGGTATAAAGAGGTTAGCCTATAAAAAAAAATTATGTAAACTATTATAAAAGTAATGAGCGTGTTTGTTTTCGTGGTGATTGATTACACTTGCAATATTAATTGCAAGTGTATTGCAAAGTAAAGCAAATCTGAACTACATCACATAGACAATACGGTTTATAGTCGCCTGCGCGCTGACGTCTGCCTAGTTCCCAGCGATTTCTGACTTATCGTCACGTCGTTTTTAGGGGTATCAATAGAATGCTCAACGTTTAGAAGATACAAGCCAGAAAAATTATATTTTATCAAAACAAAACCTATACTACAAAGTAGCGTAATCGAATAATTCTCTATATTTAATCACATCGAATCAAAGATATGTGTCAAAATGACAGCAAATGTCGAATGTAGGTACATGGTATACGTCTTACCCTATTCTCGTAATGTCATGATAGAGAAATCGCTATTCCTAACGCTCGACTTGCAACATGGGTAGCAGTAGAGATCACAATGTCGATCGCTCAGCCGATGAAAATATCACTTATGCCTAATTCATAATATCTGCATAATTTTAAATGGACATTCTAATCACGATATTGATAATATAAAGTAAATGAGAATATATTTAGTAGAATATAGTTAGTAAAAGAAAGTTCAAAGTAAAGTTAAAATATATAGATAACTAAGCTTAAAACTAAGCTTTCGCCCGCGGCTTCGCTTGCGTAAATTCGGAGTTCTCTAGTTATAGTATATCATTTATGTTCAGGGTAACACAAATCTCCTTTATTGGGCGGATAATATATAACTGCAAAAAGTATTACACATACAAACTACTTCGTACTAAGACTTAGTAGTACTCAAAATGTTATCCGGTATCAGTGATGTTTCGTTAGAGTGGCCAATATGGCGACTGAGATTTGTCTGTCAGAACCATTAGAATTTAACAAAATACTCGACAATCCGAATTTTGCGGCTATATGGTGTCGACTCGAACTCTTTATTTTTTTATGTTTTATTATTCAGCTAAGGAGCTAAGGTTTCGATCAAGTCTACCGTACCCCTTGACGAAATTATTAATATAGATTTGACACTGCGATGGTAGCGCAACTGGTCGGTTCCAATGTGAAACATTCCAAAATCACGGAAGATGATTATGAACGTCTACACAAACCTCAAATAGTGCAACCACCCAAAATATACGGTTTACCCAAAGTTCATAAGATGGATGCACCTCTGCGACCAATAGTGAGCCAAATAAATTCACCCACATACGGTTTGGCGAAACACATAAGCAAGGTACTGCAACCGTTAGTAGGTAAGACGGCATCTTTCGTCAAGGACTCTCGCCACTTTATTGACATCATCAAGAGCGTGACAATGGAACCAGACGAGGTGATGGTGAGTTTTGATGTGGAGTCACTATTTACCAATGTTCCAGTTCAAGATTGCCTTGAGGTCGTTGAGAGGAAGTTAGAGGAAAACGGTATATCTAAAGCATACACTGTTCTGCTAAAGAATTGCTTAGAAGGAAACTACTTCTTAAACAGAGGACAACATTATCTCCAGATTGACGGGGTGGCTATGGGTAGCCCAGTAGCACCGGTAATGGCCAATATCTGGATGGAGTACTTCGAAAAATCCATAGACATGCAGGCATCCAATGTGAAGCTATGGAAAAGGTACGTCGATGATGTATTCTGTATAATGAAGGGCAATAAGAAAGACATAGAACAATTCGCACATAGATTAAATTCCATGCATCCGAACATCAGATTTACATTTGAAATGGAGGTGGATAGATCGTTGTCCTTTCTTGACGTAAAAGTGACAGTTAAAGACAATGGTACCCTGGGACACACTGTATACAGAAAACCGACACACACTGACAGGTATCTTAACGCGTTTTCGCATCATCACCCGCGACACTTGGCATCCGTTGTGACTTCCCTAGTGAACAGGGCGTATGACCTCTGTGACCCTGAACACTTAAACAGTGAGCTCTCACATGTTCAGGAGGTACTTAGACATAACGGATACAATAACGAGATACACCGTCTGAAGAGGAGGGACCGTAAACCTGAGGTGAGCAGGGTGCCGGCTTACATGCCTTACCTAAAAGGAGTAACGGACAAAGTTGGAACAGTACTAAAGAAATACTCCATTAAGACTGTATATAGTCCGCTTTCCAAGATAGCACACAATCTGCGCAGCCCAAAGGATGTCATTCCTTTTCAGACACCTGGCGTCTACAAGGTCGATTGCAGTTGTGGTAGCTCCTATATCGGACAGACCAAGCGAACAATTGCGGAAAGGGTCAAGGAACATATCGCAGCTGTGAAAAATCGACAAGTAAATAAGTCCGCTATAGCTGAACATTTATTGGAGTCTGGACCAAACCACTGGATAGAACTACATCAACCACAGGTCTTGTCCACCGAACGTCACTATTACTCCAGGATAGTGCGTGAAGCGGTTGAAATAAAAAAACACAAGAATTTCAACCGGGAGGATGGATTTAGATTATCAACAACTTGGAATCCAGTCATCAATAAGTGTAAACACCGCCGTTATGATACAGCTCAACAGTGTATAGACGTCATTAGTGTAGTGTGTCGAGGTACCGACAGTGCGATTAAAACCAAAAATAAAAATCTAGTGAGGGTAGGTGCCAAAACCCGCACAACACAAGGACGGCGCTGAGCTCACCAGTCCCGTCGCGACCACGGCTGAAGCAAGTCAGCCGAAACGTTGGCAAAAAACCGAGGTATTTATGCCTTAAATATAAGATTTATCGCGAGTAAGACCCGCTATATAACCTTGTATAATGTATACTAATCGCGAAAGTTTAAAATCGTTTATTCCAAAATCAACAACTACTTACAAATTAAAAATTAATTAAAAAAACATTTTCCATTGGACTCAATTTTATTGTGAATCTAAACCTTCTTGACTTAACTAGGTTTAGACTAGAGAGAACATGCTCGCTATATTTCCATATACCGAACGTGCAACATGTAATGTCAGTTGGTCTTATTTGGTTAATCATAACGTCAAATTACCCGTCTCATTTAAAGAGGCGTAGACTCCTTCAGACTCATATCTTTGACTGCATTCTCTAAATAGGCGTGCTGTCAAATTCCATCAGTAAGGAGTGATGGGATTTGACAGTGAAAGGAGATATCGATGTTTTTTGAATGAGGGATAAATACGGAAACAAACTAGCTATCAGACCTGAATGTAAAACTGTAGCTGGAAGCGACAGCGCGCCGCGGTTGCTAAGTTGGCAATAAACAAAGACGTCCAGCGGTCTAATTTTCTATCGTGTGTTTGTAAGCTATCGCTTACGTTGGACACTGCTCGATTTTTTTGCTATCTCAAGCAACGTGATATGATACAATACAAACAAATTGCCAAAGCCTGCCGCATTAGCCAATCTGGTATAATTCGTACAATACATAATCTAAGTGACAGCTCTTAGCATCGCATCGCAACGCATCGCTCATTAGTTTCTGAATACTTTTTGTCAATAGATTTTATGGCTTAAAGGAACAATTATTCATCTGAATTTTTTAGTAGGTACTGTCTGTCTGGCAAGTCTTTGCAAAGCACTTTCAGGCGTCGACAGCAAAAACTACAATTTCAATATTTTTGTTTACTTCTACGGCTTAAATATATCGACACGTAGGTACTAAAGTTAGACATTTGACCAAAAATATTTATCGATAAATCATCACTGTTACGAACAACACTCGGTTTCTTAACTCTATGTTTTGTCTACTGTCTGGCCACAACAAGGCTGCTAAAAGAGCGTGCTGCTAAACCTATCGATAGCTCTTTCTATCATACTACATGTGCCATTAGATAGAAGATATCAATCATAGCAACCGCTGTTGTTATTTTAGCGTTACTTCTATGACTTAATAAGGTTATATTTCTTTGATCTAAACCATATATACTTAGATACGTTGACAGATAATAATATACCGCCAAATATTGATAACGTTCTTTTTCACATTACGAAACTCCTTACTACAAAATTAATTTATCAAAATATCTATTTCATAGGTATCTTACAAATATTATATTTATTTTACGAAAATATGTGCCAAAAGAGTGAAATCTAATATTTTAACGTTAATGTATTTATGGCTTCATTTTTTAAATTTATATTTACTTTTTCAAGATACGTTAAAACGGAACGTTTTGTTAATAGAGATTATATTATTGTGTTCTCCTGTGACCGATGTATGTTCTATCTACATAATTCTTGTTTTAATTATGTGTCTCTATTATAATATTCAAGTAAGTCACCGTTATATCAGATAATAAATTGATATGATTGAAAATAATATTAATGTCTTCAGTGGATACTATATTGATTATGAACAAACTTGAATATACATGTCGTAAAATATTAAATTATCAAAGGTTCCTTAATTTACAAAATCAGTTAAAATTTTTTGTTAAATTTAAAGTTAAAAAAGAAAAAAAAACGGACAAAAGTATCAAACTGTTCCTTCCGAGTAGTATAGCGCAGCTCAACGGTTACGCACACAGCGATCGTAGATGTGTGCGTCAGTGCATCGACGTCCTAGCGATCGCGCGGTTTTTGACTTACAATATTTCGAATACACGCTCTTAACATGTAGGTACTTATATGTTAAACTAATTTGTCAGATAAGTCATAGAACACATGAGTTAGCGGTTGAAATAGAAGTACATGAAACAGCGGTGAAACTGGCCATTAATATGTTACGAATGTTACAATATATTGAATTCCCACCACCACTTCATGGTCCCATCCCACCACCCGTCTGGGTATATGGACCGAATCTTGGGCCTCTCCCAAGATTCGGTCCATATACGGTACGCAGTATCGCACGGTACTTGCTGTATGCTCTTTCCCGCGCGACCGTTGTAAACTCCCTACAAATTATGTGTCCCTGAGCCACTCTCCCCATTCAGGGGCGGCTCTACTATTGTAGTACGCTAGGTGCTGCTCTTCTCACAGCAGACGTCACTCGAACGGCTTCGTCGTTGGCCCGGGTCCGTTCCTCTCTCTCTAGACCAGATCTTATGGTGTTGTACCAATTGTGGGCGAAGTCTCTAAACCGCCGGAAGTTCGCCTCAGAGCACACGAGCTCGGCGTAGAAAGGTGGCCTGACCGCTGGGACAGTGATCCCATCCATCATCTCGGTCCTAATCTCGTCATACAATACAATATATTGAATTGTGTTTATATTGTCGTACAGCGGAGAAAGAAGAGGCGAGTGGTCGCGGCAGTCCAAGCAGCGGAGTACGCTCGCGGCTAGAGGGCGCCGGCGCCTCGCGGTCCTCTCGCACGCCGCCGCGACCGCGCACCGCGCCCATGCCCTGGTACGTACATAGCAAACGCGAATATTATGTTTTCTGTCATCATGGGCGTAGCTAGGCAAGGGATGGCAGCTATATTAATTCATCATTCATTAAACAGAGCGCGTCGTACCATATTTTATACTGTGTTAAAGCAAATACAGACTTTTGTAAAATAGAAAAGTTTCATATTTGCATCGCACACTCTTGAAAATTAATATTAAAGGAACTTAAAAAGCCCGTTATTGCTGGGTACGAAATATTGTAACCAATCTGCATGGCTGGCTATAACTTAAAAAAAAATACATTTGTGTAGGGAAACGTGTGACGTGCGTCAGTGGGACTGCGAGACGTCGTGCGGCTGGCTGGAGAGCCTGGGCCTCGAGGCGTATGTGCCCGCTGCTCGCGCGTGGCTCGGCGCCGCGCCCGACGCGCGCGGCCTGCTCGCCGCCGCCGCGCCCTCCACCATCGAGAAGGAGCTCGCCATCAAACACCCGCTGCACAAGAAAAAGATCGTGCTCGCGCTCACTGACCTGCTGGTAAGCGCTGCTACATGTTACTTGCATCTATGTGTTAATAATAGTCGTAATGTAGTTGACGGACAAGCTCAACGTTCCATAAAACCATTTTTTATCAGATGAAAACGATATATCATGTATCTTGTAATATGTTCCAGGGCGGTCACGGCGATCCCCTTCTAACACTAGCCGGCCGACTGGATACTGCGTGGACACTCCGTTGGTTAGAAGACATCGGCGTGTGCGGGACGCGCGCCGCCGCCAGCGACGCGGCACTAGACGCGCGCGTGCTGCACCGCCTCACGCACGCCGACCTGCACGCGCACCTGCGCGTCACGCACGCCACGCACGCGCTCTCTATACGCAGAGGTACGTACACACAGCGACGCGGCACTAGACGCGCGCGTGCTGCACCGCCTCACGCACGCCGACCTGCACGCGCACCTGCGCGTCACGCACGCCACGCACGCGCTCTCTATACGCAGAGGTACGTACACACAGCGACGCGGCACTAGACGCGCGCGTGCTGCACCGCCTCACGCACGCCGACCTGCACGCGCACCTGCGCGTCACGCACGCCACGCACGCGCTCTCTATACGCAGAGGTACGTACACACAGCGACGCGGCACTAGACGCGCGCGTGCTGCACCGCCTCACGCACGCCGACCTGCACGCGCACCTGCGCGTCACGCACGCCACGCACGCGCTCTCTATACGCAGAGGTACGTACACACAGCGACGCGGCACTAGACGCGCGCGTGCTGCACCGCCTCACGCACGCCGACCTGCACGCGCACCTGCGCGTCACGCACGCCACGCACGCGCTCTCTATACGCAGAGGTACGTACACACAGCGACGCGGCACTAGACGCGCGCGTGCTGCACCGCCTCACGCACGCCGACCTGCACGCGCACCTGCGCGTCACGCACGCCACGCACGCGCTCTCTATACGCAGAGGTACGTACACACAGCGACGCGGCACTAGACGCGCGCGTGCTGCACCGCCTCACGCACGCCGACCTGCACGCGCACCTGCGCGTCACGCACGCCACGCACGCGCTCTCTATACGCAGAGGTACGTACACACAGCGACGCGGCACTAGACGCGCGCGTGCTGCACCGCCTCACGCACGCCGACCTGCACGCGCACCTGCGCGTCACGCACGCCACGCACGCGCTCTCTATACGCAGAGGTACGTACACACAGCGACGCGGCACTAGACGCGCGCGTGCTGCACCGCCTCACGCACGCCGACCTGCACGCGCACCTGCGCGTCACGCACGCCACGCACGCGCTCTCTATACGCAGAGGTACGTACACACAGCGACGCGGCACTAGACGTAAGTATGTTGTTTATAATTGACACTTATACTAATGTATGTTTGGGCAGGTATCCAAGTGCTGCGCGACAACAAGTTCGAGCCGGACACGATGATCCGGCGCGCGGCGGAGGACGAGGACGGCGAGGGCTCGGCGGCGGCGGCGGACACCGCAGCAGTCGCGCGCTGGTCGTCGCACCGCGTCATGCAGTGGCTCAACGAGATCGACCTCGCGGAGTACGCGCCCAACCTGCGCGGCGCCGGTAACACACTTACCTACTTTTTATACTAATCAAGCAATGCTACGGATGCAGTCAGTGTAACACAAAAGCGTCTCCCACTCCTCAAGCAAGTGCCGTGCCTGGCTGTATCGCACGGGGCGTTGGCTTGGGCATCACTGCCATAGCGCAGACCCAGAAGGGACGTGAAAATGTTTCCTTCCGACTTGGTTGTGTTTTCGTAAATATCATGTAAAGAGCTCGTCTGCTTATTGCTAGCAATAAAAGTTAACTTGATTCTCAAAAATGTACTTTTTTTTCCACTACTCTTTATGCCGCATTTGCCGACAGAAAAGTAATAGTAACGTTGTATCGTGTGTTGTTCCAAGGCGTGCACGGCGGGCTCATGCTCCTAGAGCCGCGCTTCACGGCTGAGCTGCTGGCGGCGCTACTCAATATCCCCGCCAGCAAGACGCTGCTGCGGCGACACCTCACGCAGAGGTAACTAACACATGTTGTGTCAAGCGTTCACGTAGGAGCTGCTGGCGGCGCTGCTCAACATCCCCGCCAGCAGGACGCTGCTGCGGCGACACCTCACGCAGAGGTAACTAACACATGTTGTGTCAAGCGTTCACGTAGGAGCTGCTGGCGGCGCTGCTCAACATCCCCGCCAGCAGGACGCTGCTGCGGCGACACCTCACGCAGAGGTAACTAACACATGTTGTGTCAAGCGTTCACGTAGGAGCTGCTGGCGGCGCTGCTCAACATCCCCGCCAGCAAGACGCTGCTGCGGCGACACCTCACGCAGAGGTAACTAACACATGTTGTGTCAAGCGTTCACGTAGGAGCTGCTGGCGGCGCTGCTCAACATCCCCGCCAGCAGGACGCTGCTGCGGCGACACCTCACGCAGAGGTAACTAACACATGTTGTGTCAAGCGTTCACGTAGGAGCTGCTGGCGGCGCTGCTCAACATCCCCGCCAGCAAGACGCTGCTGCGGCGACACCTCACGCAGAGGTAACTAACACATGTTGTGTCAAGCGTTCACGTAGGAGCTGCTGGCGGCGCTACTCAATATCCCCGCCAGCAAGACGCTGCTGCGGCGACACCTCACGCAGAGGTAACTAACACATGTTGTGTCAAGCGTTCACGTAGGAGCTGCTGGCGGCGCTGCTCAACATCCCCGCCAGCAAGACGCTGCTGCGGCGACACCTCACGCAGAGGTAACTAACACATGTTGTGTCAAGCGTTCACGTAGGAGCTGCTGGCGGCGCTGCTCAACATCCCCGCCAGCAAGACGCTGCTGCGGCGACACCTCACGCAGAGGTAACTAACACATGTTGTGTCAAGCGTTCACGTAGGAGCTGCTGGCGGCGCTGCTCAACATCCCCGCCAGCAAGACGCTGCTGCGGCGACACCTCACGCAGAGGTAACTAACACATGTTGTGTCAAGCGTTCACGTAGGAGCTGCTGGCGGCGCTGCTCAACATCCCCGCCAGCAAGACGCTGCTGCGGCGACACCTCACGCAGAGGTAACTAACACATGTTGTGTCAAGCGTTCACGTAGGAGCTGCTGGCGGCGCTGCTCAACATCCCCGCCAGCAAGACGCTGCTGCGGCGACACCTCACGCAGAGGTAACAAACACATGTTGTGTCAAGCGTTCACGTAGGAGCTGCTGGCGGCGCTGCTCAACATCCCCGCCAGCAAGACGCTGCTGCGGCGACACCTCACGCAGAGGTAACTAACACATGTTGTGTCAAGCGTTCACGTAGGAGCTGCTGGCGGCGCTGCTCAACATCCCCGCCAGCAAGACGCTGCTGCGGCGACACCTCACGCAGAGGTAACTAACACATGTTGTGTCAAGCGTTCACGTAGGAGCTGCTGGCGGCGCTGCTCAACATCCCCGCCAGCAAGACGCTGCTGCGGCGACACCTCACGCAGAGGTAACTAACACATGTTGTGTCAAGCGTTCACGTAGGAGCTGCTGGCGGCGCTGCTCAACATCCCCGCCAGCAGGACGCTGCTGCGGCGACACCTCACGCAGAGGTAACTAACACATGTTGTGTCAAGCGTTCACGTAGGAGCTGCTGGCGGCGCTGCTCAACATCCCCGCCAGCAGGACGCTGCTGCGGCGACACCTCACGCAGAGGTAACTAACACATGTTGTGTCAAGCGTTCACGTAGGAGCTGCTGGCGGCGCTGCTCAACATCCCCGCCAGCAAGACGCTGCTGCGGCGACACCTCACGCAGAGGTAACTAACACATGTTGTGTCAAGCGTTCACGTAGGAGCTGCTGGCGGCGCTACTCAATATCCCCGCCAGCAAGACGCTGCTGCGGCGACACCTCACGCAGAGGTAACTAACACATGTTGTGTCAAGCGTTCACGTAGGAGCTGCTGGCGGCGCTGCTCAACATCCCCGCCAGCAGGACGCTGCTGCGGCGACACCTCACGCAGAGGTAACTAACACATGTTGTGTCAAGCGTTCACGTAGGAGCTGCTGGCGGCGCTGCTCAACATCCCCGCCAGCAGGACGCTGCTGCGGCGACACCTCACGCAGAGGTAACTAACACATGTTGTGTCAAGCGTTCACGTAGGAGCTGCTGGCGGCGCTGCTCAACATCCCCGCCAGCAAGACGCTGCTGCGGCGACACCTCACGCAGAGGTAACTAACACATGTTGTGTCAAGCGTTCACGTAGGAGCTGCTGGCGGCGCTACTCAATATCCCCGCCAGCAAGACGCTGCTGCGGCGACACCTCACGCAGAGGTAACTAACACATGTTGTGTCAAGCGTTCACGTAGGAGCTGCTGGCGGCGCTGCTCAACATCCCCGCCAGCAAGACGCTGCTGCGGCGACACCTCACGCAGAGGTAACTAACACATGTTGTGTCAAGCGTTCACGTAGGAGCTGCTGGCGGCGCTACTCAATATCCCCGCCAGCAAGACGCTGCTGCGGCGACACCTCACGCAGAGGTAACTAACACATGTTGTGTCAAGCGTTCACGTAGGAGCTGCTGGCGGCGCTGCTCAACATCCCCGCCAGCAGGACGCTGCTGCGGCGACACCTCACGCAGAGGTAACAAACACATGTTGTGTCAAGCGTTCACGTAGGAGCTGCTGGCGGCGCTGCTCAACATCCCCGCCAGCAAGACGCTGCTGCGGCGACACCTCACGCAGAGGTAACTAACACATGTTGTGTCAAGCGTTCACGTAGGAGCTGCTGGCGGCGCTGCTCAACATCCCCGCCAGCAAGACGCTGCTGCGGCGACACCTCACGCAGAGGTAACTAACACATGTTGTGTCAAGCGTTCACGTAGGAGCTGCTGGCGGCGCTGCTCAACATCCCCGCCAGCAGGACGCTGCTGCGGCGACACCTCACGCAGAGGTAACTAACACATGTTGTGTCAAGCGTTCACGTAGGAGCTGCTGGCGGCGCTGCTCAACATCCCCGCCAGCAAGACGCTGCTGCGGCGACACCTCACGCAGAGGTAACAAACACATGTTGTGTCAAGCGTTCACGTAGGAGCTGCTGGCGGCGCTGCTCAACATCCCCGCCAGCAAGACGCTGCTGCGGCGACACCTCACGCAGAGGTAACTAACACATGTTGTGTCAAGCGTTCACGTAGGAGCTGCTGGCGGCGCTGCTCAACATCCCCGCCAGCAAGACGCTGCTGCGGCGACACCTCACGCAGAGGTAACTAACACATGTTGTGTCAAGCGTTCACGTAGGAGCTGCTGGCGGCGCTGCTCAACATCCCCGCCAGCAAGACGCTGCTGCGGCGACACCTCACGCAGAGGTAACTAACACATGTTGTGTCAAGCGTTCACGTAGGAGCTGCTGGCGGCGCTGCTCAACATCCCCGCCAGCAGGACGCTGCTGCGGCGACACCTCACGCAGAGGTAACTAACACATGTTGTGTCAAGCGTTCACGTAGGAGCTGCTGGCGGCGCTGCTCAACATCCCCGCCAGCAGGACGCTGCTGCGGCGACACCTCACGCAGAGGTAACTAACACATGTTGTGTCAAGCGTTCACGTAGGAGCTGCTGGCGGCGCTGCTCAACATCCCCGCCAGCAAGACGCTGCTGCGGCGACACCTCACGCAGAGGTAACTAACACATGTTGTGTCAAGCGTTCACGTAGGAGCTGCTGGCGGCGCTGCTCAACATCCCCGCCAGCAAGACGCTGCTGCGGCGACACCTCACGCAGAGGTAACTAACACATGTTGTGTCAAGCGTTCACGTAGGAGCTGCTGGCGGCGCTGCTCAACATCCCCGCCAGCAAGACGCTGCTGCGGCGACACCTCACGCAGAGGTAACTAACACATGTTGTGTCAAGCGTTCACGTAGGAGCTGCTGGCGGCGCTGCTCAACATCCCCGCCAGCAGGACGCTGCTGCGGCGACACCTCACGCAGAGGTAACTAACACATGTTGTGTCAAGCGTTCACGTAGGAGCTGCTGGCGGCGCTGCTCAACATCCCCGCCAGCAGGACGCTGCTGCGGCGACACCTCACGCAGAGGTAACTAACACATGTTGTGTCAAGCGTTCACGTAGGAGCTGCTGGCGGCGCTGCTCAACATCCCCGCCAGCAGGACGCTGCTGCGGCGACACCTCACGCAGAGGTATGCTAACGACCTTACTTACCATTGTCATGCGTTTTTAAACTTTCGCGATTTGTATACATCATACAAAGTAATTAAGCGGGTCTTAATCGCGTTAAAGTAAACTTAATTAACATCGGAAACAAATAGATATCATAGTCCATTGAAAAGTTTCATTTGGGATTGCATTTATCAGAGGACGCAATTTTATTTTACACTAGCTGACCCAGCGAACTCCGTATCGCCTTTTTAAGAGTTTTTATTTAATTCCCTTTTTTCCAAGCCCCTTTTCCAAAGTTACCATTGACTTAGCGCTTAATCTCTTATCATTCCAGGGTCTATAAGTGATGCAAAAACAAACATAGATTTTTATATAATATTGAATTCCCCATTCCTCAAAATATTGGAGACGATTCCCATATCGACTTAAAAAAAAAATCCCGTCCGCCATCTTTGATTTCCTATCCGCCATCTTTGATCACGAAATAGATGTTGTATTTGGATTCACCATCCCTTAATTCATCAGAGACAATACCCATATTGATTTTTAAAATTTTCCCATCCGCCATTTTTGATTTCCCATCCGCCATCTTGAATCACGAAATAGATGTTATATTTGGATTCCCCATCCCGTTAAACATCGGAGACGATACCAATATTGATTTTATAAAATTTTCCCATCCGCCATTTTTGTTTGCCCATCCGCCATCTTTGATCACGAAATAGATGTTGTATTTCGATTCTCCACCCCTTAAAATATCGAAAGCGATACCCATATTGATATTTAAAACTTTCTCATCCGCCATCTTTGATTTCCCGTCCGCCATCTTGGATCACTAAATAAATTTCATATTATTAATCAGCGTCCCGAAAATCTCGAAAACGATACTCATATAGATTGTATCCTATTCGTTTAGCCTTTTTTTGCCTTTGACCCAACCCTCCCCCTTCTGGTTTGACCATTTTATTATTTTTGTCTGGCCCCTAAAAGTTGTGGCGTAATTTTATATAGCCTATAGCCTTTCGGAATAATTGGGCTATCATAGGCAATAACAATTTTTAAAATCCGACTGCTAGTTCCTGAGATTAGCCGACATTATGTTTTAGCCTTTTTAGCCTTTTGCCCGGCCCCAAAGGGTCGAAGCGTTATGTTATATAGCCTATAGCCTTCCGGAATAACTGGCCTATCGTATACAAAAAGAATTTTTCAGATCCGACCGGTAGTTCCTGAGATTAGCGCGTTCAAACAAACAAACAAACTCTTCCGCTTTATTATATTAGTATAGATATGTGTAGGGTGGGCTAGTGTAAAGCCCGTGTTGATCAAGATTTGTAGAGTCGTACCTCTTGTCCCTCGGCCGCCAACTTGGAAAGAGTGCGGGTGCAGATGGTTTTTCTTGATTATCTCGTAAACTACTGGCCACACAAAGAATACGTAGAAGATCTTTTTGTTGCAAATGAAATTCTCTACAACTTTGGCTCTGAAACTTTTGCCGTAAAGCAAAAAATAAAAGTTACCTATGTAGTTATTATTGTTGTATTTTGGCTATTTTACCGTTTTTATTATAACTGGGTCCCAGGTCTTTGAGATGAGCCAGGCTTTGGCACGGGGTGTGATTAAGCGCCGGTATTACATTTTTTTTTTATGAATAACTTTGAAGAAAGGTCGCATTTTTGTTGGTAATATTGCTCAATCAATTTTGATATCTTCAATAGTTTGCCTGCAGTAACCGCTGGCTGGGCAGACTTTCAACTTCAGATGCCCAGGGATAGGGGTTGTTTACTCTCATAAGTTTAAAGACTTGGTAAAATACCGGATACTCGATAAATATTTATGTACGTGATAAATATTCAAATTCATATTCAAACTCATTTATTCATATAGGTTACAAAAGCAACGCTTATGAACGTCAAGTTTTTTTTCTTTACAACCGGGTTCGGGATGGTAGGGAATATACTATGAGAAGAGCCTGCAAGAAACTCATGCCACTCTTTTAAAAACAGAATCTTAATTTTACAATTTGTGGTACCATGATTGCTGACACAGCCAAAACACTTTGCGTCACTGATTGGAAATAAATAAAAGAAAAAATAAATAAAACGAAACATGCGAATACTACAATAATAAAACACTATAGCTCAGTAGTATAGATGTATCAGCAACATTGGTTGCTTCAGGGATAAACAATGTTAAACTACATTCAACAAGTCATAAAAATATCCAAATCCTGCAAAATCGTGTGTTCACGAGGCACCTCCACTCAACATGTTACTTATCAAAACTAGAATTTAACAAATTTATATAACAATTATATAAAACGGTCAGAAAATAAAATAATCGTGAGTTAAACAAGCCTAAGCCTATCCCCATGGTGTCTTATCATTAAAAAAATCCTTAATAGTATAATAACCTTTTGTAAAAGAAAGTTCCTAATGGTCTGTTTGTATTTGTGCATGGGTTAATTCATTATTGCAAGAGGCAATTTGTTGAAAAATCGTATACCAATCCCCGCAAATGAGTTCTGAACTTTTATGTAAACGGTAGTCAGTTCCCACCAGTTTATCTTTATTCCTTGTGTTCACTTTGTGCAAATCACTATTTTTGCGGTATAGAATTAAGTTTTTCTTAATGTACATTAAGTTAGCATATATATATATATTGCGATGCAACTGTCAATATATCTACTTCTTTAAATGTATCACGTAAAGAATCTCTAGCACCTAACTTATAAATTGCACGTATCTTGGACTATATATTAGTATCCTTACTTTATGGCACGTATGGGCCTCTTTTAAATTACAAAAATAGTCTGTATATCATGTGAAAACATGTAAATGGTATCAAGATTTATACTGTTGTTGTATTATAAGACTAGTAAACTGTTTGTTTTCCAAATATAATAAATTATAACCATAACCCATAACATTATACCGTATGACATTACGCTGTGAAAATAACTAAAGCAAACTAATCTAGCAGTATACATATCTGAGAATTCCCTAACTTTTCTAACTGCAAACGCTGCAGAAGTAAGTTTGACTGCGAGACAGGATATTTCGGCGCCCCACTGAAGCTTACAATCTAAAGTTAGACCTAAGAATACAGTTGATTCGACTCTTTATTTAAAATTATATTAGTAGGAACACTTTTGACATTAGGCAAAGAGAATTTAACACATGTGGTTTTGCTAGAGTTGAGTACCAAATTATTTGTCAAAAACCAATGTAATACTTGTGCAAGAGTATTATTGACGCCAACAAAGTTACATGAATTGCGATCAACTTTAAAAATTAGTGACGTATCGTAGGCAAACAAAACAATATCACATAAATTTTGAACAAAGAACGGCAAATCATTAATATATATTTTAAAAAAAATTTACCGAGAATAGAGCCCTGTGGAACGCCCATTCGTACTGGCAACCCTAGAGACCTACTCCCATTAACATCTACATACTGAATTCTATCGCTAAGGTAGCTGGCAACAAGATTGAGTGCGGTATCTCTAATACCATAAAGTTTCAATTTACGTAAAAGTGTATTATGTTCCACACAATCAAACGCCGTTGACAGGTCACAAAGAACACCAATGGCATCCTTCGAGTTTTTCAAGCATTAAAAATATGCTTTAACAAAGTTACACCGGCATCAACGGTGGAGCGACCCTTAGTGAAGCCATACTGCTCACTGTGAAATAAATTATTTGTGTAAAAGTGGCTCTCTAGTTGATGCAAAATAATCTTTTCAAAATTTTTACTAATAGCAGTCAAGATAGGAATTGGCCAAAAATTACTAGGGTCGCTCCTGGATCCCTTTTTGAATAAAGGTATCACTTTACTGCGTTTCATTAGATCAGGAAATACTCCTGTATCTACGCATCTGTTGAATATTGCAGCTAAAATATGGAGCTAAGCTAGAAATAATTTGTTGAACAAGTTTAACAGAAATGCCCCATAAGTCAACAGACTTTTTATTGTTGAGTGTCTTGAATACTTTCAGTTTGTCATTGGTGTCAATATATTAAAAATTAAAAAGCACATCACACTCACATTGCCCCTAACCAACATTTCTGCTTTGCTTGGAATCTGAAATCTTGGAATGAATCTAGACAGCTGGTTGTGTTCATTGGTATGTTTATGAAGAAATTGTTAAATCTCTGGGCAACATCAGTTTTCCTAGTAATAATTTCACCATTAAATTTTAATTCATATTTGTTAGGTTAGCCAATTTAGCTCGACCAGTCCCATTGTTAATAATGTTCCAAGTAGTTTTAATTTTGTTCTCAGATTCTTTGATTTGATTGCTTAAATATAAGGATTTGGCTAAAGCACATGTCCTCTTGAAAACTTTGAATAATTTCTAACATATTGAATAAATTCAGGATTAAAATTATATTTCTTCATACCATAATATATCCCGAAAGACCATTTAAAACTATTTATACTGTTGGGTTTTTGTTTTTTTTCTATTGTTCTAGTTATAATTTACTCCGCTACAATAAAATTACTCAAAGCCTGAGAGTACGCCATGCTCGAGCAAAGCGCTCTCTGACACAGGGCATGTATTGTGGCCTGTGCTTTCTAATTATTTTCTTCTTAACTGTACCTGCGCAAGCACCTCTGTGATACAACTTCAGAGAGCACTAGAATTATGGTACCTTTCCTTTGAGTATCCTATATTTCGAAACCTTTGCAAGCAAATCCCGAAAGTTAATTTCAAATTAATATCCTCTTGAAGGTAAAAACGACTAAAGGTTACGATTTATCAGCAAAATGTACGTAGCTGACTTGTAGGTTCGGTCAAAATACCAGTGTTAAAGTCTTAACTGCAACAATAGCTGGTTCTCCAGACACACGACTGATTGTTTAATTTCTACCCCATTATGTAAAAATATGTTTATGACACACAATTAATTAATTTAAAAGCCATGCATCGGTGTATTATATGCATTGTAATTCGTCGCTAATGATTATGGTTGTATTATAATGTTGTTTTCTTTCGATAGGTTCAACGATCTATTAGGCAGAGAAGTAATTCAGCAGAAACGCAATGCTGAACAGACGCTCGGCTACCAGCCATTGACTGCAACTACCAAATATAAGGTAATTTAATACAATTTTAATTCAGGCTCAACTCCGTTTAGAGCGTGCAGTCAAGTTAATAATTATGAATCAATAAAAAAAGCGACCACAAATTATTCTTCAAACTTGGTTGATAAAAATCGTAAAGTGTTACCTGCCAAATAAAAAAAGATCGAAGTCGGTTAATAAGTTACAGAATTCTTAGGCAGCAAACATAAAAAATACAACCGATTCCATAACTCCTCCATTTTGAAAGTTGGTTGAATATTGACTGCGCGTATGGCGTCGGTTTAAGCGGCCACCTCGCTGCTTGACACTGCACCTAGTGTTATGGGTTCGATCGGACACGATTGAACACTATAAGTGATCCATAAATTGTTGTTTCTAGTCTGGGTACATTGTATCTGTTGGTTGTATAATTGTAAAATCCCCCGGATTTACTTCTAGTGCCCGCACTAGTCTTGTCCAGTTGATAATAATATTCTACCACTTACAATAATTACTATCTAATCCAAACTAAGCAGAGCTTGCAATATGGGTACTATATAATGGATAAATATACATACATATACAATTATATACTTTATTTTTTGTAATTATATACACATTATACATAGATACACCCAGATCAAGACAAATATTCATGTCCATGCACACAAATGTTTGACTTGAGCGGGAATCGAAAACCAGCGACCTTCGGTCATAGAGCATAGATATTTACAATAGAGGCGCATTTCTTATGGGCGCTCTGTAGACAAACTTTCTGTGACCAGTGTGACCCATATTGTCGCTTGGCGGCGTGGCAGTCGCGCTGTGACAGCTGTCTCCACGAGAGCAAGAGAGACGAACGTTTCTTCTGTGTATCATAACTATGAGAGCAAGAGAGACGGAGAACGACACCAGCGCCGCCAACGGCCCCAACTACGAACTACACTGACGTGTCGCCAATTCGTCAATTGGAATCGGCACACGAAATGCTTAAGAAATGCGCTTCTTTATAAATCTGTATTAATTGTTTCGGCGTAGCAGTCGCTTACACACCCGCCGCGCCAACCGCTCTTAGTTGTCATAATTATCTAATTGGGTGTATGTCGTGCAGGTACCAAAGAAGAGCCAGTTCTCGTTGAAGCGCAAGAAGAGCAAGGACGACCTGGAGCTCGGCGACCTCGTGTGTCCGCTGCACGATGACTGCTCAGGTGACATTACCAACTCGCCAGTAAGTTCGCTAACTAACCACACTAATCTGTATTGGCCTAGCACTACACTGTACGGAACATTTGCACGAACAAATGATGTCAATGGTACTTTAAAATATAATGTTGGGATTTGGTTCGTAAATGAAAAATGTTACCTACTTGTACGAGTGAATAACGTATAAAACGGCTCTTATTATAAAGGTAATGCTTATTATATAGGAAGGAAGGCGCGACACACACTACAACAATTCACGGTTTCGACCGTCCATATAATTATTACTTAGCCCTTTAGTGTTCAAGTACTTAAATACTTTTGTAGTAATAGTCAAGTCAAAATAGACATTTGACTTAGACATAATTCGCATAGAACTACAAGTAGGCAGAGACGTTAAATACATAATTATAAATAAAATGTCAAAAATCCCCATCGTTCCTACTTCAGCATTTTTTTTAATCCAAGATCAAACATACAAAATTTAAGATTTTAAAATTTTCTCGGAAATGGTTAATTTTATCGTGAAAATAGGTCAGACAAAGTAGTAGATCATACAATTTTCTACAAAAATGGTCTAAACACTTATTTCGTACGACTCACCATTCGTGAGATATCGCGGTTTTAACAATTACAAAATTCATATTTTACATAATATTTCCGCTATTGATTGAAATAATGGTAATATTGCTAATGATTAAAGTAGAATAGGTTACAGGCAGCGATGGCCTAGTGGAGATAACCAACGAACTGCCATGCAGAGGGTATCGGGTTTCGAACCCGATACCCGATACCCGATATCAGTCGATGTGAGAGATGTTGTGAACATAACACAACCTAAATGAATATTTTAAATAAAAAGCACTTACAGTGTGTTAGGAACACAAAAAGGTAAGTTTTCACCAAATTTCGTGAAAAAGAAAAACCTAGTGTAAAAAATAAAAACAAAAAACTCGGTTATATTAATTTTCACATAAATTTTGACGTTATGTGAATAAAGTGTAAATACAAAAGTTGTAGATCTTTTTATTACCTACAACTTTGCCATTTACCTTTTTTTCCGTAGGACTTGTAGTTTTGCCGGCAATCGAGAAAAACCCTTTTTTACCCTTAAAATCGCAACCCCACTTCCCGACCCCAGGTCGCCCGTAATTTATTTTTCCTTTAATTTTTGATATATTTTCTTCCTTCTTCAATGGGTTTCATCCTACTATAATTTTATGTCGTTTAAAAAATTATCTACCCTGGTCTAATAATTTGTCTATCGCTGTGTTGGCTCAGTATAACCGATATAAATTCGAGTTTTGGCGCCGATTAGTTACTGAAGATTAGTGTAGATGAAACTTGAATACACCAGTATACGCCCGAATAAAAATACAGTCAAAACAGTGGACTGCAAAAGGTAAACCAGCTCCACAAATGATAAGTTCCAAAGAAGGCTCTAAAGAAATTTAACAGCTCCTTTTCTAAAGGGACGGTACTGTTGACTGTTTTTTGAGATTTTGGAACCTTAATCGATTATCTTCAAAAAGAAAAATATACCACGTATATCTCTTCTCATTACTTGACAAATTGAATGCAGAAATTGCGTGAAAGCTTTCACATATGCAAAATAACTGTTTTACCAAGACAACACGCCGTCATACACTTCAGCGGTTGCCATGTGGAAAAGTTAAGTTTGTTGTAAAATAAAATAAAGACCATATTAATATCATATTATTTATTTGTGATTATAAGAAAACATGAAATAATGTTTCACTTTTGATGTGCAAAAATAAGTTATAGTATACATTATTTACTATGCGCTACTTAAATTCGATTTCAATAGCAATCTCTTTTCAAACATTTCATATGAGAGTCGGTGTGATTTTGGCATGTCGTTCATTGTTCCATATGAGAACAGTCTTTCAACTGACGCCGAAGACGGTAGCGGCGTGTTATATTTTATGAAAATACTTTTTATTTCGGGATATCTATGTAGCATGGATATATCTCGATCCTGATCCGCCAAATAATGGGAAATTATAGCTTCAGCTCTAGACTGGATTTGGTGCATATCACCGTCATCCGTTACTGATGAATCAGTGTCAAACTCAAAAAAGCTATCTTGGTAATTCGGGATGCCATAACTCGTTTTAGATGTCTCTTGAATCTCTTCCATCACAGCTTCGTTAAAGATAGTTTTGATTTGAGATTGTTGTTCCATACCGACACAGACAAGCCATTTGTTTTTAAACCGGGGATAAGATATAGCAGCAAGAGCTGCATCTTGGGCTAGCTTCGAAGACAGATTAAAAAACTCTGCGAATCGCGCTTCCACACACTCCAAATAATTGTCTGCCAACATTCTACAGTAAACAAGAGATTCTCTGTTAAGTTTCTGCAGCTTTTTTCGCAAAGATACTAAACATGGCAACAAAATACCGTAATACATATCGTCATCGTCTTGTAGGATGTTCAGAGCCTCTGCAATCGGTTTTGAGCAACACAAATATTCGTTTATATACTGAAAATCTTCGTCACATAAAACATCTGTTAATTTCAAAGCCGCCTGCAGATGTACATACTCGTCCTGTATTGATAATATATGTTGAAGTGCAAAATAAAGGCTGTACCACCCAGTGATATCAGGTGTAGAAAGAAAGTTGCCAATTATGCTCTGTATTATTTCAGCTGATTTAGAGCTGTCTGCGAGTTTCCATATCGTGTTGCATTTTTTTATAACTTGATAGTGCATGTAGGCAATAGATGTTTGGTTATTTCGTAATATTTTACTAGTATCTGTAGTGACACATAGATTCAGTTTGTAGTAACAGCATCTTAAATGTGCAGGCAATCCTACTGCACTTGACTGTGTATGCTCAACAGATGCTAAAGGGTCGACTTCATACTTTATAGTCGTGAGCATAGAACTAACGTCCACGTGAGAACTTGTTGCTACGATAGGATTCTCTTCAGGTTTCAAATTGTCATCAATGCTATCAGTTAAGCTTTCACAGTCTTCTATTTCTACGCAAAACTCTTTTAACACATGCTGAAAATTGTTCTCATTTACAGAAACTGTAGTTAAGACTTTATGGAAGTCAAGACCAAATTCAGCATGCACTGCTTCAAGTAAAGGAGCTATTCTCTCATAGCTATACGTACCAAAAAATCTGCGGCACGCCAGAGTTTTTGATCTTCGTTTTAAATCCGAGTCCAACCAGTGTGCCGTGACGCCAAAAAATCTTTGAGTTGTTTTCAACCAGATATCCGCAGTTGTGCATATATCTTTGACATTGCGCAATTCCCTCTTGATATTTGTGATTTCGTTTATGTAATTCTCGTCGATCAAGCACCTCAAAGTTGAGCTGTTGATAATATTTAGTCCTTTCACAGTCACGTCGAAATTTTCAAATATTTTTTTAAAGTACGGGTCCTCTATCGTTTGTACAGGAATCATGGAATGAATAAAAAACTTTAAAATGTTATCATTGAATCGTTCCTGGGAGTATGTTTGCCGGACTGGCTCATCTAGTTCTTCTTGTTCCATGGGTTCATCATTTCGATCTCTAGTTTCTGGTTGACATAGACGGTTAAACGTTCTTGAATGATGTCTGTTTTTTCTCACATTTTTCAAGTAATTCTGGTACTCCTTAAACACCTTCTCACCATGCTTACGTTTGAGATGAGTAACAAAATTTGATGTGGAATTATTAGAACCAGAAATTTTGACTTCCTTTGGCCGACACGTAATACACATACCCACTTTTTTCGTATTTGTCGAATCCGCCTTACAATATTTAAAGAATTTACCGTCAAGAATGCTTGGTAACGTCTCGCGTGTCTGTTGATTTTGGTCGATTTCCGTGTAAATATCAGGTGACGACAAAGAACTGGACGCCATTTCGCAATGATAAAACGTTGGAACTAATTATAAACTTTAAAAAAAGTAGCTCACAGTAGCAATTCGTTCTTGTATCGCGCAAGTAATGAAATAACGTCCGCCACGTAACACTTGATTCTATTGACTGGCGGGCGGGGTGGGGCCCGCATCGGGTGCCGGGTGGCGTGACCGGACGCGGCGCACTGTGATTGGGTCGCACCGCGTAACCTAACGCCTCGTTATTCTGATTAATGGTTACTACATTAACGATTACATGTCAATCTTGATGCGATCATGTTTATCATTAGTAATTATATCTATGCGATTACTTTTTTGATTATGTGATTAGTTGATTACAAAGTAGTTCATTGCGTAGATATTTGATACTGTTGTAATGGAATTCTCAGGCGAATCGTTTGAAAAGTAGCCAACCCAATATATTAAAAACTTGTGTTATGGTACCATTGACTTCCTTTGTGTAATTAAATAATTACATCTCGAAACAATGACAAAAGGTATAAACTTTTAACATTGTTTTGAGGTGTCTGTAAAATCGTGTTGCAGTTTAAATTAAAACTTCATAACTATTGTATTTTTTACAGAATAATTAAATCTAGAATTAAATCGATTGTTGTCGTTTGGTCGCCGTTGATTTTAATGTTGTTTTTAATTTATATTTGTTCTTTCCTGGATCATGAGTAAAATAATAATAATATACACAATCGATCCTCTTTGTGACTTGATTCATAGTGAGTTTTTGTTTTTTTATTAAAAATAGTTGCTATTTCGATCGTGAGGTCAATATACATTTACATGCGTGTTGTTCCACTTCTACAGTATTAATATAGAGGTATGTTTTGTTTTGTAGTGCACTATAATATACTTAATAAGTTTTAACACGTTAGATAATTAGTGTGCACAGTAGCTGTGGTGATGTGTTATATTATAACAAGGTTTAACAATGGCGGCGGGTCGCTTGTGGTGGTTTGGGTAACTACTTGATATTAATAATACTAGTACTTATCATTTCTTTTTCTTTTTTTGTGTAAACCTGGTGAAATATTTTTTTAAAATATAGATCAATTATTTAAACTATATTAATTCTGGTAAGTTTTCTTGACTATGGGTACTTAAATTTTTTAATCCTTTATTCTGTAATTTAACTTATTTAGTGGCCATTTTGATACGAGTGGGAACGTTTGAAAAATGTTGTATCAGTAATAATGTAGTAGCTATAATTTAAAAATCATGCGAGGTAGTATACCGGTACTATTTCATTAATACTGATAATTAAATAACACAAATTGTTGTCAGTAAATAGGGTAGTTCCCAGGGTCAAAATAATTACATTTTATTTAGTCCGTATTTTAGATTATAAAAAATATTGGACACGTATTTTTTCTTTTTTCGATTAAATAAAAAATAACAAAGATATAGCGCATTAAAATTACGTGTGACGTCATCTAGTGCGAAAAAAAGCAGCACGGCGTGCCGTTATACGTAACTTTAATGAGCTATATCTTGGTCATTTTTGGTTTAATTTACAAATAAAAAAATACGTATCGCTTATTTTTGAATAATCTAAAAGACGGACATATAAATTTTTTTCGTCAACTAGCCTATTGCGACGATACAAGTCCGTGTCAGGAACTTATATAATTCACGTGTAGTTTTTGATCTGGGCAACTTGACTAGTTTAGATCTTAACGGGGGTCCTTAGTTATAAGTCGCGTTGCCAAGTGTCCCGATTTGGACGTCCCAATTTTCAGTGATCTCGAGATATGTCCCGACTGATGATCCGACAAAATAATGTTCAGATAAATCCTGATTGCTTAAAAACAAATACATCAAATTCACTATAATATTTTGTAATTTCTAGTAATCCAGCGTGTCTAATTAGTAGCCCTATTATTATGAAGGATTCCATTCAGTTTACTTAAAAATACTTTCGAAACTGTTAACCCCGATCTGGAACCGAAGATATGAAATCCAGAATTATTTCAGGTTCTTCCCCTAGTACATGTTGTCCTAGCAACAATAGATATGAATGACAACCGCCCGCGGTGACGGCGGCTGCGTCACTAAGAGCTAATCAATAAGGACTCCCGCTGAGTTGGACGCTAACCAGGCTGCCTCGATTAAAAACTGCACCCGAGTACATCTACTCGGGTGCAGTTTTTAATCGAGAGAAATAATAGATGTATTATTTTGAATATTTATCACCGAAATATTCGTGTTCCTTTGCCGCCCAAATCATTTTAGGATCCTCATAGGTATATGAAAATCTAGATAAATAAATATATTGCATTATTTATGTCATTAGCAGATAGGCAAACTCTGGGTTCGATACCTGAAAAGTTTCATTCTGTTTATAAATTTCTTCTAACAGTATGGAGTTCTGAATGATATTGGGAATATGGGTATTCGATAGCTTCAAGAACCTAATTAGGTTACAAGGAGGGGTAATGCTAGATTCGAAACAAATTAAGAACAGTGTAAATATATATTGGTGATGTTTCCAGACGATGAAAGTAAAGTCAGCAGCAGCGGACGTCGCGTCGGGTGTCTGTCCCCCGCGTGACGAGGCGCGGGCACAATAGCCATCGCACCGCACGTGTGGCCGACACGACCACATATCACTACAATACTAACTGCTCTACAATACTAGCAACTCCTCCAAGGCAACTCATGCCATCCCTTTTTTACACCATTTACAAGACAAAGACACACTTGCTTCAATGAAATGTCCTCGTGTACATGAGCATGAACTATACGTACGGTAACTAGCAATGTTCAGCTACGGTGTCTTTTCCTCATACGGCAATCTTATATTTACTAATATTACAGCTATGATCTTTTAAATATGTATAATGATCGAATTTTAATAATATTTAGTGGATTGATGATTTCAAAAAAATAGCTTATAACTGTATGTACTTATCAATAAATTGTTTTCTATAGTATCTTAGTTTAGAGAAAGTATTGTTAGGAGATACTTGGCTTGAACTCCCTAAGAATACCTTATCTGTGAACACATGATATAGTGGATCAATCATACTTACTCGGATTAAAATGCCTAAAAGGAAAAGATCCCTAAATATGATAACATTTAATTAAATATTTTAGTGATATCGAGTCCCATGTAATAAATCTTCATCTATAATGATTGAATACATTCTAGAGTTCAAGTGTACGCTTTAAATAAGTATATTAAAATATAAAATAAAATGATGTCAAACAAATTGTGTTGATTGTGTTCGGGGTCTCAAATTTATGATTTATTTTATTTAAATTGAGGCCTTTGTCTTTTTGAGAGTGTGTTGGTGCTAAATTAACGAGCTGCCTAACAAGATGATATAAAAAATATTTCGAGACCTCGAAGTTCAAATTATTATGAATGATTAAAGTGTCCAAATTAATTTATGTAACCCTAGTGATTAAAGTCAGTAAATTAATGACTAATATTGAACATAACTGCCAAAAATCATAAATAAATATAATGTTATAGATATAATTCAGTTGTTATGTTTATTATAAATGATTGATATAATAAAATAATTATAGTGCGTAGCATGTTCAGGTCAAGATGACCTTATGTTAGCACAACAATCTAAACGATGAAGTAAATTTATATGTATGTAAGGGTCTATTTATTGTAACATTAATAATTATGATTTAAGTGAATATTTTTGAAGACTTACAAATAGCTTACAATCTGTTTATTTATTGGGAGTTAGATGATCCGACATCCAATAGACATTCCGAGAATAATGAGAAGGAAGTTGTGTAAATAAATGAAGCGCACTAATGTTGCATCCATCAAGTGTTAAGTATTATACAGTTTGTTACACGTTTTACCGTACTTAGCGCTTTTTACAAGTAAATAAGTAGCTTAATAGAAATCGACTGAAAGGCGACAATACTATTCAGGTCTCTTTTCTATTTGTTGGTAATAATTTTCATATAGTCGTAAGGGATATATCTAACAGTTTATAACATGTTTAGATAGATGTTCGAGCGCCGCCATAGGTGCTGTTTCTCATCACCCGTCTGTATTTCAAGGGCGTCGCCAGCCGATGGAAAATGGAGGAAAATGGGAAAAGTAAGTACTGAGAAAAGTATGAATTGTAGAGGTTTTTGAATCTCTAGGGGGAGGGGGGGGGGAGCAGCCCATCTGCCCTCCCTTGGCGACGCCCTTGCTGTATTTATTTGAGAAGTGTATTAGAGAAGTTATAGTAAATATTGTTAGATATCCTTGATGAATGCGCGAACCAGTTCAAAACATGGCATTTCCACCATCTTTTGGGGGCAAGCTTTAACTTTTATTTTTTAATTTAATTTGTTAGCACAACAATTGTAGGTATTATTTAATAGATATCTTAATCAGTCACAGAAGTTTGGGCACAATAGTATGAACCACAATCCTGTTCCTAACGCGTTGTGCCAAATGTTGTAAGTCCTTTACGATAGTCCCTCGTCTTCCATTGTATTTATACAACTAGTGAGTGAATCATTCACCTAAAATATGTTGATAAACAAAGTATTTGTACAATTACGTATTAAAATGTTTTATAACCTTAAAAAATATAAAATATTAAAAGTGAATAAATACTGAATGAAAGCAACAACCCTTGTTTTATTTTGATTTTATTGTTGGTTATCCGCAAACAATTGTGATTTCGACATCTCAGCGTTATTTGTATTTTTCAACACCTTCAGGCCCTCTGTTGAAAGGAAAAAGTTATGTGAGCGGTTTTCGGACTGGTATAAAATACTTCAGAGCCGACTAGATAATAATAATTAAAAAAACCTTCATCAGGCAGAATCCACAGCCCATTTTTTTAAACTTCATTGTGTGTAAGGATCAAAGACTGAAAAGTTGCACCAGGGGAAGACTTAGTCTTGTAGCACATGCTCCTGGTAGTCGAAATTCGGCTGAGTCTATAAAAGCCATGGATCATGTATCAGTCTAACTAATTGCTGAAACTAAGCCGCTTCCATGCTAAAATGAGCCAATGAGCTCGGTCTTCAGCCAAGGCAAGGAGAATTGTCCAAAAATTAAAAAATATTGACATGGGAGATAAACATTGTAACGTAAATGAGTGTAAGAAAGATATAAGTTTTGAGTGTGAAAGTCGAAAGGCAAGCGTATGAAAGAAAAGGTTACGAGGTGGTGGACAGAAGAAATATAAAGTGCGCTCAAGTAAAAGGAAACTAGATTTTAAGAATGGCAATCTATGAAAGGCAATATTTCTTTTTAAAGGCATTAAGAAGAAATAATGTAAGAAAATATCAAAATGGCATATCCGTATCTAGAGCTAAAGCCCTTAACCGTTTATATGGGTTACTTGAGAAACCCGAGTGCCATAAATATTTATACCGCTAAGGCTAGTAAGAGTGAAGCGAAGGATGTATCCTAGGTCCCAAATGCATGCACTTGGCACGAAAGACGAAACGAGTGAGAATCTTACGGATGATGATAGGATACCAGAGAGAAGGAAGATATACTCTAAAAAGATAGTGTATCAAAAGCACAAATGGAGCTTAAAGCTTCAGAATGGGAAGAATATTGGATAATTGAATGAAATTAGTAAGGATGGGGTAATAAAAGCTGTTAGTGGTATGAAGAATGGGAAAGCGTTAGGACCAAATGAATACTTGGAGGGCGTTGGTAGATGATATATAAGTTATAGCTTGAGGATTATTATATATCTAAGAAAGAAGGGTACCACAGTTATCTGCCAATTTTATTAAAAAAGGAATAATGCAACAATTACCGGCAATTAAAGTTAATGCCTCATAGTATAAAAGTATGGGAGACAGAAATTGAGCGAAGTTTGCGAGACGAGGGAGAGATTTCACGTAACCAATTAGGTTTCGGCTCTGAGGCCCTAGCCAAACGGCATTCGCTCTGATATCTACTTTCGATAACGCTTGGTTGCCATGGCAACACAAGGAATTCCTTGTTCGTTGACCACGTTATATACCGAAGGCTTATGTCAGTTCCATACATTTTTGCACTTAGCGATTAGCGATATCGTTAATCGACTGCCATTTGGCTAGGGGGGCAGTTCAGATAAAAAGAGTGTCTGTAAGTACTTAAAATTGATGCGACCCATATACGCTGAATACCATACGCAAGTCCGGTGCGCAACCCGAATGACAGCAAAATTCGATGTGGCCATAGGCTTGCACCAAGGATGCCATAACATCGATCGTAAAGGTGGAAGCGTCCAGGAATGGCGGCAGAGACTGGCGGATGTAGGCCTATTTATTTATTTATATTTTATTTATAGACTCACGCCTATATCCCTGAAGGGGTAGGCAGAGGTGTAATATTACACCCTTAGAATAAGTAGAACCAAAACAGCATGCACGTTCTGTGAATTTGACGGTCTCTCTAGGGCTCTCCTATACAGGTTACACTCTGTGTTTACCCTTACAGGTTCTGTCGGAGTTTTTTATTGTGGGATTGACAGTTAAAGTCGTATTGACTTGCGCCGGCTACAAATAGATTAGAACTAGGAACTAAGAGGATGACGTGAACATCGTGTAATTCGAATTTCTTTTTTACTTGTCTGGATTACCAACCTATAAACTGTTCTTTTACTAGAAATACATAGGTACCTTTTCCCCTAACTTTACGGCGTAGTTCTGCTATTCTTTCCACTTCGGTCTCATCTTCTGTGTTCCTGTCCATTTTAGCTACTTCATCGTGTGCTTGTTTTAGTAAAGATTCTTCTAAAAACGTCAACTCTGTGAATTACCATAATGCTGTCTTAAAGGATATTACGATATTTTAAACACACTTTTGTTAGTAGTCTGGACCTACCATGAAGGTAAGGGTTTGGCCGGATAAACACGACGTGTTGCGCTTAGTTGATTAGACATTCAGTACTGACAAACCAATTTCGTTACCGTTTTATCGTATATTCTTCTTAACAGTAAACGTATTTTCATTTCAAAACAAAATAGCGATAGGGCCTATGTACAGACAACTGTACAGGTTAATATTATTTTATATACGTAATTACCGCGTCGCAGTGCGCGTCAGCACTTTTAAATTGTAATTTTATTGCATAGTAGTGACAATAAAGTATTGGTCGCAAAACGTTGTGTTTTATCATTTATCATTCCTATTACGCAACCTGTCTATCATATCATCGACCTTCGTCACTATCATCTTCTGTTAGGGTAGCATCCCTTAACAGCCTATAAATAATAACCATATGATGAGCCAAATAAAACTTAGTTACTTGTCAGTCGTTGATCCATCCCGATCCAAGCTCCGTGAAACAAACTGCTGGCCGTTGGGCGCGATTTTGGCTCTGGATCCATTAGCGCTGTGACTTGATTCTTGCATTCCTGAGACAACTGGTTAACAACACTGGTACGAAAACGCCATTTACGTGTAACCTACAAACATGAATGGGGCCGTTATGCGCACAAAGCTTCAAACTTATTCAAAAGTTAAGTTCGCGTATCTTACCTGTTTTTCATATAGTTTTTTCACGGAATTTTCATTAAAAGGCAAGGCTTTATTAAGCATTGTGTAGAGAATAACACCTATCGACCACATATCTGCCATCTTAGGCAGATAGGGCACCCCTTTCAATATCTCAGGTGCAGCGTACGATAATGAGCCGCAGTACGTCTCGCTTAGCAAGTCTTTGTCGCGCTGGCGAACGTTTCGTGCGAAGCCAAAGTCTGTTATTTTCACATTGTAATTTGCCGTAATTAATATGTTTTCGCATTTCAAGTCCCTGTGTGCTATGTTCATTGCGTGCACGTATTGGAGGCCTGATATAATTTGTCTCATCCACAGTCTGCTCTGATTCTCTGGCACTGCACCGTTTTGCGTCAGAAAATCTAATAAATCGCCGTTTTCTGCGAAACGTAGAAAAATGAAGTATTTAGCGCGCCGTTGGAATATATTGGAGACGTGTATGACGTGAGGATGATTGACTCGGATCAGGATATCTAGTTCACGAGGTAAGAATTTAGTGAGATAGTCCCGAGGAGCTTCCGCTGTATCTATTACTTTGCAGGCCATAACAGAATGCCTAGTTTCATCAATCATGTATGTTGCCTTGTAAACCTGTAAACATTACACATTTTAGTATGGCAATATTTGTTTAATTTTCTCGTATGCATGCAACAATTCAAATGCATTGTCGTAGGTGCTTACTTTAGCATATGATCCTTCTCCACACATCTTTTCTAATGTGAAGCCTTTATCTCGTAATACTGCGATGTCTGATTGTGTGGCGTCTATATCGGGACTCATTTGTAATTATTCATAACTCCGTTACTTCATTTTTACTTTTATTGATAACATTCTTGTGAAGAAGGGCTGTGGAAAGGATTTTATGTGGTATAGGTATTCATGTTTATTTATCAAAAGTTTGTGATTACAAATCATAAAATCATCATAAAATCGTCATGATTTTATGCATGTCATTATAAAAAGTACTCTGTGTGTACGTATGACATCTCATGACTCATGAGATTTGACAAATAGTGTTGTTCTTAGATTTTATGGTTGATATTTTTATTTATGTTCTATAATAAAATTGTGAAGGAGCCATAGAAGGAGCTATTAATTTCTTGTCCGGTCTGTGACTCAACACCTTCTCCTATATGTATGTACTCAACACCGCCTTTGTATATTATTACATTTTCAATATCTACAACACAGCAATATTAATGCATATCCCTTCGGGGATAAAGACGTGAAGTTACATAACGAAACATAACATAACAATGTTATGTTTCAATACATGATAGAGCAGTGCCCGTGACTTGGTCAGGTGACTTTTCTCAAATCTTCTTTGCCTCCTGCCTTTAGGTTCCGTGGATAATAGCCACGGAACATTCTTTTCCGAGATATTAACAGACAATAATTAAAACGCAGCAGATTGAAATAAAACGGCTTCTGTATTTGTACATCGCCTCCAGCATCTCCCGTCACACGCCGTTGAGCTGTGGCTTCAGTCAGCCTTCCTAAAGCCATTGCCGCTGTCGCAGTTAGTACTACTAACTTTTAAGAAAAGTAGACTCGGCATCGGCATCTGCGTCGCGTTGTTAGATGATACAATAATTGTAGTGTCATCGTCAAGCTTTTTTAGATAGGTTATTATTTTGGGGAGTTTCGTGAAGCTTGCTGCTTTGGAGAACTGGATCCATTTAGCGGTAACACAATATTGAATAGGTAATTACTTCAAAGAGCATGTAGCGAGCGAACCTACAACTATTACCACAGTTCTAATTGGCAAAGTCACTAAATTAAACCGCTATGCCATCCATGCCGAAAGTCCACTGCTGGACTTAAGCCTCTCTTAAACTCTAATTGCACTGTTCACAAGAGTATTTAGCTTTCTGTACCATGCTGGCCATATGGGTCGGTACAGGGTTCGAAGTCGAGTTTCCGTCTTTTCGCAAAGATACTATTTACTTGTTGCACTTTCCTTATTCGCCTCTTACGTCACCCACGGAATGATATGGGGCAGTGTCAATTTGTATTCTTAATCCTTCTCTCTATCTGTTTATCTCTTCATAACACGCGGCTTCCACAGCGTCTTCGTAACTTACAGCACTCGCAAAGTTGAGTTTGGAGAATATCTATAGGTACTTAATATAAAAATTGGGCAAGTACGAGTCAGACTCGCGCACGAAGGGTTCCGTACCATCATCTATAAAAGAAAATCACGTTTGTTGTATATATATATACTTAATTTTTTTAAGTTTCTACTTGTTTATTAAGATCGAGTAACAAATTTCTTAAAAATTACGTTTGTTATATGGGAGCCCCTCTTTATTATTTACTTTTTTTATTTAATTATTTATTTTGAAAGGTAATAAGTATACAACTATATATTCCGTGAAAATTTTAAGCGTCTACCTGTTACCGTTGGTAATTTTGAGCAAAAATACGAAAAAAAAGCACGTTTATTGTATGGGACCCCCCTTAATATTTTTTATTTTTAGTATTTGTTGTTATAGCGGCAACCGAAATACATAATTTGTGAAAATTTCAGCTTTCTAGCTATCACGGTTTATAAGATACAGCCTGGTGATAGACAGACGGACAGACCGAGCGGAGGCTTAGTAATAGTGTTCCGATTTTTACCTTTTAGGTACGGAACCCTAAAAATGAATCGCTGAATACGTTGCTGAACGCAAATCTCGAGAGCAGCTGAACCGATATTGCTAATTCTTTTTTTATAATAGTCCTTGAAGTAGAAGGATGGTTATAACGGAGACAAAAAGGAAAAAAAAAAGAATTGACTGTTAGGCGTAGTTCGCCGGGTCAGCTTGTTTTATATATAAGTCAATCGGCGACATCTGCCGTAGGCGGGGCGGCTGTGCCAACCGGTCTGACCCGTAAATATGGGCGCCTAACCCGGAGTCCGGATATACACTACCCAAACCCGAAGACTTCGGGTGAAATTCGAAGAGCTGGCAGCTCTACCTTCAATACATTTGCCAATTCACCGTCTCTAGGTACTCAAGGACTTAATTGCCCCAGACGTTGACGGTTCTGCATCTCATATATCCTTCAATTTGCGTAATCAGCAAAAAATACCGGTTCTGGGTCTTTCTGATTCTCAGAGTAATGATGGCTCAGACTACAAGTGCATATCAGCACAGAAATTAGCATTCGCCCTTGCAACTTAATATAGCAATACGGGACGGATATCAGAACTTGGTAGGTATATAAATTATTTTAAAATGAAACATTAAATATTGAGAAATATTTATTTTAATAATAACCATTTTATAACATGATAATACGTATCTACCTGTCAGTGGTACATGTCTCTATGGCAGGCTGATGATGATGATGTATCGACCTACCATCAAACTCAATGTATTTAAAAAATCAATGTATTTTTAGTTTAGCATAAAACAATCTTATTAAAATGCTATAAAATTAGTACATATGAATATTTTTCTTCCACATAAAAACCACAATGGGTTACGGTTAAAAAGGATTTAATGAATTATTTGTAGGTATACAAGTTATTTATATGGTTGGAAAACCCTTGAATCTGTGGTAAACCTTTTTATTCATTGCAAATATTTCAATTGATGTTTTCGAAAATTTCCCGTCGTCATTCTGCGAACAAAGGCGATGCAATTATAAAATAAAAATACTTCATAATATATTGATATTAGCATTAAAATTATTATTTTATCCAAATTGGTTGCATTCATCTCTATCGGGATCACGAACTGGCACCGTTTTAGTGCGGCTTCTAATTAAGTTCGCTTACCGACTTGTATGTTCGGATATTTTAAATTACTTATCTTGGCCAACTGTATTACAAATTCAATAAAATAGGGAACCTTTTGTACCTTCACACACTTTGTACTTCTATTTATCTACGATGACCTGAAATTAGACAAAATATTTCAGCGACAAACGCATCGCTGTTTGGGGGAATTAAAAAACATGAAACAATCACCCTACAGTAATATACCTACCTACATGAACTGATATAACAACTTGATTTCTAACTTCTGTCAAGTTCTGTCCCTTGCGGGGCGAGGGATCAAAATCACAACACTCAGACGTACATATCCCTTCAAATATGGTGTGTATTAAACCTTGCCTGCAAAAAGCTATTACCAAGATGAGGTAGAGCCCGCCGTTACGTCTACTGCAGGTTTGATAGGCGGTGCGGTATTTGCAACCTCTGTTGAGTCGTGTTTGGACATATGCGAAGCTTCTAATTTCTTTATGCGCATTAGCCTTTCGTCGCGTGCCTTTTTCAAAGCTGTTGCTTCTTGAGGTGATAGTTCTGTAATATGTGATCTACATTTTAATAATTATTGTTAGATCTGCTTACAAAAACATTACCTAAGTATACCTACTTAGATCGAGGTCGGGTATAAATTTGGCTAAAGTATGTGGAAGCTGTAATTTAATTTTATCGGAACTATCCATGTACTGTTGTGTAAAACAAAACTAAATGCAGACAAGATTTGCAATGCATGAAACATCGGTTATATTTGTATAGGTACGTTATTAAAAACAAAATCAGGATTACCTAGCAATCTAGAGTCCATCGCTATCCATTCGCTGTTTATAATTTGGTCAATTTTGATTCTAGTTCGATAATTTGGTTCCAACATGAGAGTCACTAGACGTTTGCAATTTTCTGACAGAGCGTCAATGAACCGCGATCGGAATTTCCAATTTCTATTAATTTGCGCCTGGTACAGTTGCTTTATATGTTTGTCTTCAAACGGCATAGCTCGGTTCAACATTACGTAAAGCACGACACCAAGCGACCAAATGTCTGTCGGTTTGGGGAAATAGGCAGTGCCCTGCAGAATTTCTGGTGCAGTATAAGATAGTGACCCACAAAAGGTTTCACTGTAAACTTCTTTTAAATTTTTGTCCACACAGACACGGGAAAAGCCAAAATCAGATAATTTAGCGTTGTGATTAGCTGTAAGTAGTACATTTTCGCACTTGATATCTCTGTGTGCAATTTCTAGTTCGTGCATATATTGAATGGCAAGAGCAAGTTGCCGCGACCAAATCCGTGCCTGGTCCTCTTGAACCGCTCCTTTCTGCAGAATGTGCTCCAACAAGTCACCGTGCTCCATGTATCGCATAAATATAAAATATTTATATCTTCTCTGAAAGATGCTATGCGTGTGTACCAGATGTGGATGATTCAGTTTTATGAGCATTTCTATTTCTCGTGGCAAAAACTTTTTTACGAAGTCCTTTGGTGCCGTGTTAGTGTCGATAACTTTGCATGCTAGCATTGATAACTTATCGTTTTTACTTGGATTTCTGTATTCTGCCAGATATACCTGTCAAGTTGAGTTAAGACGTTTGTGACTAATGCATTTTAAATATTCAAATAAAATTAGTTCTATTCTATTAGGTAATCCTCTTACCTTAGCGTACGATCCCTCATTGACCTTCTTTATCATCTTATAACCACGAGAAGCAAGTGTCAATTGTTCGGAGCCTGTAAGTTTTAATTCTTCTTCATTGTGATGGTACTGAAAGTAGTTATTTTTTCTTAAGATAGGTACCGTTTTACAATAAAAACATCTTCATTTTAAAAAGTCGTGCGTGTTGCACATGTAATTTGGTGAAGCGATGTAGCCTAATGCTTTATAGGTCGCAAGCGTACTTATCGGTTTCGAACTGTGACGTAATAACTTATTACGTCACAGTTTACTACTAATAAGTGACACAGTGTGTACACCAGTTTATTACTAATAAGTCACGGAAGAAGTTGGTCAGCGTCATATTCCAGGCAATTTTACACGCTGTTTTTTGCTTCAGCAGCAACGGAATTATATATCTGCTGTTTTTAACATTTGATATCATGGTTATGCTGCATAACTATGATATCAAATGGTAAAATATACCTGGTACATTTTAAGTTGGCTTAATTTTGGTGTGCCACAACTTTATTGTCGTGATGTACCTACTTAACAGTAATTGACAGCGGCAATAGTGGAAATTCGATCATTAAAAAAATGGAAAGACCTAAAGAACGGTTACAATTTATATAATAATTTCAGACTTAAACGGCTAATAAGTGATGTCACTCAGCTCATACCTTTACTTTGCCCTCCATTTAATCTCGCTCTCTTTGTCTGGATGTCACGCTTGCTAGAGATTTAATCATTTCGCTGGCCTGTGAAACAAATTCAATATTAAGAATAAGTAATTTAAAGTAAGAATACTACATCAACAATACTGTTCTAATATAAGGCAAAAAAACATACAGATTAATCAGATGCCCACCCTTATCCACAATATAAAGATACCTAAACATTATAACACAGAGCCTTTATCTGTCCCATTCCGTTCAAGAAATTAATGGTTTCGATGTCCAACATGTTAGAAGGCGTATTCGTACCAACTTAATTATGTATTACATATTTGAGCATTATACATACCCTGTATACTGATTCCCCTCTCTGTGGTCCCATTATGACGTCATCATGTTTTCTAACAGGACTACGACGAATTTCGGCTAATTTTCGTCTCTCCTCTTTTGCACGCTTGAGTGCCGCAGCCTCAACAGCGTTCAGTGCTGTTAATAATGTTGTATTTTTTGTTTATGTAAAATATATATAGGTATAAGTATAATTTTAATGCGAACATTCAACTTACTGGTAAGTCTACTATCCATTGCAACCCAATCAGAATTCAGCACCTGTGTCGCACTGTGGCGAAGTCCGGGGTCAGGCTCCAGCAAGTGCTTCACTATTGATTTACACTCGAGTGATAAAGTGCTCCCAATTCGAGATCGGAAACGAAACTTTTTGCCCATCTGTTGTTCGTATAACTTTCGCATGCGCGTATCGTCGAATGGCATAGATTTGTTCAGCATAACGAACAAAACGACTCCCAGCGACCACATGTCGGTAGGTTTGGGCTGGTAGGGCTTCCCGCGGAGGATCTCTGGCGCTGCGTACGACATTGAGCCGCAGTAAGTCTCGCTTAGGATAGGATGGTCGGTCTCGTCCACGACGAACCGCGAGAACCCAAAATCTGAGAGCTTCACGTTAAAATTAGCTGTCAGCAGCACGTTTTCGCACTTAATGTCGCGATGTGCAATCTCTAACTCGTGCAGGTACTGCAGACCGAGCGCCAGCTGTCGGATCCACACTCTCGACTGGTTCTCGGACACGCAACCGTTCTTCAATATATAACCCAACAAGTCTCCGTTCTCTCCAAATCGCATAAAAATATAATACTTCGTTTTCCTTTGAAATATGCTATGAACATGAATCATATGAGGGTGATTCAAGTGAATGAGAACGTCGATCTCACGCGGCAGAAACTTCACAACAAAGTCTCTTGGTGCTTTTAGTGTTTCAATAATTTTGCACGCGAGTATGGCTTTCCTATTTTCATCTTTAGCAACATATTCAGCTTTATATACCTGCACATCAATAAATTTATCGTTTACTTGCTGCATAGCTGTACGTCATGTGAAATCAACGTAACAAGTAGATAGATAATATATATCTTACCTTTGCATACGCTCCTTCACCTAAAAATTTTAACAATGTATATCCTTTAGAAGCTAAAGTGTTTTCTTCAGATGGTGAAGTCTTCAAATCGCTCATGATAACTTAAACATGTACGAAACCAAGCACGGCACTTGCCACATACTATTGTCGAACGTGTCCCTTGTACTCTCTGATGGGCTGCCTGTGCCGCAAGGGAACGTAGGCATTTTTATATATTGTTTTATTAGTTACATTACTGGAATTTCAATTCAATTCAATTTTGTTTTATGTGTATTTACATATTCAGAAGATGATGGACGTCAAGTGTATGAGACGTTGTCTTCGTGACGGATGATGTTATTCTTCTTTAAATTATTCTTTTTGATAAAGCACAAACAAGAAGTCCGTGTGGAAACCTTTTTTTAAAATTTGCCTATCACGTACCGTTATCAATATTTTAGCTATTGGTGGATTTTAAGATCATCATCAAGCTGATATTTGGAAGCCACTGCTCAAACATGACACCTCCACAAGGCTCTTGCAAAACTTCTCAACAGACAACACGTCATTTTTCTTAGCGTTGTCTCTGTTGCTTCGCCGATCTTCGGCATCCTTAGTGATAAGTTGTTTGTCGTCAAACCAACCTAGATTGGCCAACCATGGCCTGCCAAGCGCATGCAAAAATATTTTGCAAACCAATATAAAAACGCCTGGCAATGTTAAAGGCCGGACTAAATCTTCTGGCTTATTTTTTTTATTTTCTACATTAAACTACAACATTCAAAAATTGCACGTTGCTTCAAATACATTTTTGGTAAAAAACAAATCAAAATTTTTTATTTCTATTCGGAGAGCTGAATAGTAAGGCCGAAGATCTTATTGCAGAGATCGCGGGCAGCAGATGGATGCGGGTGGCTCAGGATCGATCCACGTGGAGAGCCTTGGGGGAGGTAGGTATATGTCCAGCAGTAGACGTCTTTCGGCTGATATGATGTAGAGCAACAAGCCTTCTCGAACAATCGTTTGAGATTTAAAGAAACAACTCGAGAGATCAGATGGCTCACTATTTGTGCTTGCAGCTGCATGCCACTGTTTCGAGTCAGAACCAACCGATCTAGTCTGACATTCTACGACACACTGGCAGCGATTTATTTTGAGCGGGGGGAAGTAACCAGTTAAACTTAAAGCCCACTTACACGACTCTGCTCCAACACCGCCGCCACCCAACACCAACCTAAACTAAGGCGACTGTTCGCAGATTAGTTTTATTCTTTGTTTTTTACCATCAATGTTGACATATCCAGTTCTCGTCTCAGTCTTTATTAGAACTTTATTCGAATCTACGTTATCAGTAGTTTCGGTAACAACTTCTGCGTTAACTGGTGCTGTTTCTTCTCGTTTAGTTTGGGCAATTGTTTCATTTGCCTTCGACGCTCCGATCATAGTCATGAATTTGATGTTATCATCCTCTTCCAGTATTTGATAATTATATTCTATGAACCTCGCTTATATTGATTTTTTAAAAGAATGTGTAAGGTCATCAAACACGTACTCTTGTTTAAACACACAACATAATTTAAACACTGCACAATTTGTGCGCCGACAGCTAGCAAGCATCCAGCTGTCCCCGCGGCGACAGCTAGCAGACACCCAGCTGTCCACGCGCCGACCGCTTTTGTGTCGGCGACGCGTGCACCGTCCACCGACCGGCGCCAGCGTGGCGACCGCTAGCAGTCGACGCGCAGACCGCTTGCAACTCTTGGTAAGCGAGACGTCAACTACTAAGTAGTCTGACGGCGGTAAGCACGCTGACAACGAGCAGTCTGCTAATTTATGTTAGATAGGTACCAATGTGAAGAATATCTAAAGAGCGATAAAATTCACACATGCCTTAAGATCTGCCCAACTTTGGAAAAATATGCACTTTTAGAACAAGTCGCCCAACTTATCCAAATTACTTTAGAGAGAATATTAAATTTGGACTTGGACGACCGAGCCTGGCTACAAGCGTCGTTGCCCATACGTCTGGGTGGGCTCGGTGTACGCAAAATTTCTAGTGTCAGTTTACCGGCGTTTCTGTCTTCGGTTCACAGCACGGAAGAGTTAACTAGGAAAATTTTATCACCTACACTAGTTAACTCAGAAGTGCTGTGCAAAACCAGCTATAAACGCCTGGAAAATGGCTTGCCCAATCACTGATTTGCCTACCAACCTATTCTCCCAAAGACAGTGGGACGCGCCGCTTTGTGAAATTGTAAGAAAAATCTTTTGGATACATCTTTTAATGTTGCAGAGCGTGCTCGCTTACTGGCTGTGGAAGAATGGGAATCGGGTCTGTGGCTTCAGGCACTACCATTGTCCAACACTGGAACCATGTTGGACGATGAGACGTTCCGTATCGCCACCTGTCTACGTTTAGGTGCTCCGTGTGTTTCTCTGGATCGATGTTATTGTGGAGAAGACGTCGATAGCCTCGGACACCATGTGATATCCTGCAGCAGAAGCGCTGGTAGAATTCCCCGTCATGCCCATCTGAATGACATAATCCGACGTGCTCTTGCGTCTGGCGTACCAGCTGTACTTGAACCAAATGGTTTGGTACGCGACGACGGTAAGAGACCTTATGGTATGTCATTGTTGCCTTGGAAAATGGGTAGGCCGTTAGTGTGGGACACAACCTGCGTAGACACCCTCGCGCCATCCCATGTTCCAAGCACGGGAGGCCATGCTGGCGCTGCTGCATCTGCGGAAACCCTTAAACGGCGCAAATACAGTAATTTTGTGAATAATTACGTATTTGAGCCGTTTGTGGTGGAAACGCTAGGCTCATGGGGTCCCAGCGCTCGTTCACTATTCCGGGAAATTTCTAATTTTTATTTTCTTTTTACGGTTTTTGTACATATACTACTTAGACATTAAGATTAGATTAAGCTTCATATAGATTATAAAATTATTTTTCTTTAATGTATATAAATAAAATTATAGTTAAGGTCAAAATAAAAAAGAGCGATACTTAAAGACCGTATTTGAATATTATTTTTGCCGGATGAGGGCGGAGTCGTGCAAGTGGGCTACCTTTATCCTCTCGGTGCCCATGAAAGTCCGTATTTCATGAAAGACCGTTCAAATGCCGCATCTTTTGGCAATGTCTGATATGTAGAATTCCGGCACCATCTCTCCATTACAAGATAAAAGAAATAGCTCTAATGTAGTGTAATTAGTTGAGTAATTGGTACGGGTGCCTCCAAAGTCTCCCCTTTGACAGCAGGCTGCGTAGGCCCCAACTTAGGTAGCAATATGAATGAATTTTATATTCTGATTCTATAGCCCAGTGGTGTACGTAACGGACTGCCGAGACGATGGTCTCGGGTTCGATCCCCAGGTACCCCGGGCACACACCTCTGACTTTTCGAAGTTATGTGTGCATTATAAATTAATTATAGCTCGTTTAAGGCGAGGATTTCGTGCGCTCAAAGCTTTTGAGGCCCCCCGCTTGCCCAGTTCGCGAGTATGCCGACGTCCATAACTACGATGAATCGCTTCGCGAGACGCGACGCCACAGCCGCCATAAAATTTTACGCATCATAGTATAGACAATTGAAGCAGACTATCAATTGGAATATAAACTTACTTATCGAGTATAAATAATTTGCAATGTGTCTGTTTTGAATAAACCTTTACGAAATTCGAAAGTATTTTTACAAAATTACTGTTGTTTATAGTGACAATACGTAATCAGTAATATTATGAACATTATCTTTGTTGTTAATTATAAAAAAACTTATGATTACTCGCAATGTGAAAGTATCGCTTACTCAATATCAATCCTAAGAAAAAGGAGATTAATAAAAATTAATTAATTCATTGCTACTGTCACCAAAACAACGGCAAAGAAGCAATAATAAGAACGGATAAAATACTCATGGCTACATTTAATCACCAATGATTACATTTTGTTATTAACCGACTTCAAAAAAAGGAGGAGATTCTCCATTCGTCGGAATCTTTTTTTTTTATGTATGTTCCCCGATTTCTCTAAGACGCCTGGACCGATTTCGAAAATTCTTGTTTTGATTGAAAGAGTATACCTCCTAGTTGGTCCCATGATCATCAGGTCAGGATCTGATCATGAAATCCTGAAGAAATCGAAGGAACTCTTCAAATTTTATAAGCACACTTGAAGCGATTTGACGATAACAACCCAATGCCGGAGTTTGGGCTCGTTTGAGTCGTCTTTACATAGACTTTGATGCTGGATGATTTCCATTGCTCTGATGATAGAGTTGGAAGGTAACCATGAGATCTTTGTGATACAATAACCCAATCTCATCGAGTTTAGGGTCGTTTGATTCATCTTTACATGGACTTTGGTACTGGATGTTTTGCAGGGTCTGATGATGGAGCAGGAAGGTGGCCATGGGATTTTTGTAATACAAAGACGCAATCCCATTGAGTTTGGGCTCGTTTGATTCGTCTTTACATGGACTTTAGTGCTGAATGTTTACCAAACTCTGATGATAGAGCAGGAAGGTGGCCATGAGATCTTTGTAATACAATAACGCAATCTCATCGTGTTAAGGCTCGTTTGTTTTATCTTGGCAAACACTTTGGTATTGGATAATTTCCGGGATCTGATGATGGAAATGAAGCGAACGTGTTTAGGCTAGTTAGTTAAAAACAAAAAAAAATACTTGAAATTGCCAGAATGGTACAGGTCTACACTTCAGAATTGAGCCACTTAAGGAAGGCCTCTCCATCATGTACCACCTACACTATCCTATGTACCTACTTACCACCTATTGCTATTTGTAATTAGTAAGTATACTTACCACTAAAAAGCAAAAAATAAAAATTATTTTTAAATAAAAGAAACCGACTTCAAAAAACACTAAGGAACTAAAAAACAAAATTTTTTGGAGTCGGTGCCAAGCCCTTACGCAAAAAGTTACTAAATTACAAACTACCTAAGTATTCTATCAACAACGAAAGTTATATAAAAATGTGTAGAGGTTTTATAGTCAGATCAGAAATACTTGGGGGGTTGGCACCGACTCCATAAATTTTTGCTCTAAAACCAATTATTTTTTGGTTTTTAGTTCCTTAGTGTTTTTTGAAGTCGGCTTTTTTTATTTAAAAATATTTTTTATATTTTAACAATGAGATCTCTAAGATACTACTCTGTCAAAAAAGTATCGGAAAAAGATCAATAATACACAAAATGTTTATTACAGGGCAATAGTTATAGCAATATAATCACGCAGACACACGTGCATGCATAATAAAGGAGATCACCCAGCCTCCATGCAAAGGACCATGCCCATCTGTGCCCCAGAAATGTCCAGAGAAAGTAAATTACAAGATCGTCCTAATAAATGAAAACTAGAATTAAGTTGTTAATTTTGAAACCTATCAAGCACTGGATAAAAAAACGAAAAAAAAAGACTTGTTTACTTTGCAGTACCTATGATAAATAATGTTTCATTCATTCATGCACTAAAAGTGCAGTTTATTGCGGTCTATAACCACGTTCTTTAGCCGATTTATATTTACAAGGAATTCCTTGTGATAGTATCGCGGTTTTACGGAGTACTATTTCCATGTTATTATTTATTCAAGTACCTACTTAAGTTTTGTATCTAACCAAATTATTTTCACATTTATATAGATGGAGATACTATGGAGACAGACTATATAATTCCAAATAACTGAAATGTTTACAGACATATAAGTATATAAATGAACACTTATTGGGCCTAGCTTATGTGATGATTATGAAGTGCCTAGTGGAAAACTAATAGCAATGCTGTTTGTAAACGATAAAATGTATAAACAATAGGCGTTAGGCAGTTATCATGTCTTGTTTAACGTCCAATAACTTTGCAACCAGTGCTTTATATGACATTAATACTAGATATCATAGAAATACTGTTTATAAGTTATCGTATGACATAGAGTTGCAATTTGGGAAATGCCTAGCATTGACGGCATTGCTGGGTTTCGCCTCCATACTAATATGGGCATGGTCCTTTGGGCTGATTCTAAAAGTGCCGGCCAACTAAAATAAACTTGAATTTATTATAGAATAGTACGAAATAAACACTTTTTATTACTACACTAAGGTTCTAAGTGCAGTCTGTGAGATCATATTCGAGCTCAAAGAATCTATTCCGTTACTGAAATAAATCCTAATTATTGATATTTTTTTACTAAAATAATGTGCAAGTTGCAATTTAAATGGCATCAGGTAATGGCAGGTAGAAAGCCAAGAGCGAAATATCTGATTGATAAGCATTACTGCCTCACAGAAAGAGACTGTGACGTTCCAAGCCATCACGCACCGGACCATGGGCAGGGCAGGTAGCGAGGGTACGACTATAACAATTGCCGTGATCAGTTCACGGCCAATACGAAACATGACCAGTGAAAACTCCAGCGGAATAACAATTGCAGTAGGATGTACCCGATTAGAATTCGTCAATAAATATATACCTAGGGCAAGAAATAAAGATGGACAAAACAAACCAGGTGAACAGGATTGATAGACGTATCCATTTGGGTTGGGTTGCTTTCGGCAAATTGGCATTTGCTTTTACGAAGCAACAAAAAGCAAGAATATTCAATCAGTGCGTCCTGCCAGTGCTCACCTACGGAGCCGAAACTTGGGTTACTACAGAGGCAGCGCTACAGAAACTTGAAGTTATTCAAAGGGCAATGGAGAGAAAACTGGTAGGAGTGACACTCAGAGACAGAAAGACGAATAAATGGCTCCGAAAAGAAAGTCTAGTATCAGATGTTGCCAAAAGAGTAGCGGCCGGACATGTAGCCAGGAATCCCGAAACATGGTGCAAGAAAATATTGAAATGGAGACCATGGGATTGTAAACGACCAGTGGAAGACTGCAAATGAGATGGAAAGATGACATCATAAAGATAGCGGGCAGTAATTGGTTGAAGACTGCCCAAAACAGAACGGAAAGGAAGCTGTTGTAGAGGTCTACACCAAAATGGTCGAAAAAGGCTTAAGATGGTGGTGAGTTCACGGCCCTGGGACGCATAAGCGGGGCATTCCGCCAACATTTGCAGCGCCGTTTCTTGGACAGGGTTGCGGCTGCTGACACTATTGTGATATCCAGGCGTTTCCTCCTGGCCTTTTCTCTACAAGAACTGGCCGAAACAACGGAAAGTGAGAACGTCGCGATGCAACATCTCTTCAACCACATGTTGGGAACAGGAATTAGCGTTACTATGGTGGCATGCCTGTATACAAGACATCTGTACCTGGTCGGTCATAGACATTCCTATTAAAGGTTTAGACGAGATTTTTATATTTGGTCAGGAGTATTTAAAAAAATGTTTATTACTTTTTTTAATGAGTCCACTGCATTTTAAGGCTCACGTATTTCACGTTAGGCTGAAAATGTATAGTTGACCACTTTAACACCTCTTTGATTTATCACTTTTGCCAAAACAAAACTGCTCTACGATACTTCGAGAAAATTGAGACATTCATTCAAAACTAAATATTGTCTCAGAGAATTGACTTAGAAGTTTGGCGTAATAGTAAAAAATGTTTACAACATTGTGTTCTATTAAAATAACATAATTTTATTGATTGACCGGCAAAATAAAAATTAGCCCAATTTGGGTGACCTTTAGGCGCTGTCATCGGCAACGGCAAGTACCTAGTAGTGAAAAAAAAGTTAACAAAATTATACATACATAGGTACATACGAAACCATATTCCTCCCACCCACAATACTTATTTTCCGCCAACCAGAGTTGGGCGTAATCAACTAGGTACCTACTTTTGTAATCGGATTAATAATCTGATTAAAAATAATCATGATTACTTTTAATCAGATTGAAATAATCATGGTTACCTACTTATAATCAAGATTACACATGTAATCTTTAATCTTGATTACAGTAGTTAGTAATCAAGATTACATGATTATTATGGACTTGAATTAAAATTTAGGAGTTCATTGTAATGACGACAAGATGCACGGTAGGTAACGTTGCGGTAAAAGTGCGGAGGACGGGGTATCGTATGACCGCCGGCGAGCCAATCACTGCGTACTTCTTGTCAACATGCGGTCGCGTCACGCGTCAGTTTGTTCAATGCGCAGCAGTCATACTTATCGAGTGCAAGGAGGCAAACGTTATTATTATCGTAATAAATAAAATATATAACGAGTGCAAGTTTGTTGAAGATCTATCATTATCGCATCGAGTTCTTTTTCATCTTAATGTGATACCAGTAGTTTTGACTCCGAGAATGGACAGAATGAACGTACAGCAGAGATATTATCATGCATCCTTGACGGTATTTTTTTTATTTATTGTAAAACTGAGTCCACCATTACGAAAAAAGTTGCAATTTGCGTATCATGTCAACCAAAAAAAGTAAAAATTTGCGGTTTTAACAATTCACAATTTCAAATCGCGGGATTCCAGAAAATTCGGGAATGTGAAACTACTCTGTAACATGGTGAGGAAACGACGTCTTTAACATGTGGTTTTAATTAAAAAAAAAACTGGTCTCCGGGATGATATAATTATTAAAGTATATTTACATGAAGTTAATTTTAAGCACCCCATCAATTTATGAGTATGTTGAGTGTAAGAGGAATGGTAAGCAGTGAGTGTTAATTAAAAAAAAACATATATAATATATATCCTAAACTTTCAACTTAGTCGTTTAATACGATACTGTCAGTCAGACTTAGGCATGAGACCGATATATCAAAACGAAACTGAAATCCGATTGCAGTCAGAAATCGTATCGTATCGATATTCCAATATGAGAAAACCGATTTTAGAAAACGCAAAACAATACCACGATAACGCAAACAATCGAATACGAACCAAACGAAAACGGTGCAAACGAAAACGGTGCAAACGCAACCAAACTACAAAGTAAATCTAAAGCTTACGTATTCGATAGTTTTCATATTCATTCGTTCTCTTTCACACTACCAAACGACTAGTTAGTTAGAATGAGAGAGAGCGAATTTCATTTCTCTTTCTTTCTAACTTACTGATCCGTTGAAAGAGCGAAAGAGATGAAGCGAATTTTATTGTCGCCAAGCAAGCGAATCGTTTTGGATTTAGGCGGTTTTATGAATTCCAGAAGGATTGAATAGATAAAATAAAACTAAACATCGAGGCGATAAGATCTAATTCAGATTGCAGCTATTTAATGTTTGTTTTGAAAATTGCAAATAGTTTTAATAGTTATTAGAGATTTATGTTTGGAGAGTTTTGATTTGATCGATGTTTATTTGTTCACTTGACCTAGGTGACACGTGCAGTGCGGTGCGCGCGTAATAATAATTAAGTATCTACCTATATTTGGTTTTCGTGAAAGTTAAATTTAAAAAGTTTTATTGTTACGTTGTTAGGATTGTAATGTGTAAATAAATAGAAACAATTCGTGTTGTGTAATTTTAGTTTGTTTGGCGACTGAGTTTTTTAACAATTAGTATTAGGTAGTTAGCAGGTCAGGTTAGGATTGTAAAGTGTAAATAAATAGAAAAAATCGTATAGTGTAATTTTAGTTTGTTTGGCGACTTAGTTTTTTAACAATTAGATTTAGGTAGTAGTAGTTTAGGATTGTAAAGTGTAAATAAATAGAAACAATTCGTGTTGTGTAATTTTAGTTTGTTTGGTGACTGAGTTTTTTAACTCTTAGTTTTAGGTAGTTAGGAGGTTTTCTTTTTCAATATGTCACGCAAACCAAGCGAAATATGGACGCATGACATGACGATACATTATGAATTCGATTGTTTGCGTTTGTCTACGCAACTAGTAACTACGCTCGTCGCTCTGACATCCGCTACAGAAATCGATTTCTAAAATCGGTTTTTGAAATCGATTTCAGTATCTGAAATCGAATTTGTATCGGTTTGTGGAAAAATCTGAAAACGCCCATGCCTAGTCAGACTCAGTTGAGCGCGGGAGTTCGTTGGTGATGCTGTTGTAAGTTAATAATTATTAACAGATTGAATCGTTTTTCTTTGTCATTGTTATTTATTATTCGATTGAGATAAATGCTTTGAAAATTGAAGAAAATTAAGAGCACTTTATTAGTTTTAGAGCTTTTTTTGGTACAGAAGTTAAAATAAGTAAATATACCTACACCCGATTTGATTCTAAAATAAAACACTAAATTTGTTGATTCCGAAATCCCGAGACTTTTTCGATATAAAAGTGTATTCCATATTTGCACCTTACAATAAGTAAATATACCCACACCCTATTTGATTCTATGAAAAAAAAAACGAAATTTGTTGATTCCGAAATCCCGGAATTTTTTCGATATAAAAGTGTATTCCATAGTAGCTAACACCTTAAAATATGTAAATATACCCACACCCCATTTAATTCTATAGTAAAAATAACGTTTGTCAATTCCGTAATCCCGGGATTTTTCGATTCAAAAGTGCATTCCATAATAGCCAACACTTTTCAGTGTTCGCCTTTATCAATCAAAAATAGTAATCAAAAATAGTAATCAAGATTACGATTACAGATTAATAATCATTAATCACCAATGTAGATTACTTTTTGATTACTTTTTGTAATCGTTAATCATGATTAAAGATTACACATTCTAATCATAATCTGTAATCATTATGTAATTTGATTACATTTTGCCCAACTCTGCCGCCAACCAATAATAAACTCTAGTTTTCGTCATTATTTGTCAGTCAAATTGATATACTTACCTACCGAACATTTCTAAGCTGTGATACCAGTGCATTCCTCCTCTCTTCTTCTGGCGTGATAAATAATACGATAATATTATTAGGTGTCCATTGTTTCGTGTTTGGTAATAGTGTGGAAATTAATGATATTATTGGTGGAAATAGTCATATTCATAGAATCTTAATATATAAAATCCTTGCGTTACTTACTGACTGACAGACACGCTACAGCCGAAACTATTGGGCGCAGGAAGCTGAAATTTGGCATGTAGGGTCATTTCGCCTGTTCGCGTCCATTTAGTGCAGTTGGCAAGTTTGAAGGACAAAATAAAAATGTTCGAGCAAATTGATTCAATGAAAATTTTATGTAATGCGTTCATTATATAGTCTATTCTAATATTAACTTTCAGTTTTGTTCAAAACTTGTTGTGTATTTTTTTTTAAATAGACAAACTTCAAAGGACAATGGCAGATCTCCATACATCAAAATGTCTGAAATTAAATTGAAGCGTACAGTAATAAAAAATATATCAAAAAAATTGGCGTAAGTAACAGAGTCTTTATATGATTCTATTTTCACTCAGGAAAAGTGGAAAAAGAAGATATCGGTGTTTGAATTTTAGTTAAGAATGAACAATGTAGGTAAAAGGAAAGTTACAGTATGAAAGTTAAACAATGTAGGTAGGTACGTTTGAATTATCAAATGACATATGTCAGATTGACAACAAAACGCGAAAGTATTTTGTAGCATCTAACTGTCACAGCCAAAGACAAATGCAGAGCTGCACATTTTAAATCGATTTTATGTGAAATCGATACAGCATTAAAACGATGCTGTGACGTTTTTATTTGATTTAAACGTTGTTTTGCTTCAAAAATATTATCTTATTAATATAATGTTGATTAAATATCTGCATTTTAAACCAAATTAACTCTATAAAGGTCGATCGTATCGATTACTTATTTAATAATCGATATGGATATAGCACTTACGTCTATTCCTGTCACACCATTGTCTATGGCAACAATCAAATAATAAAGTATTCGTAATCAATTGGAATGCTTTTTATCATCATAAAATACTCCAGCTTTAACGAGACAAAGTGAAAATATTAAAAATCGTAGAAAAAAAACTATTTGTTTTGTTCATATGAAGTTTAAGGTCGCCACAACAAACCCAGACCAAATTCTGCCATTGTCCTTTCATTTTATATAAGATAGTACTTTTATTATTATAACAAAAATAAATGAATTCAAAATCAATTATAAAACTAATCGATTACATTTTTTTATTGAATAAACTATTAATTTGTATTTACATAACGTGCATCACTGGCCCAGACTACGTTAGTACTATTAATTATTCTGTGCCTAGACTACCGCCCCGCGCACCCCGCTTCTTGCCACCGCGTTGTTCCTAAAAAGCATTACTGCGCCGCCTTCTGCGCGAACTTCAGACTCGCCATCGTTAAACGGCCGCCGGCCGTATTGTATGCAACTGTAATGACCAATTTGCGTCCACATTATTATGATTGTAATAAAAGATACAATCGATATAATAATCGATCACACGTGGACGCAAACTATATATTTTTTTTATAATTTACAATGCATTTTTGATTAAGACTGAGTTTAAAATTATTTTTTTACAAAGAACAATGGCAGAATTTGGTCTGGGTTTGTTGTGGCGACCTTAAACTTCATATGAACAAAACAAATTGTTTTTTTAGGGTTCCGTACCTGGGTGGCGACGAGTGCTTTGGTGATGCCCCACCCTCCGACACACGGGTACATGGCGGAAGTCGAGGTGGTTTTTAGTGGAGACACCACATACTCCGGCTCTTATTTCCCCCAAGAGTCGGAGATCCGAAGGGATTTTCCACCTCGTAAAAAAAAAAAAAAAAAAAAAAGGGTTCCGTACCTCGAAAGGAAAAAACGGAACCCTTATAGGATCACTTTGTTGTCCGTCCGTCTGTCAAGACCCTTTTTCTCAGGAATGCGTGGAGGTATCAAACTGAAATTTATACTAAATACTCGAATCTACGGTTCCATAGAGTTGTAAAAAAATCAAACTTCTAATCCAACGCAATCAAAAGATACAGCCGTATATGCTGCAAATTGCAGCATATTTTCAAACTCGCATTGGAATCAAAACCTACAGGGTACTTCCCGTGAACTCAGAATCTTGAAATTTGGTACGAAGCAACGCCTTATAGCACATATAAAGGGAAAATTGTGAAAACCATAAATTTTTAGTTACATCATATAAGTAAAATATTTTTAATAAATTTAAAGTTACTACCCCTTTCTCTTGAACGCGTGGTGGTATTAAATTGAAATTCATATCAAATACTCAAGTATATAACACCGTAAGGCTGCAACAAAATCAAGCTTATATATCAACGCAATCAAAAGAAAGAGCAATATAAGCATATTTTCAAACTCGCGCCTACTCGCAAGTGAATCAAAACCTACAGGGTACTTCCCGTGAACTCAGAATCTTGAAATTTGGTACGAAGTAACGTCTTATATCACATATGAAGGGAAAATTGCGAAAACTATACATTTTTAGTTACATCATATAAGAAAAATATTTTTAATAAATTTAAAGTTACTACCCCTTTCTCTTGAACGCGTGGTGGTATTAAATTGAAATTCATATCAAATACTCAAGTATATAACACCGTAAGGCTGCAACAAAATCAAGCTTATATATCAACGCAATCAAAAGAAAGAGCAATATAAGCATATTTTCAAACGCGCGCCTACTCGCAAGTGAATCAAAACCTACAGGGTACTGCCCGTGAACTCAGAATCTTGAAATTTGGTACGAAGTAACGTCTTATATCACATATGAAGGGAAAATTGCGATAACTATACATTTTTAGTTACATCATATAAGAAAAATATTTTTAATAAATTTAAAGTTACTACCCCTTTCTCTTGAACGCGTAAAGGTATTAAATTGAAATTCATAGCAAATACTCAGGTATATAATACCATTAGGCTGTAACAAAATCAAACTTCTATGTCTACGCAATCAAAAGAAAGAGCAATTTAATAATATTTTCAAACTCGCGATTACTCGCAAGGGAATCAAAACCTACAGGGTTCTTCCCGTGAACTCAAAATCTTGAAATTTGGTACGAAGCAACTTCTTATATCACATATAAAGGAAAAATTGCGAAAACCGTAAATTTTTAGTTACATCATATAAGAAAAATATTTTTAATAAATTTAAAGTTACTACCCTTTTCTCTTGAACGCGTAGAGGTATTAAATTGAAATTCATAGCAAATACTCAGGTATATAACACCGTTAGGCTGTAACAAAATCAAACTTCTATGTCAACGCAATCAAAAGAAAGAGCAATATAAGCATATTTTCAAACTCGCGCCTACTCGCAACTGAATCAAAACCTACAGGGTACTTCCCGTGAACTCAGAATCTTGAAATTTGGTACGAAGCAACGCCTTATAGCACATATAAAGGGAAAATTGTGAAAACCATAAATTTTTAGTTACATCATATAAGAAAAATATTTTTAATAAATTTAAAGTTACTACCCCTTTCTCTTGAACGCGTGGTGGTATTAAATTGAAATTCATATCAAATACTCAAGTATATAACACCGTAAGGCTGCAACAAAATCAAGCTTATATATCAACGCAATCAAAAGAAAGAGCAATATAAGCATATTTTCAAACTCGCGCCTACTCGCAAGTGAATCAAAACCTACAGGGTACTTCCCGTGAACTCAGAATCTTGAAATTTGGTACGAAGTAACGTCTTATATCACATATGAAGGGAAAATTGCGAAAACTATACATTTTTAGTTACATCATATAAGAAAAATATTTTTAATAAATTTAAAGTTACTACCCTTTTCTCTTGAATGCGTGAAGGTATTAAATTGAAATTCATATCAAATGCTCAGGTATATAACACCGTAAGGCTGCAACAAAATCAAGCTTCTATGTCAACGCAATCAAAAGAAAGAGCAATATAAGCATATTTTCAAACTCGCGCCTACTCGCAACTGAATCAAAACCTACAGGGTACTTCCCGTGAACTCAAAATCTTGAAATTTGGTACGAAGCAACTTCTTATATCACATATAAAGGAAAAATTGCGAAAACCGTAAATTTTTAGTTACATCATATAAGAAAAATATTTTTAATAAATTTAAAGTTACTACCCCTTTCTCTTGAACGCGTGGTGGTATTAAATTGAAATTCATATCAAATACTCAAGTATATAACACCGTAAGGCTGCAACAAAATCAAGCTTATATATCAACGCAATCAAAAGAAAGAGCAATATAAGCATATTTTCAAACTCGCGCCTACTCGCAAGTGAATCAAAACCTACAGGGTACTTCCCGTGAACTCAGAATCTTGAAATTTGGTACGAAGTAACGTCTTATATCACATATGAAGGGAAAATTGCGAAAACTATACATTTTTAGTTACATCATATAAGAAAAATATTTTTAATAAATTTAAAGTTACTACCCTTTTCTCTTGAATGCGTAAAGGTATTAAATTGAAATTCATATCAAATGCTCAGGTATATAACACCGTAAGGCTGCAACAAAATCAAGCTTCTATGTCAACGCAATCAAAAGAAAGAGCAATATAAGCATATTTTCAAACTCGCGCCTACTCGCAACTGAATCAAAACCTACAGGGTACTTCCCGTGAACTCAAAATCTTGAAATTTGGTACGAAGCAACTTCTTATATCACATATAAAGGAAAAATTGCGAAAACCGTAAATTTTTAGTTACATCATATAAGAAAAATATTTTTAATAAATTTAAAGTTACTACCCCTTTCTCTTGAACGCGTGGTGGTATTAAATTGAAATTCATATCAAATACTCAAGTATATAACACCGTAAGGCTGCAACAAAATCAAGCTTATATATCAACGCAATCAAAAGAAAGAGCAATATAAGCATATTTTCAAACTCGCGCCTACTCGCAAGTGAATCAAAACCTACAGGGTACTGCCCGTGAACTCAGAATCTTGAAATTTGGTACGAAGTAACGTCTTATATCACATATGAAGGGAAAATTGCGATAACTATACATTTTTAGTTACATCATATAAGAAAAATATTTTTAATAAATTTAAAGTTACTACCCTTTTCTCTTGAATGCGTGAAGGTATTAAATTGAAATTCATATCAAATACTCAGGTATATAACACCGTAAGGCTGCAACAAAATCAAGCTTCTATGTCAACGCAATCAAAAGAAAGAGCAATATAAGCATATTTTCAAACTCGCGCCTACTCGCAACTGAATCAAAACCTACAGGGTACTTCCCGTGAACTCAAAATCTTGAAATTTGGTACGAAGCAACTTCTTATATCACATATAAAGGAAAAATTGCGAAAACCGTAAATTTTTTGTTACATCATATAAGAAAAATATTTTTAATAAATTTAAAGTTACTACCCCTTTCTCTTGAACGCGTAAAGGTATTAAATTGAAATTCATAGCAAATACTCAGGTATATAATACCATTAGGCTGTAACAAAATCAAACTTCTATGTCTACGCAATCAAAAGAAAGAGCAATTTAATAATATTTTCAAACTCGCGATTACTCGCAAGGGAATCAAAACCTACAGGGTTCTTCCCGTGAACTCAAAATCTTGAAATTTGGTACGAAGCAACTTCTTATATCACATATAAAGGAAAAATTGCGAAAACCGTAAATTTTTAGTTACATCATATAAGAAAAATATTTTTAATAAATTTAAAGTTACTACCCTTTTCTCTTGAACGCGTAGAGGTATTAAATTGAAATTCATAGCAAATACTCAGGTATATAACACCGTTAGGCTGTAACAAAATCAAACTTCTATGTCTACGCAATCAAAAGAAAGAGCAATTTAATAATATTTTCAAACTCGCGACTACTCGCAAGCGAATCAAAACCTACAGGGTTCTTTAAGTGAACTCAAAATCTTGAAATTTGCTATGAAGCAACGTCTTATATCTATACTAATATAATAAAGCGGAAGAGTTTGTTTGTTTGTTTGAACGCGCTAATCTCAGGAACTACCAGTCGGATCTGAAAAATTCTTTTTTTATACGATAGCCCAGTTATTCTTGAAGGCTATAGGCTGTATAACATAACGCTTCGACCCTTTGGGGCCGGGCAAAAGGCTAAAAAGGCTAAAACATAATGTCGGCTAATCTCAGGAACTAGCAGTCGGATTTTAAAAATTGTTATTGTCTATGATTAGAGCAATTTATGAGCCCAATTATTCCGAAAGGCTATAAGCTAAATAAAATTACGTTACAACTTTTAGGGGCCAGACAAAAATAATAAAATGGTCAAACGAGAAGGGGGGGTTGGGTCAAAGGCAAAAAAAGGCTAAACGAACAGGGTTCAATCTATATGGGTATCGTTTTCGAAATTTTCGGGACGCTGATTAATAATATGAAATTTATTGAGTGATCCAAGGGATGGGGAATCGAAATACAACTTCTATTTCGTGATCAAAGATGGCGGATGGGAAATCAAAGATGGTGGATGGGAAAATTTTAAAAAATCAATATTAGTATCGTCTGCGATGTTAAAAGGGATGGGGAATCCAAATATAACATCTGTTTCGTGATTCAAGATGGTGGATGGGAAATCAAAGATGGCGGATGGGAAAAATTTAAAAAATCAATATGGGTATCGTCTCTGATGATTTAAGGGATGGAGAATCCAAATAATCGTCTCTGATGATTTAAGGGATAGAGAATCCAAATACAACATTGATGGCGGATAGGAAATCAAAGATGGCGGACGGGATTTCTTTTAAAGTCGATATGGAAATCGTCTCCGATATTTTAAGGAATGGGGAATTCAAAAACACCATCTATTTCGTGATAAAAGATGGCGGATGGGTTTTTTTTTAAATCAATATGGGTATCGTCTCCGATGTTTAAAGGGATGGGGAATCCAAATACAACATCTATTTCGTGATTCAAGATGGCGGATGGGAAATCAAAGATGGCGGATGGGAAAAATTTTAAAAATCAATATGAGTATCGTCTCTGATGATTTAAGGGATGGCGAATCCAAATACAACATCTATTTGGTGATCAAAGATGGCGGATAACAAAATATTTAAAGTCAATATGGGTATCCTCTCCTTTGTTTTAAGCTATGAGGAATGCAAATACACCATATATTTTGTGATCAAAGATGGCAAATGGGCAATCGAAGATGGCGGATGGAAAATCTAAGGTGCCACCTTAGATTTTGGATGGGAAAATTCTATTAAATCAATATGGGTATCGGCTCCGCCGTTATAACGGATGTGGCATTCGCATATAACATCTGTTTCGTGATCAAATATGGCAGATGGAAAATCAATATATTATTTTATTGAAATTTCCCATCCGCCATCTTTGATTACCCATCCGCCGTCTTAAGAAAGGTACTTTAAAATGGCGATACGGAGTTCGCTGGGTCAGCTAAGTCACTTATAAAGGAAAAATTGCGAAAACCGTATTTTTTTAGTAATAGCATATAAAAAAATATTTTTAATAAATTTAAAGTTACTACCCGATTCTCTTGAACGCTTAGAGGTATTAAATTGAAATTCATATCAAATACTCAGGTATATAACACCGTTCCGTCGGGGGGTAGCGAGGAATGCTTTGGTGAAACCCTACCCTCCGACACATGGGTACATGAGGAGCACGGGTTGGTTTTTAGTCAGTAAGAGTCTGACAGTCCCCTTCGTCCTTCCCCCCCGGGGCGGAGGGACTCCATGAGGATTTTCCAACCCGATACCAAAAAAAAAAAAAAAAAGGTATATAACACCGTTCCCCCCCCGTGGGATCTCCACCTTGTCGTGGTGGGGGGGCTCAGTAACCGTGGATTGGTCACCCGCGGTGAAGCTAAGAGGGATCCAGGAGGGGACGCTCCGCGTGGGCTTGGAGGGGCCTGCGCAGGGTGCGTCCAACGGTGCGGGTGCGGGGGACAGTTCTGTCTGTCCCTCGCAGTCGGGTGCGGTCGCGGGAGGAGAGGCGTGTCGGTGTTGCGTTGCCGCGCGCCCTATCTCCCGGGACCAAATGGGGGCGCACCATTCGATGCGTCGCGGTGGGGCTGCAGAGGAAGAGGAGATGCGGCGTTGCGTTGCCGTCCTTCCTATCCTCTGCGGCCGCTGGGCGTTTTGGCGGCGGACTCCAACACCTTAATCCGTCGCCAAGGGGGTTTTGTTCGGGGCCCGCCTGACCATCTGGCGGGCCAATACCCGTCGGAGGGTGGCGACGAGTGCTTTGGTGATGCCCCACCTTCCGACACACGGGTACATGGCGGAAGTCGAGGTGGTTTTTAGTGGAAACACCACATACTCCGGCTCTTATTTCCCCCAAGAGTCGGAGATCCGAAGGGATAAAAAAAAAGAAAAAAAAAAAGGTATATAACACCGTTAGGCTGTAACAAAATCAAACTTCTATATCTACTCAATTAAAAGAACGAGCAATATAATCATATTTTCAAACTCGCGACTACTCGCAAGGGAATCAAAACATACAGGATGCTTCCCGTGAACGCAAAATCTTGAAATTTGGTACGAAGGAACGTCTTATAGCCCAGATAAAGGATGCGGAAGGCTGAGGACCGTGTGCTGTTGTGCGTGTTGGGAGAGGCCTATGTCCAGCAGTGGACTGCGATAGGCTGATTGAGATTGAAATTTCAAATAATTACATAGTCTTCAAACCTTTTTGCTAATTATTCTGAACTTTATAAGTATTTTTGTAACAGATTTCTAATAGTCACTAAAAACTTTGTAAATCAATAACTTTGATAAAAAAATTACCATTATTCATCAGCAGACTTTTTCAAGGCTGCTGCAAGGCTTGTATGAGTATTTAAGTTATATTATAAAAATAAGCGATATAATTATGTTAATATAAAATAAAGGATGACTGATTACAAACGACAAAGACCCCTTTTTCTTTAATTTATGCTCCTCCAGCTTTCCATACTGTAATGTTATGGATTTCATTTGGCAATAAAAATACCATAACTATGACTGGTGAACTTTTACTTATATACCTACAGGTTTGTACGGAACCCTCGGTGCGCGAGTCCGACTCGCACTTGACCGGTTTTTTTTCTACGAATTTTAATAGTTTCACTTTGTCTCGTTAAAGCTGGAGTATTTTATGATGATAAAAAGCATTCCAATTGATTACGAATACTTTATTATTTGATTGTTGCCATAGACAATGGTGTGACAGGAATAGACGTGAGTGCTATATCCGTATCGATTATTAAATAAGTAATCGATACGATCGACCTTTATAAAGTTGGTTTGGTTTAAAATGCAGTTATTTAATATTTAATCAACATTATATCAATAAGCTAATATTATTGAAGCAAAACAACGTTTAAATCAAATAAAAACGTCACAGTATCGTATTAATGTTGTATCGATTTCACATAAAATCGATTTAAAATGTGCAGCTCTGCTTTTGTCTTTGGCTGTGACAGTTAGATGCTACAAAATCATGGAAGAATAACTAAAGCATGGAATGAACGATATTTTTATGAACAAATTGAATATAGCTACACTTTTCACTCATATGACAAATTAGTGTTGCCAGCAGAAGATGGCACTATGTTTGTCAGCTAGGGCTAAAGACCATTTGAACACAAATTTCGTAACTTTTTAACTTTTTAGTGATTGAGCAAATCCGCTATCGATATCGATCAAAGTTTCAATATAGGTTCAAAATCAAACAGACTTGTAAAAGTAAGTATGTACTTGTTATACATTCCGTAAGTTTGTGTCCGCAGCAGTCAGAACGCTAGTTAATGGACAGGGCCGTCTTAAGCCGTGCCGGGGCCCCTGGGCACAAAAGAATTGGGGGCCCGCGGGCACCCAAAGATGCTCAATAAAAGTAGGGAACATGGGTGATATAAGCAGATTTTTATTACGAATTTATTTTTACAATATTCATAGTAAATTGTCTATCTGTAATTATAATTAAATACAATTATTGCTAGGTAGGTACCTAGTGATGTGTTTTATATGTACATGTGTGCACATGCCGCGTGTGCTAAAGACAGTTTTGATCGAGATCCTAGGATCTAGGAGGACAAGCGGAAGTTCAACAGCGCTTTCAAACCAATCAAAAAGTCTATTGCATTAGCCAAAGCAGAATACATTGCAAAAATTGGTGAGCAACATGGAACTGCTTGAAAGGTATCTCATCTTGTGCTTTCTCTTCGCTGGCCAAAGCTGCCCAAAGAAATTCCTGCCAATTCTATGATTGAGAAAGCCTTATGACAGTGTGGCCCAAAGTTCAAACACAAGGCTAGACTTGGACCAACTATTTGCCTCGGATTCGACTATGAATAATAATGAAGCCACCCCCAAACCAACTCCTATGGTGTGCTCTCTGCCCGAAATTATTATACAACGCATGGCCAGGCGGAATGTAAAACTCTTGAACCTCCACGAGTGGGCCGGATGGCATCCCAGCAGTAGACCTGAAGACCTGCGCCCCTGAGTTGTCCTCCATTCTAACGCGCCTGTACCGTCTTTTATTTAGCCTTTGATCATGCGATCTCTAAAAAGCTTAACAGTCTGCAGTCAGGCTCATCAACTCTTAGGTCCATTAGTCCAGTCACTTTAGGGATTCACCTCGGAATTTGAGATAATAAGCTGGAAACTCGTATACAGCTTCATTTAGGCGTTCTAAAAGTTGTCTCAAAAGTCACATATTATCTCGTGTCTGCGTCGTAAGTTATTCGAGGTCAAAGGTCACGAAAATCGTTTTTTTTGCAATTATCTCCGTTTCTATGGTTCCAATCACTTCAACACCTATTATAAAAATTGAAGATAAAAAAATTTGCCACAACTTTTGTCTCAACTCTTTTTCTGTACGCTCAACCCTTTTCGAGATAGAGAGCGGAGAGCACCTAGCGCTCAGGCATATATACTGTTATTCTATCTAGTTGTAATAAAAACAGCAAAGTCTTATTAAGGCCTATTCAAACCTGAGCGATATTCGCTGCCTCTGTGGGTAGTGGTACATACCGCGCGGGTTTCGCTCAGGTATTTAGTATCAAGTACCGCGGCTAGAGCGACCTGAGCGATATTCGCTGCCGCTGTGGGTAGAGGTACATACCGCGCGGGTTTCGCTCAGGTATTTGGTATCAAGTACCGCGGCTAGAGCGACCTAAATTTCTTACCTCTCTGAGCGAAGGATAGCGAATACCGCTTAGGTCTGAACAGTAATATTACCGCATACCCACTGGGTTTTCTCTGCCGCAGACGGTAGCGAATACCGCTTAGGTCTGAACAGGCCTTTATACAGGTACTTATTTAAACAAAATAATCTAAATATTGACGGAAATGACATTAAAATGATTGCAATTTTAAAATATCAGACATTCTATTTACAATTCTGTTTCTGATATTATTTTACTGTCTGTGACAAAAATGTTTTAAGAAAATAAATCTGGAAGGAATTTGTCGGTCCTTCGGGGGCCCCCCGTGGACAGGGGGCCCTGGGCCCGTGCCCCGTGTGCCCCTATGGTAAAGACGGTACTGTTAATGGATAGTATTTATATAATTATTACACAAACTTGCATTTTTAAACTGAACTTATATATTTTTGTTTCAAATGGGTACTCAGTAGAACAGGCGTTATTTTCAAATTTTCATGGTATTTTTCTTTACGCATCAACAGCCTTTTCCAGTCCATTGCTGGTCTTAAACCTTCCGTTGTGGAGGTTTGGCCTACTATTATACCACACTAGCCAGACGTATTCGTATAGGGTTTTATTTCGAGATTTCCTTCTCTTGTGTTTCTCTTAGTCGCCTCATACGGCATTAATGTTTATTTATACTTATTTATAGTTAGTTTTTCAGCTGTAATGATAGCTGTAAGTGGGATTAATAAATATTAAATAAATAAATCATCACCCCCAAATAACATATTTTTATTAGAGAAAGCAAATAATTAAGAAAAAAGCAAAACTCATAGCTTAAGCATTATGATAACTGAGAATGGCATATCCAAATTAATTCTTTACAAGGATAGGACATAATCGACATGAATTTTATCAAGCAAAAAACATAAAAAATAACTTAAAATAGATAAATCAGACAAAACCTTGAATAGTGCCCAAAGGTTTATTATTAACAATAATCACTTTATTGAAATTTTCTCATTTACATATGCACTATGTACCTAATACAAATCTATGTGTAAAAAATGTATGTGCGGGATCGCACACTTTTTGATCATACATGCGACACACAGAATATATAGAAAATGTGTAATTTGGCCAAATTACACATTTTTGTAGAGAAAGTAAACAAGAATAAGGCAAAACGCATGCTCAGGCATCATGATAACTATAAATGTCCTATATTACCCAACTTGACACATTATAAGAAAAGGCATGGTTGACATGGATTATTGTATCAAAACACAAATTAAAGTTAAAATAAATAATTTTGTGAAAATCTTCAATAGTCCCCAAAAGTTTGTTATTAACAATAATCACTTTTTATTGACATGTTCTCATTACATAGTGTAGGTAATACAAATCTATGTGTAAAAAAAAATTGGTTGCCTGTAAAGTCGGTATACGGGCGAAAGTTTTACGTGACAACGACTTTGAGTGGTAAAATAATTTTAATGTGAATATTCATTCGTATAGTAGTAAGAAGGATGACAGACGCGTGCCTTTCACTTTTTATGTCTGTCTCTCTCGCTCTTAGGCGGGACGCGTGCCTCTCACTCGCTCTCATTGTGAGCGCATAACGTGAGCGGAGCGCAACGCAGTTTCTTGAAGTGTCACCCGGCAAACCAATTTATAAGACGTTGTCACGTCAAAAATGTATGTGCGGGATCGGAAAATTTTCGATCATACATGTGACACACAGAATATTTAGAGAGAAAAAAATTGCGGCTAGACTAGCTCTTCGATTTTATCTTGGGATCGGCACATTATTAGTCCACTAGTCGAACAAGAACAACCAAGTTTTGGTCTCTGGGTAGATAACATTTAACAAAATTTCTTTCAAACGAAGATTCCCTAATTTTGATGCATAACCACTCAGCAATCGTGACTATTAAAGTAAACAGTTCTTATCAAATCTTCAAATTACTGTCCTTTAAACTTTTTACTTTTTACTGTCTTTGTAGAGAATGATAAGATTTTTTCTATAGGTGCATAAATTTTTTTGTAATATGATGGATTCTAACAAGTTTCGGAATTCACTACTGTTGCTGATAGTTTAATTATTAGCAAGTAATTATTTAAACACTCACACTGTTATGTTTAGAAGGGAGGAGCCATCTGTCATTACTATAAAAACATTCCGCAGTAAAATGCTTGGAACAAATTCTGTGGTGCTTTCTAGGCACCCAATTTTCTCCACGACATACTGCAGCAATCCACTTATTTTATAAATCTTTATCACGTGCACATAGAATCGAAAAAATAACGAGGTAAAAATATACGGTGGATAGACATATCGATAAGATTTTTTACAACACTTGAAAAGTCGATATAAATATTACACGGCTAAATTCAAAATCATGATATAACTGTTATAAAAGAAAATTCACTAGGGTTATATAATTTGATGGCATAAATTGTCTAAATTGTATCTTACACGTCAGTTGTCTGTGTTCAATTTGGGAGTACTAGGACGGTCTCTACGTATATTATCCAATCTCTTTGTACAAAATACTTCCGCGTTTTGATGTCAATCTGACATATGTTCAATTGATATAATATAATTTAAACGTACCTACAGTACTCGCCAATCTTTATGGCCGCTCTGAATGTAGCCATATCGGTACGAACTTGCGCATGGTACAGTCGGGTGGACATCTCATAACCAAGAAAATATATTTGTAATTATTGAAAATTAAAATCTTCAGTTACGTTGTTAGATTAGCTATATTATATTGTTTAATTACATATTCAATCAAATTCGAGTAATGTAAATTCAGTTAAGTGAAGGGACTTTTAAGCCTAGACTTCTTTCCGTCGTCATAAACGTTACTACGTCATACACTATTTTCCGTGTTTGGCAACGTAAAACATTAAAACGACCGCAAGGCATGATCAATGACAATGGTAACTATATCAGTACAAATAACAACAAGAAACAACGATAGCAACGAGAAACAATAAAGAAATAACACTACGAAACTATTTTAAACGCGACGATACTGTCAGAGCTCAGCGATTATGTGAGTCGTGTACGAACGTAGCACACTCACACTAACGCGCGGGAGGCGAGGACGCTAGCGGGTGGAAGACAGCGCGCGCGGGTGTGCCCTGCCTCCACGCCCCGCGTACGTCCCGCTGATACCTGATTTTGTGTTCTGCGCAGCGTAATACGGCTAGGTTCGGAGCGGCCATAAAGTTTGGCGAGTACTGTACCTAGATTGTTAACTTTCATACTATAACTTTCCTTTTACCTACATTGTTCCTTCTTAACTAAAAATTCAAACACCGATATCTTCTTTTTCCACCTTTCTTGAGTGAAAATAGAATCATTTATAAACTCTGTTACTTACCTACGCCAAATTTTTTGATATATTTTTTATTACTGTTCGCATCAATTTAATTTCAGACATTTTGATGTATGGAGATCTGCCATTGTCCTTTATATAAGAAATATAGATATACATATAGAAGAAATTTATATTATCTTATATAAAATGAAATTGATTTATTAAACCGAGCAATATAGTGAGATTTTGTTTTTAGTAAAAAAACAAATCTAATAAAATTTATTGTCTCGGTTTTAAGACCAGATTTACTTATATCAGTTATCTATTAACGATGAAATAAATTAAAAGAGTTGGAACACATTAAAAACCTTTATATGTAATTGAATACACGTATATTTTTCTAATTAATTTTAATCGATATCAATAAAATCGATAAAATTGAGCATCAAACACGTACATTGGACATCTCTTTTTTACTTTTGAAGTTTTCGGTGCGATATAATGTGTCTGTGTCACACCTTAGTATTCTATTTACTATCTCTGTCTTGAGTACAGACGATGACAAAAGCATTTATAATCCATTGAAAAGTTACATTTGGGGTTGCATTTATCAGAAGATGCAATTTTATTTTACAGATGTGTGGGAAGGGCTATTGTAAAGCTTGATTCAAATTCGTGGGGACGTACCTCTTGTCCCTCGGCCGCCATCTTGAAAAGAGTGCAGATGCAGATAGTTTTTCTTGATTATCTGGTAAACTAATTGCCGCACAAAGAATATGTGAACGAGATTTTTGTTGTAAATTAAATTCTCTACAACTTTAGTCATAAAACTTTTATCATAATGCAAATATATAAAACATATATCTTTAGATAATGATCTATAGAGGTCCTATGCACCCATGGATACTTACCTCACAGATTTATTAACAAGAATCAGATGTAGCGTATTCGTCCAACTAAGTGAGGCACGTTGACAGCTATGTGTGCGTGACATTTGGCGACTGGCACTGTACGGACACGCGCGTCTATGTGTGTGTAAAGTTGCAAGATTATGAATAATCTCCCGCTATTTTGCATATAGTTTTTGCAAACGAATATAAAAATATTACATAGGTAATATTTTATATTTGTTTGTGGTTTTGAAGAATTTACCATAGATTTAATTAATGCTTTTAATATGTAATGCTGTTGTGAAAATTATTTAAATAAAAGATACCATTAAAGTATGCTTTTATAAATACATTTTTAAAAAAATGTAGGCTCCGAGTTAAGTTTTAACTAATTTTATTCGTAAATTGAGAAATAAATAGATAGACTTGCGTCATAAATATTAATTAGCTAAAAACATTTTGTCATGCATACAATAAATTATGAATATCATAATCATAAATCGTAACCAAAAAAAATTGCAATTAAAAATAAATAATGGCTACAATCAATAATTTGTTTCTGTACTTAATGTACACACGGCGCCAAGTCAAGCTAAATAGTCGAAGTACGATTTTGATACTTATTCCCTACGCCATAAGAACGGCACAAAGGTCTAAGAACAACAAGTTGACAAGTAGCCGCGTGTACACGAATATTTGGATCGTTTGGGGATCGAACTCAAAACAATGTATATACTAATGGAAATCTTATTAGTATATTTATAAGAAAAAATATAATCTACAATATACTTTTACAATACGTTAATGTATTTTTCATTAACATGACAATCATTATTACCTACATAATCAATTGACAAGTGCATTTTCTCTAATTCAGGGAAAACGGTCTCGACGTAAACTGGCAACACTTACATATTTTCTGCAGAAATACGAATTTTATCGAAATAATATTATAAAACGGTCAAATAATCCATAGTTATCTGTAAGAATATATTCCATCTTCCCGTATTTGCTTTTAGAAACAACTTTTACAATGTTTAAAAACGCAAGACGGCATTTTATGAATTTAAAAGCTGGATCGATCGTGGCGTGTGAACTGTGCGATGCTTTGCAGCGCACTGAGTCGAGTTTGTATTCGCTTTTCAATCTTGTATTTGCTTTAGTGGCCTCACGCAAGTGTTCCGCGCGCTCTGTCTGCCTTTTGTTCTATAGTCTTAGACTTACCTATTCATGGGTGCATACCATGCGTGCCATGTTCCAAATACATAAGTACCTACTTATTTGGAATACAACACGCGCGCATTCTTAATTGCGGCTTAAAAGATGTGTCTACCTAAGGAAAAATCAATCAAAATGTTTGTCAATGCAATTTTCAAAAAAATAAAAAACTACTGCAGCATTCAGGTATGTTTCTTTTGTTTCCGATTGTTCAACTCTCTTATGGATAACCTTCTAAAATATTTTTGATATAACTGGTATCAATGTTATAGGTCTGTAACGAGTCATACTATGTTTATCATGTTTCTTAAAGAGCCGTTTTATTATGGTCCTTTTTAATTCCGTGAGAACTACTCCCTGCATAGTACCGAAAATTATGTGGCTCATTGGATTTGATATTTTATTAGACACGGTTTTCAGTGTCCTAGTTGATACACCATCGTATCCAGTACCTACTGTTTGTAGACCTTAGTTTAATATTGTGTATGTTCCGGTTAAAATATCTGCCACTATTGTCAGGTGAGGTGCATTCATCATAAAATACTACTTGTATATAAATTATATAAAGTCTGGCAATAACAGTTTTCTACACGAGTATACATGCGCGGTAATTCGCAAAGGCTAGCTTCAGACCCGCCATGATTCGTCGGCCGTAGTGTACTATTAATGTTAAAATAAACAAATACCAGTTTCTCTCTCATATTTTAATCACATAAAAATAAACAACTACAGAAAACATAAATAGACGATCGTGTAAATTAAAAATAATCAAAGCTTATGTTTAGATCTAGATTGCAACTCAACACATGTGCATACATTGAAACAATTAAACATCAAGTTAACAGACAGAAGAGATGTACAAACATACACGTGTTACGAAATTAAACATATAAGAAAATATAGGTTTAATTTCGCAGCACAACAACAACAATACTATATCTTAAGAAATATTTAACTATTTTACTTCTATTTGGGATAGAGGATATCCTTAAGAATTTTTAAAAATGTGTAAAATCTAGGATGAAAAATGTCTAACTGTAAATTAGTTGTAATTAATTCATTATATTGTCTAGCCATTCTTACCAGCGGATTGTAATAAGAAATATTATTTTTATAAATTTGCAAGGCAAAGAGATTAACACGGTTCGATCTACGTAAACTGTATTTAATGTTAAATGAAATATGCGAAAGCAATTCGGGTGAATCAATAATTGAATGAATTATTTTATATAAATAAACCAGATCAAAATATTTGTGACGAGCTTCCAATGGTTGTACATTGAATTTTTGCAGCCTCTGATCATAATTCAAGTACCTACGTACGACCAAATTTTTGGCGGTAACAAATAATTTTAAGGCATTTCCTTTGAACACGCTCTATGTCGTTAATGTGCACTCTATAATATGGTGACCAGATTGGAGAGCCATATTCCAAGGTACTTCTTACCAGGGCATAGTAAAGATAAAGCACACTTTGAGCTTTTTTGAAACCTTTTGTTGTCCGTAGAACGAAACCTAGGAGCTTGTTGGCTTTCGAGATTATATGTTGGTAGTGAGGTCGAAAAGAAAGTTTATCGTCGAAGAGTACTTATACCCAAGTCTTTGGCAACACTAGACCTATTAAGTACTTGTCCATCAATAATGTAATTATGTAAAATTTTGTTGCGTTTATTTGAAAAAGATATTGAAAAACATTTATTGATATTTAAATACATTTTATTCGTATTGCACCAATCTGAAACAATGTGTAGGTCGTCCTGCAAATTCTGACAATCGGCCAAAGACGTTATAGTAGAGGAGACGTAGAACATCGACCTTCACCGATCTGATAACCAGATGAGACGTATTTTTTATGTAATATAATTAATAAACAAATATGCCTATAATAACTTGCCTATCAAAAAGTGGTCATAGCTATTTTAAATTTAAGTAAATTGTAATCAACCGCCAAACATAACTTTGTCGTTTATACAAACACTATGGAAAACAAAGTTATTTTTGGTGTTGAAAAAGCGATCGTGATATTTGGTTTAGTGAAGATAAAGGGTATGTTATGTGGATACCTGAACTACGGGACCCTTACGGGGCTCGCACTTAATCTAATTGTTTGATCTTTATTGCTATATTGCTTCCGTGTTCGTTTTATAATTACTAGCATCAGCCTTAACACGGAACGGCAGCATGGTTTCGTTAGGAACAAATCTACCATCACCAATCTGTTGGAATACAAGAATTTCCTATGTAAAAGCTTTTCAGTAGGTGGTCAGGTAGATGCTATCTACACTGACTTTTCTAAGGCGTTTGACAAGGTCAACCATAAACTACTATGCAAAAAACTTGCCGCCTATGGTATACAGGGTAACTTGGTTCGCTGGATTTCATCATATTTAGATAATCGGAGTCAATTGGTAGCCTTAAAGGGGTATCTTTCTTTACCAGTTAGGGTATTTTCCGGTGTTTCTCAGGGATCCCATCTGGGCCCCTTGTTCTTTGTACATACATACATATCGTCACGCTTTTTATCTCCGAAGGGGTAGGCAGAGGTGTATTTCTACACGCACTTTTCGCCAGATATACTTTAGTCCCACGTAATAAGGGGCGAGCCTATTGCCGTTACCGGGAACATCACCAGAATCCGTGCTGCTACTGAGAATTCGGAAAAACCCAGTAACACTTGCCCGACCCGGGAATCGAATCCGGGACATCCAGTCAGCAGTCGCATACGCTATCCACTGGACCACGGAGACAGTCAAATGCCGAAGTGTGGGTGTGTAATACACCTCTGCCTACCCCTTTGGGGATAAAAGGCGTGAAGTTATGTTATGTGATTCTGATTACTCTGCGGTAGTAGTTAAGACTTTTCTAAAATAATAATAAAGGATTACATTTTGAAAACACTTTTTTAAACTTTTAACAAATATATTAATATATAAATTGTATTTCTTACATTAGAATCACATTTCCATTTGCTTTTTATTTAGAAACTCGCCAGCTAACGATATTCTTTGTAAGAAAGATGGCGCAGGTGTTAAGAGCAGCTCATATTTGTTAACGTCGGGGTGATCTGGGTACCTTTTCTCTTTACGTATACGTTCTAACAAATGCTGTGGCTCGCATTTCGATTGTGATTTCCAGTCACGGTTTAAAAAGTCTTGTATCACTTTCGGGAGCAATTTGAAGGCTTCCTTAGCTTTATTATCACTCGGCGTCTGCAACGTCTGTTCCACTTCTTGCGGAGTCTGTGGCACTATTATATCATCCACGTCAAATTTGTTTTCAAATTTAGTCGTTGTCGTAACCTCTTCTGTTGAAGCAACAGGCTCCGCTTTTTGCTGCAGTAAAGTATTGTTGTTCAAATAACTGCTTATTCTATCCTTCACTATATCTCTTAGATTAGTTTCATTCTTTGTTTTTTCTCTCTCCGTACCATCAATGTTGACATATCCAGTTCTTGTCTCAGTCTTTATTAGATCTTCATTAGAATCTACGGTTTCAGGAGTTTCGGTAACAACTTCTGCGTCAACTGGTGCTGTGTGTGTTTCTTCTTGTTTAGTTTCTGCAATTGTTTCATTTTCCTTCGACGCTCCGATCATAGTCATGAATTTGATGTTGTCATCCTCTTCCAGTATTTGATAAATTCTATGAACCTCGCTTATATTGATTCTGTAAAAGAATGTGTAAGGTCATCAAAAACGTACTCATGGCTTCGTACACAACATCATTGACGTACTGAACAATCTGTGCAAATATTTTACAACCTAAACGTTCTTATTTTCATATAACCTGTCAAAAGTCTGTGAAAAGCTGAATAGCTGTTCTCTTTATTTGAATCACACTAACATTGGGTCAAGTACAAGAATTTGGACTATACCACGCTCGCCATACTGGTTGGTACATATGATTTTACGTCGTGTTTACCGTCTTTTCGCAATGATATTATATGCTTCTTGTATTTTCCTTGGTCGCCGCTTACAACACCCACGACATGCGGTAGTGATACGTCATATTCTTAATCGGTCACTACACGACAAACTTTATACTGCAGTCATAAATTTTGATTGTAGAAATTATATCTAACAAATTCTACATAATCTTAGGTGTGACTTCATGAAATTATAAATGTCTCCACCTATTATATTATTCGAAAACTGCGTATAAGATTTGCAGGTAGGTAACATAATATGTATATAAATATAGGCTGTATGTATAGACTTACCCTCTCCTAGCTTCATGGCAGCAGTACAGCATAGTGGGATCGATCGGGTGTGCCTCAGTATTGAACACATAACCGCCAACGTCCACCACACATTCTCCATTAGGCGTGTTGATCACAGTGCCGTGTACCCCAGGGTTGTGGATGAAATTGTCCGGGTCGAATAGCAGGTACAGGTATTTAGTCGTTTCGGCCAAGAAGAATGATTCCATGCGATCTTCTTTGCGATGATCGCGGACGTCTTTTATCTGAAAGGTAAATGCTGAATGTCAATAATGAGTTCTTTTTCAGTTGTCTCACTTGATGACAAGCAGGACATGATGACATGGTTGTGGGTGTCTTACATCCCGAGCGTCGGGAAACGAAAATAAGGTAGGATACGAGGTTGACTAACGAAAAAAGGTAAAGAGCCTCACTAAACTGTTGTTTGATGATCATATTGAGTCAATAATCAAAAAAGCCTCGAAAGCCTTAGGTTTTGTGATAAGGATGTCAAAATGTTTCACTGAAGCGAAAACCTTAAAAATACTGTACTGCACCTTTGTCCGTAGTAATCTTGAGTAAGTATGCGTCACAGGTTTGGAGCCCTTGTTACTTTAAATACATCGATCGCATTGAAATGGTTCAGAAACGGTTTATTAAATATTTATGCTATCACCAAAAGATACCCTATCATTCAAACAATTATCTGGGTCTATGTAGAAAATTTCATATTCTTCCCTTGGAAAAGCGTCGTGAGATTGCAGACTGTCTGTTACTCCTAAAAATTATTCATAGCGAAATTGACTGCTCGGATCTCCTCGGAAAGTTTGCTTTCAATGTACCACCTAAGTCGACACGGTTTAATCCACCATTGAATGTACCATCCGCCTCTACTACTTACCGGCAGAATACTTACATTATTAGAGCGAGTTGTAACTTCAATAGAATAAGTAAAAATTATAATTTTGATTTATTCAATACTAGCGTTGCATTGGCAAAAAGATGCTTAAGCCTTGAATTCTTTCAAACCAAGTAAATAGTTATCTTTAAGTTATCTTTAAGTATACTTCGTTTAGGCTCTTATTGTTTGCCGTTTATAAGAAAACCAATATCATTATCAAGATGCATGTATGTAACAGGAATGTAAAAAAAAAATGACAATAATATTTTAAGTAGGTAGCAATTTTGTTCACACATTGTTTTTTATTATGTTTTTAGATGTGAGGACTTGTAATTGGCTATCAAGCTACTATATTACTTTGTATACTGTTACATTAGCTGTAAGTCCTCCATGTTTTTTGAATAAATAAATAAATAAATAAGTTCCAAGTCCACACACTGTACAAAATGCAGCAATACCGATCCATTCTCTTTTTTTTATAATATAATTTTCAACAACATACACACGAACACTATCTAGTTCCAAAAGTATTTTTTTAAACAGAACTTGTAATTTTTTAAATATTTAGTAATATCTCCAAAATCCTCTGTGGTGGGCACCATAGTCATCCAACTAATATTATCGACGCGAAACTTTATGCCAGTGGATGTTTGTTTATTACCTACTCTTTTACGTAAAAACTACGGATTTTGATGAAACTTTGCAGAAATATAGCTTAAGAGCGTTTACACCTTACGGCTTTTCATACAAACTTTCAAGTCCTTATTTTTCGAAATATACATAAGCAGGATACATAGGTCTAAAAAGTTAATTGAAAATATTTTCGAAATATCTTATTTAAAAAAAAAAGATAATTAGAAATATCTGTTTCTATAGAAAATTTTAAATCGGCCTAATTTAGCTGTAACATATTTTTGCGAAAATATTTTCAATTAAATTTTTAGACCTACTTATGTGTAGGTATCCTGTTTATGTGTATGAAGTTTCATTAAAATCGGTTCATTCATTTCGAAAAATAAGGACTTGAAAGTTTGTATGAAAAGCCGTAAGGCGTAAACGCTCTTCACATCAGAATAGCACATGGGCTGCCTTTTGCCTCGATAACAGAGCCCCATGTGGGCAAAGCCGCGGGCAGCCAGTAGCGGATACAAATATTGACTCTAAGTACCTGTCGCTTTGACGTATTGAATTTGTTTCTCTTACTTGCCTTGTAAACATAATAAAGTCATTTGGTGCTCAAAAAGGGGGTTACCTGGAAAGTTTTCGCGGCAAAAATACGAGGTGGCAAAGTGAAAATTCGAAAAGAGCACGTCGAAATCTGTAAAATCACCAATTTTCAAAACTCCCGGCAAGCTTTCCAGGTAAAACTACCAAATGACTGGACTAACAGGAAGTATTGGATTGACGGGCTCATTGCAAGTTTCGATATAAGTATAATGTACCTTTAGCTGCCGAGGATATCGGAATTATACCGACATTATACTACAAATAAAGAGGTTTCATTATCAGTTCACGTAATGATTATGGATGACTATAAGTCCTCAATAAACATTCAGTTTATAGCGGAAATGGCGTTCTGTGAGGTACTGCATGCATGAATACTAGCTAACACCGTCTAAGGTACGACAAAATGTACTATTCGTAATTTAATGATGCAATAGGTAATTCAAATATACGCCTAGAAAGCTATCGTTTAAATTCCTATATAATAATTTTAAGGGCATTTTACACGCAGCGAATACTTCGTTACTGAAATGTTTGTATGTAGGTATTACAGTAACAACAGCCACAACAGAATATTTTTATTGGTTACTAGCTGCTTCCCGCGGTTTCACCCGCGTCCTGAGGGAACTACTTCGCGTACCCGGTTAATTTATAGCCTAAGTTACTCCTTGGTACATCAGCTATCCGCCAGTGAAAGTCCCGTCAAAATCAGTCCAGCCGTTCCAGAGATTAGCGAGAACAAATAGACAGACCGACAGACAGACAAAAATTGTAATAAATCTCATTTCGGTATATGTACCGTAGGTATATACATCCATAATAATATGCATCAAGTAAAAATCATCTATTTTAATATTACAGACACTTCAATTTTATTGATGTGTATAGATTATTGGTTACTAGACTACGCCCGTAGCTCTGGCAGCATGAAATAAACAGCAAAATCTTCTTCTGAAATCATACTACCTATTCGTGAAAATCGTAATTGAATATTACACCTATATTTGGTCATGTTATGTAATTTTAGGTCCCACGTAATAGGGAGCGAGTCTATTGCCGCTACCAGGCAAATTTCCAGACTTCGTGCTGCTACAGAGAAGTCGGAAAAATTTAGTGACACTTTGTCTGAACCGGGAATCGAATCCGGGATCGGAATCAGTAGGCGCACACACTACCCGCTGGATCACGGAGGCAGACTCGATCATTTTTAAGTTTATCACATACACAGCCGGTTGCAGAAAGCTTCAAATTAATTCTTTATTACTTAAAGGGAGATTATCGCTAATGTGTGTCATAATTTAATGGCGTTGCACAAACACATTTTACGCTTGATTAAACATCATAACTAATGAAGAACTAATGCCTACAAGCGCGGGAAACTTCGAGTTGAACGGTGGCAATTTTTCTTGTTAAAAATTTAAATTTAATTTTTTGTACATTTGTGGATCAGTTTAGTATCTTTGTGTAAATATTATTTGTATTTAGTGTATTTATAGTAGTTTAAGTGTAAATTTTGCAGTTTAGGTAAGTTTTTTTTGTAAATTATTATGAATAAGCCGCCTGACCTGGCGGATCCGGGGGAAATAGCTCCCCCGGCTGTAAGTTTTGTAACTGTTCCTTCGATTTTATCCAATGAGTCTGGCATGGATACAGATAATTCTGTTGCACAACGAAACGGTCGCAAAAGAAATAGGATTAACATTTGCAAAACTTGTAATAAGAAAAAGCGGAAGCACGCTCAGGCTGTTGACGGCAAAACCGGTTGTCGCTGTGCTGACAGTGAAAATAGTGACACTGCTACTAGTGCAAGTAACGAAACGTTTTTATCGGTTGATAATAATAATATTGTTACAAATAAACCTATGACAAAAACTAATGGTCCAGGTCCCCAGGGTTTTACCTCTGGCATGTCCAGAATCCAATACGAGCCTACTGATATCGCTCCATTTGTTGTCCACGTTCAAAAAGAAACGAAGACACCTGATGATAGCACTACTCTCCATCCAGTCGCGTTTGGGCGGTTCCTTAAAAGAAATACAATTCGCAACATTGTCGATGGGTCTATTAAAAAAATAGGGCGAAACAGAATTTCGTTGGCATTCTCAGACTATTGGGAAGCCAATTCATTTATTAGTAATAGCCTAATACTGACAGAAAACAATTTAAAAGCATTCATACCAACTTTTCAAATAACAAGAATGTGTCTTGTGCGCGGCGTTCCATCTGATTGGTCACCTGAAGAAATAATTGAAAATGCTTCAGTGCCAAATGAGTGTGGTAAAATATTAAAAGTTAGAAGAATAAATTATCAAACTATTGTAGATGGTTCACCTGTATGGAAACCAACACAGAGTATTGTGATTACACTGGATGGTCAGATCTTGCCCCCTCGAATTTTTATTTGTTACACCTATGACCGAGAAGCTCACCAAAACATTATCAACGAGTATAGCATTCCTACTTCTCAGAATGGCAGCGCCTTAAACAAAAAACCGAAAGATCCTTCAATTATGTCAACATCAGAAGTAATCGCAATCCTCATTCAGACTTTAAATAAATCTAACATAAAATTACCGCCCGACGTTGCCCCACTAGTTAATATGTACCTGTCTTCAAAGGCTGTTAATAATGGCAGTTCAAGTTCAAAACGTTCTACAGTGGAACTGTAGAAGCGCCGTATAAAAAAAAAAGTGAAATTATTCACTTAATAAATAAATACCACGCTTCCTTATTTGCACTCTCGGAAACCTGGTTAAAACCAGGTTCATTTTTTAAAATACACGGCTTTTCTTGCCTACGAGATGATAGGTCTGATGGCTATAGCGGTGCTGCCCTACTCATTAGAAATTCCATCTCTTATAGTCATATTTCCCTTCCTGTATATAATGATTTTTCTGTAGTAGCAGCACAAATGAATAATATTTGTATTGTTTCTATATACATTCCTTCTCCTTCTTCTTCTGCCCTTCAACAACTTACCAATCTTATATCCCTCCTTCCTCGCCCCTTCTTGATCTTGGGCGATTTTAACTGCCATCATACTTCTTGGGGTTGTAGTTATTCTTCTCACTGTGGTGACACACTATTAGATATATTTGACTCTCATAATATCTTCATAATAAATTCAGGTTCTCTGACTCGGCGTTCTGGTCCAAATGAAAATGTTAGTGCAATAGATCTGTCAGTTTGCACTCCAAATTTGGCTTCATTATTAACATGGCGTACCCTGTTGTTGACTTATGGAAGTGACCACTTCCCCATTCATATCACTTTTCCTGTTAAAAATGTTCGCAGCTCTCCTAATTTACTGAGAAAACCGCGTATAAAGTATAAACTGAACTAATGACAAATTATGGGATAAATTCAGGTTTGCAGTTCAACAAAACCTTTCTAATTTACAGAGTCATATTTCTGATAATGTCTTTGATTGTAATAATGTGTTTGTTAATGCAATCATACAAGCTGCAGATGAAACATTCCCATTAAAGAAATCAGCTAATCGTTTCATTCCTTCCCCTCCTTGGTGGGATGAAGAATGTACCCAAATGATAAAAGAGAGGAAAACAGCTGAGAAACGGTATAACAATAATATTATTGTTATACCGTTTGTCATATGACAGAGGTTAATTTTAAATTAGTGTGTGATGCAATAGCTAAAACACGTAAATTACTGAAAGACAAAAAAATTCAAGGTTGGAGAAATTTCTGCCTTTCCATATCTCCCCATATCAAACCTTCTATAGTTTGGCAAAACATAAGAAAGTTTAGAAATGGTACTTCTGATTCACATGTTCCTGGCATACCTCTTCATATCAGCAACTCATTCTTAAATAGTCTAGCGCCTCCATCAGTTCCACAATCAGAACTCGTCCATAACAATATTCCTTCTTCTGTCTCCCATGGGAAAAAAAATCTTAATTTCCAATGGAAGAGTTACAGGGTGTTTTATCCACAGTAAAAGATTCAGCACCAGGTGAAGATGGCATCCCCTATTCGTTTTTAACCAACCTGAGTCAATCATCACTACAGTATTATTTAGACCTAATAAATAATGTAATGTTTTTAGGTAGTATTCCTCCATCTTGGAAATCTCAAACCATCATACCTATACTAAAACCTGGCAAATTACCAACTGAATCAACTTCTTATCGCCCTATAGCCTTATCACCAGTCATAACAAAAGTAGCTGAGAATTTAGTTAAAACTCGTCTTGAATGGCTAATTGAAAACCGACATATTTTGCCTGAATCACAATTTGGATTCAGGAAAGGCAGAAGTACACTGGATAGTGTGGCTACAATTATAACAGATATAAGAATTTCGTTTACTAAAAATGAATCTGTTCTAGCTTTATTTTTGGATTTAGAATCGGCGTACGACAGTGTACTTTTGAATGTCCTTAAAGAAAAATTAGATAAGCTTTCAATCTCTGAAATACTCTCTTGTTTTATTATAAATCTTCTTTCTGGTAGGAAAATTCAATTAGACCAAACCTATCAAGCAAACGACCAGAGTAGAATTTTATGGAAAGGTCTTCCTCAGGGATCAGTTCTCAGCCCTTTATTATTCAACTTATATACATTTGATTTAGAAAATTCCCTTCAAAATTCATCTTCTATACTGCAATACGCTGACGATATCGTTCTTTATACCGTGGGAAAATCACCAAGTTCACTCTGTAAAAATTTATCAAATTCTTTAGATTATTTAAAAGTCTGGATATATAGAAATGGCCTTCACATATCACCAATTAAGAGTTCTTTGGTCTTCTTTTCACGTCAACGAATCCAACCTCCAATAGCTATTGATTTTGAAAATAATAAAATACCTGTTAAAAATCAGGTAAAATTTTTGGGTGTTATTTTGGACTCGAAACTTACAGGTGTTCCTCATTGTGATTATACCGTAAGTAAATGTGAGAAACTTCTAAATCTAATGAGATGTCTCTCGGGTGTTTGGTGGGGTGCTCATCCGTTTTCCTTGAAGCTTCTTTATGATGTTCTGATAAGAAGTATTCTAGATTATGGAATTTTTATATTGGAGCCTTGTGGTATGGCTGGTCTTAAGAAATTGGATTCTATCCAATCAAGGGCATTGAGAAAAATTACAGGAGCAATGAAATCCAGCCCTATAAACGCATTGCAAGTTGAATGTAATGAACCTCCGCTTAGTTTAAGATGCCAATTTTTAGCCGATCGGCAATTTTTTCGAGCTCTGCAATTTTCGAATAGCCTTTTAATTGATAAACTGCAAATTCTTGTCGATACCATAGATTCTTCAAATTACTGGACTCACAAATCGCTCCCTTGCTTACTTAAAAGTTACATCAATTTCAAATCGTTTACTGCCCCTACACACCGATCTCCGAAGCTTGACTTATTTAATTGTGAATATGAAGCTTTGGTCTATAAACCGAATGTAAAATACATTATAGACATTGACAAAAAAAATGCTGACACCTATTTTAATTCCATCGTGGAAGAAAATTGGCCTAAATCGCATCATATATTCACTGATGCGTCTAAAAAAACATTGATGATTATGTGGGTGTAGGAATTTATCATGCTCAATTCAACATTGTTCAGAAAGTTAAATGCCCTCCAGAGACAACAGTATTTACCGGCGAATGCCTTGGCATTCTTAAAGCTGTAGAATACATTCTACTTCTAAAACTTAAAAATAGTTTAATTTTAACAGATTCTATGAGCGCCTTACGAGCAATACTGAAATATCCATTTAAGTCAAAACCGCTATTTCCTCTTATTGCAGATATTAGACGAAAACTATACGAATGTGTTGCGAAAGATATTTCTATAACTCTTGTCTGGATTCCGAGCCATTGTGGTATTAGTGGCAACGAAAAAGCTGATAAGCTTGCAAATGAGGCTGTATTGTGTGGGGACAAATTTCCTTTTAAGAATTATATACAGGACTTGACTGTTCTTCCCCTTTGTTACCTAGCTAATTCCTGGAACCAACTTTGGTCAGAAAGCAGCAAATTTAAAGGCAAACACTACTTTAGTATACAGCCGGAAATTCGCTGTAAGCCCTGGTTCTCTGTTATAAAGCTTGGCAAAATTGCAACAACAATTTTAATAAGAATACGTTTAGGACATACTACTTGTCCAGCCCATCTTGCACGTTTTCATATAATGGATAGTCCACAATGTGAATGTGGTAATGACTCTGGAGATTTGGACCATATATTCTTTTCTTGTCCTAAATATGATCGTACTTCCTTTTTAAATAGCTTAATTTCATTACGCGTCCCTTTCCCGTCCTCTATTAAATGTCTTATATTTGCTTGTATCCCTTCCATTTATAGTATACTTTCTGATTATATTTAGAGTAACAATATTCAAGTGTAAATAAGTATGTGAAAATAAGTCTGTCTTTGTAGACATATGTAGATTGATTTCCTTCCTACTGATATTTATATTTGTACTTAATTTGTTATTATTATCCTACTTTTCTGATCCTATCCCCAAATTCCGATTTATAAATTTATACGGTAAAAGTTTCCCTACCTTAACCACAAAATAAAAACTAATACGACCCTGAAATATATAAAGCCCCATTACTACGTTTATTACAAATATACTTGTAACTGGCGAATGCACAAAGTGCGAGCCAAATACTGGAACGGGAGAGAACTAATGCTTACAAGTGAACGAAAAGAGTGAACATTTCCGTTTAGTTATATGCACAATAATCTATGAAATGTACTATGAGTAAAAATTTCATTAAACAAAACGTAATGGTCACTTAAATCAAAGAGGTGTAATTCTAAATATACATATTTAGTAAATCTGTGGTCAAGACTATCAAAACTTTTGTCAAAAATTTACATGTTTATGTTATTGTTGTATTGAATCATTTTTACGATTTTAATTAAAATTGTTACGTTTTGAGCTGAAAAGCCGAGAAAATTCATACAAAGAGGGAGCCTGGCGCTTATTATAATGATTGACCATATAATGCAGTTAATACCATTCATGAATGATGATTTTCTGTAACCTGAATACATACGCTACTATTGTATTTTGTATTAACATAAAATCAAATATGAAAATGCCCAGTTATTTCATTTATGTGGAAGTCACAAAATGAGAGAAGAAATAAGGAAATAAGCTGTTATACTATTCAAGACATATTGGTTAAATTGCATACGATAAAGAAATATTTTTATATATTTTGTTTGTTATGTTTTTTGTTGTGATAATTCAATTAGATAGAATAAAGACAATTATTTTTACACTTATGGAGAAGTATCTCTTCTTGCACTGGTATCTATAGCTTGGATGATGACCTCCTCTGCTAATAGGTAATAATGTTAACATGAGTACAATCCAAAGCGCCTACGACACGTGGAAATCCATCAATTTCTACGAGTAGCTGAAACTCGCCGTAGATCTTAAATGTAGACGTAGAACTTTCCTGTTTGGCAATTTAATACATTTTGAGCTTAATTTTGCTAGGGCTTGAGAACTCTTTGCACTAATCTACACACTGGATGTGTGTTTATTTGATAATCACCCAAGACCTGTTCGGTTGATAAGCTCCTGTGGCAAAAACCCTCAAACAAATTAAAAACTGTGTCTGACCATCAACATAATTATTTATTTCTTTGAGACATGGGTTCCTTTTTTTTATAGTAATAGGCGGCAAACGATGTGGCAAACGAGCAGACGGATTACCTGATGGTAAGCAATTACCACCGCCCATGGACATAACCAACACCACAGGAGTCACAAGTCCGTTGCCACCCCTTAGGGTTGGGAAAAGGTATAAATATATAAAGGATAAGGAGTGGGATAGGGGAGAAGGAATAGGGGCTAGGGCCTCCGGCACTCTCACTCACTGAACGAAACGCAACAATTTAGGTACTGTTACTTTACGTCCATTTTCTGTGAGAGGGTAGTACTTCCCCGGTCGAGCCGGCCTATTCATGCTGAAATCAGCAAAGCTCTACCACCTAAATCCTTCTAAAACCACCTAAAACCTCCTTATCTACAATGTTTCGTATTTGGTCATCTGCTTCTATGGGTACCCTGTATGTAATACGTAATTCTCCGCCGTCATGCCTTGAAAATATATTCGCCTTGCCGGGATTTGACCGCGAGGAAAATCTTCTTCGGGATCAGACAAAGATGAAAGACTAGTTAAGACATAACTTAGGTATTCATTGTAAACCACTTCAATACCGTAAAACACTACAATGCATTGAAATATATTATTAACTAGCTGGTCCCCGCGGCTTCGCACGCGGAAAAAAGTTACGTTTTAAAAAGTTCTCTGCCAAATCTAATCTTTATACAGCCGGTGACTTTCCAGATTTCAAGATGAATGACTCTTTGCTTTTCTATATAATTATGCAAAAATAAGTGTCATGACAACAGCGCAACCTACCGGGTCAAATTGGAGCCTATATGTAGCGCTATAAAGTGCTCTACCTTCCAGTTAAAGTCTCATTTGAATCGGTTCAGCTATTCCAGAGATTACCCCGGACCAACAGACAGACAGACAGACAAAAATATTAAAAAGGGTTGTTTTGGACTTAGAATCGTGTAACTAACTATATGCACTTAAAACCATAGTTATTTTGAAATCACAGGCAGACACTTCAATTTTATTTATATGTATAGATGAGTTGAATAAGTAAAGACTTATTATCGCGACAACAGCGCCAACTACCGGGTCAAATTGTAGCCTATATGTAGCGCTATAAAGTCCTCTACCTGGTAGTGAAAGTCTCATTTAAATCGGTTCAGCCGTTCCAAAGATTACCCCGGACAAACAGAAAGACAGACAGACAGACATACAGACAGACAAAAATGTTAAAAAGGGTTGTTTTGCACTTAGAATCGTATAACTAACTATATGCACTTGAAAATCCATAGATATTTTGAAATCACAGACAGACACTTCAATTTTATTTATATGTATAGATGAGTTGAATAAGTAAAGACTTGTTATCGCGACAACAGCGCCAACTACCGGGTCAAATTGTAGCCTATATGTAGCGCTATAAAGTCCTCTACCTGGTAGTGAAAGTCTCATTAGAATCGGTTCAGCCGTTCCAGGGATTACCCCGGACAAACAGAAAGACAGACAGACGGACAGACAGACAAAAATGTTAAAAAGCGTTGGTTTGGACTTGGAATCGTATAACTAACTATATGCACTTGAAATTCCATAGTTATTTCGAAATCACAGACAGACACTTCAATTTTATTTATATGTATAGATGAGTTGAATAAGTAAAGACTTGTTATCGCGACAACAGCGCCAACTACCGGGTCAAATTGTAGCCTATATGTAGCGCTATAAAGTCCTCTACCTGGTAGTGAAAGTCTCATTTGAATCGGTTCAGCCGTTCCAGAGATTACCCCGGACAAACAGAAAGACAGACAGACAGAAAAAAATGTTAAAAAGGGTTGGTTTGGACTTGGAATCATGTAACTAACTATATGCACTTGAAAAACCATAGTTATTTCGAAATCACAGACAGACACTTCAATTTTATTTATATGTATAGATTAGAGCTATATTTGGCAACAAACACTTCAATGTACAATAAGATATTATGGAACAGAGATAAATTCAACAACAACAGAGCTTTAATACCTCACTGAGCTCACATTAGATTTTAAAATTCATATCTGTCATATTTAAAATTCTCACGTGTCAATTCACGCTAATGGCTGTTTGTGCAACGTAAAACGCGCTTTAATGTAGGCTTTGACTCTTCTTAAATTAAATTTAATAAAGGATTAAATTTTACAAGAATTTGGCTTCGTGCAACGACTTAATAACAGATTAGGGTTTAATCTCGTTTTAAAATTTTAAATATCGTTTCTGCAACCGGCTGATAGACATGCAAAACAGCCGGGGGACGTAATTTCATAATATTAATAGATTAGCTCAAGCTTGCCTAGATAGAACACATTAAAACTGAAAATTCGAACTAAAAATTGCAGTAACATACGATTAAGCGAGAGAGAGAGAGCAAAACTTACGGTAGCATATCCGCACGGCGTCCGCGCACTATGCTGTATGCTCCTCAGGATATCTTCGCCCATCTGCAGCAGTATAGGGTCCCTGGTGTCCCGGTACAGGTACATGATGGACTCGATGAGCTCCGGCCGCAGCGGGTAGCTCTCCCGGGACGAGGAGGCTTCGCCCGTGCCGAGGTTGTACACCTCTGGCGTGAACCCGTACTGACGCCATACGCTGTGGTAGTTGTGGATGATGCGCATCGCTGTGTCGCTTTCACCTATATAAGAAAAAGATTAGTAAGCTGTGTCACCACTGGAGGCAGCCTCGGTTCGAGCGTCTGCCTCGACGTGCGGCAACACAAATGGACTATCTGACTATCTTGAAGCACGATATGAGGTTGAGGCAGCGTCTCCATTTGCGCGGCCGCGAGTCAAGGCAGCCGGTCGAACCGAGGCTGCTTCTAATGGATAAATAGCTGTACACTGCTACATTGCCTCAATTTATCAAAGTAAATACAGTTTTTAGAAAAAAGTAACCTAAGCATTACATCATGAATCACTAGATTGCTTTGATGATACTGTGACACAACCTCTGCCTGCCTAAGTACTCCTGAATAGACAGAAGCATTTCGGCGAATAGCAGAAGACTAAGTACTAGGTCGACCAGTATAAGTCTCACCTCGATTCGCTCGACGTTCGGTTCACTGCTTGGCTAGGTTCAAGATCAGATCGTTTCAGGAATAGAAGACCAATCAGTGCGCAGAGCTTCGATTGAATCGAGTTAAGACCGTTGTGAGATAATTAATATTTATGCTTCTTTTCCTGTGACTGTTTGACAAACTCCGATGTAGCCTAACGATTAATGACTAAGACAAGAATCGGGACGGATGGCTTTACGTGCCGAAGCACGGTAAAAGTCACTTAAAATATAGAGTCTAAACTACTAACGCTACAAACTTAAAGCAGGACAGTGGGTTCCTTTCAAAACCTATGTAAAATTAAATAAATATTTTTAAATTTTAAAGTGCCCGGTAACGGCAATAGGCTCGCCCCCTATTACGTGGGACCTAAAAATTCATGGCGAAATGTGGCTGTAATATTTACACCTCTGCCTATCCCTTCGGGGATACAGGAAAAAAAATATTAAATGGGTGGCAGAAAATTTGTTTAAACAATAACAACATTTATTCCTGGCCAAGTCGTGGGCAACAACTAATTATGTAAAACTCACCAATAAGGCTGAGTACCCCAGGCCAGTAAGACTCGAGCGACTGGAACACGGGCAACGTGACGTGTCCGCGCAACATGGTCGCCCACACGAACCAGTCGTCCTTCTTCAAATACTTCTCAATGGCCTGCCGCGCCTCCGCGAACATAGACATCAGCTCCGGCTTCTCCAGTAAGATTGAACCTGATAATAAAATATTTCATTCACTCGTTCGCGGAGCTTGCAACACTACCAGTACAACATGGAAGGTTTACCGCTGCAGCGTGTCACAGAGGTGAAGGATTTAGGCATACTTTTCACTACTGACTTGTACTTTCGGCAACATATCGTAGATATTTGTAAAAAGTCATGTCGAAATTTAGGATTTGTTTTACGTCAGGCAAATAAATTTACAAATATTTCAGCATTAAAGGCTTTATACGAGGCCCTTGTGAAGAGCCATTTAGCCGCTCAAGGTTAATTTGACATTTATCGCTAAAGCATCACGCGGTCGCTATCTGACCACCCGCGAAGCAAGGCCACTTGCCGTGCTACCTTAAACCTAAACTTACGACTCGTCACTCGGGTATTGATATTTAAAATGATGTTTTTATGAAAGTAGATTAAATAAGCTTTGTAGTAATGTTTGAATGGTGACTGAATGACGGAATGTTTAGTTTATACGACCCGCCAAACTTGATCCTATTGTAAATACATATAAGAACACAATGCAGTACCTAATCTGGAGTCCAAGCGAATCCAAGTATAAACTTATGCTAGAAAGAATACAAAATAAATTTATCAGATTTATGTATATGAAGATGTATGGAATATATCCTGGATATCCACTACTGTATCCAACGTTGTTTATCTTGGGCATGGTAGGATATTACAAATTAGAGGTAAGGCGTGAGGTAGCACTAGCTACATATCTGTTTAAAGTGCTTCGTGGTAGAACACAACACGCGGCCATGTTATCTCAGCTAACCCTGTGTGTACCTAACGATTATGTGCGGCGACGACGGAGACCGCGGCTGTTGGTGGTACCGTGCGCGCGTACTAACCTCCTACAACAGACACCATTAACGCGTGCCGCGCGTGCGTTACGCACGTTGAATTTAGTAGCTGAGCGGATAGACTTATTTGCATGTCCACTGAGCGATTTCATCAAGATAACGTATTGTGTGTAACAAGTTCAAATATTTGATTATTACATTACCTAATGGTTTTTATCTTTCTTTGTCCTACGTTGGTCGCATTAGGTTAAGATATCTGTAATTGTAGACGTATGTATGTATGTATATAATAAATAAATAAATTATGACGAAACGTCCTTACAGCCAAGTTAGCTACGCCACATGATTTGAAGTTTATCTAGAAAGGGCCGAAGTTTTCAGACCACCCAAAGGCGACGTCCGACATGGAATAACGATTCTTGCCCTGAGAAAAGAACCGAAACCGGCGGCTTTATCTGCACTTCGAACTACGATAGCGCTCTGATGTAAATGCTACACGCGGTCACCCATCCAAGTCGTAACCTTACAATGGTTTGCATTGCTTAACTTTGCCGATCAATAATATGAACAGAAAGTCAAGTAGGTATCGCTATGAGTATTTTTTTTTTTTTTTTAGTTTATTTGGGACTACAAACAATAAACTAAAAAAAAAGCAATTGGCCTTTAACCTCATAAATTACACTCAATGTATCTACTTGTTTGACTCATTGAGCCAGAATAATAAAAATAAAATAAATATTAATTTAATGAATCAGATTATTTTAGAAACAAATCTAAAATAGCAGTTTGTGCTTGTGGTGATAGACCAGATAGGAAAATAATTTTAGGTTTTAATCTCTCTGTGACAGGATTATAGCTCTGCAACACATTGAAATTCATGCCATACTAGCTCATAGGTAGTGACAACATACACTTCATGAGAGATGACATAGAATATCATAATGTTACAGCTACTGTTATAGGGAGAACTTACCTTTGACTAAGTACTCATAATAAGAGTCAACTCCTCCTCCAATGCCAGCATCCTGTGCAGTCCACCTGCCAGTCATTACATCTATGTGGTTGCCTACAAGGCCAATTGGTGATCTGTGATGATATAATGCCTTCAATGCATTGTAGGCCACCTGCAAAATGTTACTTTGTGATGGTGACTAATACTTATACACCACTATTTTTTAATTAGTACAAAAATGTTAACGGCGCTTTAAGTATATTTAACTGATCCTATTTGTGTAGTTAAAAAATAAAAACACTAAGTCCCAAAACTGTCTCAAATCTGTCAACAAAAATACGTAATAATTGGTAAATGCATAACTAAAACTATGACCGACCCGCTTCCTATGTGTAGTACTTTGAGTGGTAATAGTAGTAAACTGCTCCATTGATAAAATCCCCCCTGTCTCTCTACGCCCGCGCCGCGCCCTGATGCGACAAACAGTGCTAAATTGTTAGCGGAAGTGAGCGCATCCATTTTTCGCCGCAACAGTTAATTGTTTGTTTACGTTTGCCCGACGCGATGACTTATCAGTTCACATCACGGGAGTATGTAACTATGCTTCTTGCGTACTTTCTGAGTGCAGAAACCGCGAGTGAAGCTGTGCTTTTGTACAGGGAAGAGTTTGGAAGCCAGTGGATCGGTCGAGGCGGCTCTGTAGCTTGGCCTCCATGCTCACCTGACCTCACGCACAATCGCCCATGGACTTCTTTTTGTGGGTGTACAAAAGGGAGCCGGTTAGTGTCGAACAATTAAAACAGCGCATATTGGAGGCTTTTGACGAAGTGAAAAGACAGAAGCGTACTTCTCTCGTTAAAAAACAATTGAATAAAACGTGCCCGTCTGTGTGTTGACAATGGTGGTGGACTTTTCGAAGGACAATGGAAATACTTGTAAGTTTAGTAAATAATTAATTAGTAAATAATAATTTACAATTCCTTGGTAAAACCACATTTGTCGTATTTAATCGAAATCTAGGGAAACGCTGCAAAAACGAGATTGGGCAAATTACAAGTCTTACAAAACAAAATAATAGAAATGTTATTTGATTATAAATTTCGAACAGAAACTGAAAAAATATATCGCGAAACTAAATTAATGAACCTAAAACAATTATACATTTATAGCACTTGTATTTTCATTCGCAAAACAATTAACAATAATGTCCGCACCGAATTACAATTTACTAAGCGGAAAAAAGTTGGGCGCCCCTGCACGCGACGCGCGAGTCTCATAGTCCTGCCTAGAATACGAACAAAATACGGCCAAACCACAATGACTTATGACGGTGCGCGCCTTTATAACAAGATACCCTCCGATATAAAAAATATTGAATCTTTCAACATATTTAAAAAACGATTGGCACAGTATATTATTACAAAAGTATCGATTTGAGCATCTAATTTTTTTGAATGAGAACTGTTTTGGTAATGTGTGTTTTTGTGTAGAAAGTAGATAACTAATTGGTTTGCAAATGTTTTGTGTATGTATGATTGTACCTTTAATAATTTATTTAAGTAAGTACCTACTCTATTTTTTTAATAATGTGTGGCAATGAATGTTTTGCCTTTTTATTGTAAACATGTTCTCATGTAAGTGACTTTTGTCTTTATGAGAATAAATGTCTTTAAACCTACCTACTTAAGTAAATAATAATTTGATGCGGGCGGCTCAAAATCGGTCTGTGTGGAGAACCTTGAGGGAGGCCTATGTCCAGCAGTGGACGTCTATAGGCTGACATGATGATGATGATGAAATAATATTTGTAAATAGCAGATGATTCTATCTTCATAAATACGCCAAAATTACTCTTTTCGTTTATTACAGAATAACTTCTTTTATTTTGATATTTCTTTGCTTTCTAATTACATACCTCCATTTTTAATTACTTGTAAAAAGATAAATTTTGCCAGCCCTAAGCCCGGATGAAGTATGAAGAAGAGGATAGAATTTAGAAAATTAAATAAAGTAAGTAACTACATCACTTATTCTTTTGTTTCATTTTATTGTCTAAGGTTACCTACATCATAAAGGCGACAGAGAGAATGCAAATGAGCAGGATGGAATACTATCAATGAATTTAGTGAATGGATTGTAAAATATGTCTATGATTTAAGTGAGATTTTCTACAATAAACAAATCCATGTGTTGGCGAATTAAGAATATGGAATGTCACCACCCCATGTCATCCCGTGGGTGTCGTAAGAGCCGACAGAGGGAGCATATTATACAGAGAACAGCACTGTAAGAGGAGGAAAACTTGATACAAACCCTATACCAACCCGTTTGGCCAGCGTGGTATAGTAGGCCAATTCCTTCTTTCAAAGGAGAGGCCTAGTCCAGCAGTGGATTGTTAAAGGCTGATGATGGAAACAAATGAAACTTTGCTATTTATAGATATTATGAAATTCTTACATCACATAATATATGATAATAGTGTCTTTGCTAATCTGTCCTTAAAGTTTTTGTACTAATTAAAAAATAAGGGTGTATAGCTTTAATAAAATCATGTCATAATGCAGTCTGCATAATGTATTCAGTAATTTCTAATTTATTTTGTTCTCCTCTGCAATTTACCCTAGCAGCAAAGGTATTATAATAATAAAATACTAAACTGACTAACGCAAGGACAAATAGACCTCAAGTTTAAATCTATTTGTTGAGTTTTATTAAAAGTAGTTATATTTGACTTTTCCAACATACCTCCTCATACAATGGATCTCCAGTGAGTCTACTCAATGTACCAAACTCTATGATAAAAGTACCAATACCAGCAGTGCAAGTCACACTAGTCTCGCCCGGTGGTACGCCTAATTTCAAGTTGATAGTTCCATAAGGCATTCCAGTGGTTGTGTCAAATGCAATAATCAACCTCTGTGCAACATCCTCTGCTAACCGCAGCAGTGGACCGTTACATGGCCAGCCAGGCTCCAATTTCATGCCAGTCCTAAAATATAACATAGTTTAAATGTCAACTCACAATATTATGAAATATGCTGATTTTCTAAAATTTTCTAGGACGTACACATAGCAGATTTTTACATTTTTATGGCACATGCTGTGATATAAGTGGATGTGAGCGAGGAAGATTTGATTGGACAGTTACTTTACAATTATTTACTTACTTTGATAATTACTTACTTGTGTGATAAAAGATGAGCACTTAACAAGCCCCCAATGATCCTAATATTGGTTTCAAATACAGATACATTTATGTCTGCATCAAAATTTTTCTTTTGTAGTACTATTTCCGCTACACGATTGAATTCTGTGTAGTTGCCCATGATAGCAAGAGTATCCAGAGCATCTATCAATGTAAGTGAGTAACTCCCCCAAGTATCCATACCATCACAACTTAATGGTCTTAATTCATCGTAGGGATAAGCATAGCGTAAGTAACTGTCGTAGGCGTGCTGAAACATATCCCGCACTTCTTCTCTGAAACATAAAGTCTCATAAAAAAACAGAAAACCTTTAAAAATCTATTTTCATAAATGAAGGTTTGTACCTTAGCTTCAAAATATCCGTTTTTTTATAAACTCTTACTGAAAGACACATGTCGCATTTAAAGTATAATATTATACATAGTAATGAAAATGATTTGTTCACGATAGACAACATTATTTACTGTGTAATTATAACAAAATCAACAGGCGAATGCCTTGTAAATATCATGTAAATATTACGTTTACATATTACTGACACAAGTGACACATTGACAAACTGAAATTGACATTCTTGACAGTCTGATTGATAAGAGCTATCAGTATCAGCCTATCAGCGGATTAGTGAATTACTAGTCGACCAAGCCAACTAGACGAATGTCAACGTGACAAAATTCAACATAATTCGACAATTATAATCCAGAAATTATTAATCGTAACGTGCGAACGCGGCGTGTGAACGTACAATGCGCCTGCAATCGGTACTAGGAATTTCTGGATTATAATTATTGAATTATGTTGAATTTTGTCACGTTGACATTCGTCTAGTTGGCTTGGTCGACTAGTAGTCATCATTAGTCAAAGAAATATAACCTTATTAAGTCATTCATTAGTAACCACCATAGAGCAGGTGCATTAAGGTGCCTACACATATACGATACCCACACCACCCCACGCGTAATTATGTATGGATTTGATTGGTACAATTCGCGTGGGGTGTCGTGTATGTGTTTCTACCTTTATTGTTTTGTGTTGTGGCCTACTGAGGTGGCCTATTAGTAAGTGCCAACCGATAATAATAATAATAATAATACTTTATTTTCCATAAAACGTTTTACAAAGGTTGTTGAGGCCTTCTTTTAAGTATTCAGATACTTGTGTCAGAAGACCACACACTTCCATAACTGGTAAGATATAAAACATAGCCTCATATTAAGTAAAATTTTGACTTAAATACAGATAACAGTTCAAAGTTAAAGTATTAATTAAACAAAACAGTTGAAGAGAAATTAAAAACAAAGAACATAAATTATTAAAAATTATAAAAAAGAAATTAAAAATGTGTTCGTGCGTGTGTGTGTGTGTGTTTGTGTGTTTGTCTGTGTGTGTATGTGCGTGAGTGAGCGTGTTTGTGTTTGAGATAGTAGGAGTAAAGTGTGAAAGTGACTTTGGGTGTAAACGCGCTAACGTTTGTAATTTTGTGTACTGGAGTTGTGTCAGTATGTGTTGTATAATAAACATACTTTTATTCTTAGATTCTTAGTAAAATAATTGTAATAATATGTATAATAAATAATTTTACGGTAATTCTATTGAAATGGGTGAAGGAGTATCTCTGTTTCTGTATATGTGAGATTCTTTAGCCAAGAGGTAACGATTTTTTTACAATCATATTGCGTTTTTGTGTAGATCTTAAGTTTCATGTTTACTGCATTATATAGAAAGGTAACTTGTGTAACAAATTGGTGTCTTGCAAATGAAGTTTTTACTCTGTTGATCTCTACCGCAGCATATCTTCGTTTTGATAAAATAGTGGCATCAAATGTCGTAATTTAATGCATTTTTAGTATGGAATTTAGTATATATAATTTTCTTACTGTTAAAAGATCGCATAATTGATATAGTTCATCTGTAGCAAATCTGTATGGTTTAAAGAACATGGTTTTCAACAGGGCTCGCTGAGATCTTTCTATTTCTAAAAATTTTACTTTTGTGGCACCACCCCAAATGGGAATGCAGTAAGTAATAATAGATTAGGCAAGAGCCACGTATATTTGGCTGAGTAAATGTTTATTAGCTACATGCCTTAATTGTTTAAATATCCAAATTAATTTTCGAGTGCGTTGACTCACTAGGTCTATGTGATAATGCCAAGATAACCTGCGATCTAAAATTACTCCTAGGTATTTAGATTTAGACACATTTTGTAAAATTGGACATATGCAATCTTCAGGATCAGTGTCGCTACATTATACATCTGTGTGATCGATAGATTTGAAAGCAATTACAAGTTAAAGTGCCTGATCCAGGGACATCTTGATGTGTTTCTTTCACGTTCAGAGGCACAATTGTCTCGTTTCGGGTACAAATAGTACATATGTAGCACAAACACGGTATTGTGGTAAATTTTAAATCGGGGTCTTGGTCCCGCCATCTTGAAGCACACTTTTTTTTTAATAGCTTATAATTATATTGTTACTATACCTACACGGTGTAATCTGTGATTACTCATCGGCCATCGAACGTATTTCGATTTAGGTCAGTCCCTGGTTAAAGTATAGTTACAATACAAAAATAATTATATTATTTACAGGTAGTAGAGCCTTGCTGATTTCAGCATGAATGGGTCGGCTCGACCGGGGAAGTACTACCCTCTCACAGAAAATCGACGTAAAGTAACAGAACCTAAACTGTTGCGTTTCGTTCGGTGAGTGAGAGTTCTGGAGGCCCTATCCCCTATTCCTTCTCCCTCATTTCCCAATCCCAAGGGGCGGCAACGCACTTGTGACTCCTGTGGTGTTGCTTGTGTCCATGGGCGGCGGTAATTGCTTACCATCAGGCGATCCGTCTGCTCGTTTCCCGCCTATTACTATAAAAAAGAAAAACAAAGTAGGTAATAAAAATACTGGTTCGGCTTTACACCGAAACCGTAGGGTTCTAGGCGACTTGGAGAAGGAAATGGACTGTATTAGGGCGAGTTCTGGGTCGCCTAGAAAGGAATAAGGGAAGAGGTGATTGAGTGGGTATAGGATATTTCAAGGATGGAGGGCACCTACCTTATACAACCTTCTTCGTTTCCGTAGGGCAGTCTCCTGGTGGTTTCGAGAATCCTGAAGCTGTTTGATTCACTACACTACACCATTCGTTTCACTTTCCCTTGCGAGCGGGTTTTCCTTGGTGGAAGCGGTAATAAACACATACGGGAGCGGCGCGGTACGAACGAGACGGCGTTCTCAGCGAGCGGAATGTTCTAGACTCTCACTCGCGTGCACGATCGCGTCGACGAATCGGGCGAAGGCAGTGCCTCTTCCAGGGAGAGGGAAAGAGAGGGACGGAAATATGATATCGCTCGCACTAGACAAGCGTGGAACGATTCATGTTGATGCGATTCGTTATAGATAGGAAGGTAGATGGCGCTACCATATCCCCCGGCCCTAAAGGGTTGCCTTTAAAAAAATAGAATTGAACTTAGCTATGTTGGGTGTACTACCGCATAACCCATCAATAGGCTAAGACAGCGATATGACAATAAAATTAATCTAAATTAACTTTAGCGAAAGCTACAAACGCAATAATAGCGAAAACTACTAACTAAATACTTAAACTAAGAGGTAGGTCCAACTTCAGGCTAGATCTCACTGAGTTGGAAGCGGACGCGAGTTGATCAGTGCCTCGACTTGTGCAAGGACAGTTAAAGGCTCTTCGTAAGAGAGGATCTGTTGACCTATAACTTTGAAGAGATGCGTTTTAATTACTTTGACCATGCTTGCCCAACATCCACCGAAATGTGGTGATGCTGGTGGAATAAACTTCCAGTCAATATGATCTATGGAACGTTCTTCCTGAAGACGAGTACGATAACCCGTGACGTGATTGAAACAAGTAGCGGGAACAAGTTCAATCAATTTACTAACGCAGTTGGCGACAAAAGTCTGCCAGCGGTGAGGAGAGGAATAAATCCAAGCGAGCACTTCTTTGGAGTCGGAAAATGCGTGTATTTTATTAATGAGGTAGTGGGGCAAAACTGTGTCTTGAACCTTGCGGAGCAACTGAGACAGCAGAAGAGCCGCGCACAATTCCAGTCTCGCAACCGAAATGGTTTTAACAGGCGAGACCTTAGACTTGGCACAAACTAACTGCACCGAGTAGTTAGAACCAATGCGGACTTGCAGATATACGACTCCGCCGTAAGCACGCTCGCTGGCGTCAGCGAAACCTATTAAGTTGACGGTACATCCATCTACCAACCCAAGATGACGCGGAATAGTCACTTGATTGAGCGCGGTAAGCTCAATACAAAACTGGCCCCAAGCGGCGACAATATGGTCAGGGGGTGTTTCATCCCACTCACACTTTGATAGCCAAAGCTCCTTGATCAAGAGCTTGGCGTACAAAATTGTGGGAGCCACAAACCCATTATGTCCCATAGTCGAGCCACTGTGGACAGCGCACTTGTCATCTGGTGGTGAGACGTCAAACCGAAAACTATCACAGGATTTGTCCCAGCGTAAACCGAGAACCTTATGCGGTACAGACTTCTCAAACTCAATGTCTGGAGAAGCTTTATGAGAATCTGGTATGCGTGCGAGAACCTCCTTAGAGTTGCTTGTCCATTTGACAAGATCAAACTGGCCTCGCTTGAAAAGCTGAATAAGCTCTTCACAAAGCGAAATTGCTAGCGGAGCGGGTATGACATTACAAGCAATGTCATCTATATACAAAGCGGATGGTAGTATAGTATAGTATAGTGTAGCGTAGCGTAGCTTAGCATAGCATAGCATAGCATAGCATAGCATAGCATAGCATAGCGTAGCATAGCATAGCATAGTTAATTAGTGCTTTATCTTACACACAGTTTTAGCGCCCACCTTGATCTCTTGAAGAGCAGAACAACAACAAGACGTAATACAATGAGAAGTATGTAACGTAGGTACGGTACCCATAATCACATACCCAAGTACCGTCTCAATAGCGGGCGGTAAATCATATCGCTCACTACGAACTATGTTAGTTAGTAGCAAGTGCGGAAATATCGAAGCTCCGATCAAAAGATCAATGCCTGCCGGATTCGCAAACTCCGCGTCGGCTAACGGCAATGACTCGAGATGAGTGAGTGATGCTACGTCTACATTAGCGTTCGGCAATGCGTTCGTGATACGTCCCACGATAAGCGAAGAAATGTTAAAATTAATATTCCTATCAAAACGCGAATGTATTTTAATATCTACGGAACCCCTGCAATGCTTTTCTGATCCGCCTATCCCTTTGACGGTTGAGTTAGTATTTTTAAAGTTATTCCATAATCCGAGGCGTTTGAAGCATTCCGATGTTATTAGATTGGTCTGAGATGCGCTATCTAGCAGACAACGTACCATGTGCGGCGACCCATTAACATCATATACGATAACTTGCGCTGTCGCTAACAGTACCGTCTTAGACGCCATACATCGCGTTTTGGCCCTGCGCGGATCATTATAGATGCGCGAGTGCCGTCCTCGCGTGCGCGTCGCCCGCGCAATGGATGTCATACACAACGATACTTCGCCCTCAGACGCGGAAGGCGCAGCTACCGTGGTCTGCACCTGCGGCGCGAGTGTGTCAAGATTAGCGGCTTGACTTGACAACCGGTTATTTTTATCGAGATGTAACAGTGTATGATGTTTTTGTTTACACGAGCGACATCTCGTTCTACTGGAACAATTACTCGTTTTATGTTTTATGCTTAAGCAATTAATGCAAGCTTTGTTATCTTTTACGTTTTTAAAACGAGCAATTGGATTTAAATCATTAAAGGTGGGACACTTATAGTAATGGTCGTGCACTATATTACTGCACAGACACTTCTGTGAATTATTACTATTAGATTCCGAACATGTTACGTAAGTGTGTGGATTAGGGACTCAGTTATTATTACTATTTCGTGATTTATTCAACCTTTGTTGTTGTTAGTGTTAGACGGGCCAGGTGAACCAGACTGCGTATTATGAAATATTCGACACTGATCTTTGATGAACGAAATAAAACTATCTAGTGTAGGTATTTTATTATTGCGTTCCGTCATCTCGAATGCGCGAATTGTATCAGTGTCAAACTTTTTTAAAGCGACTTGAAGCAACATAAAGTCGGAAAGATCTTCTAATTTTAAATTCCTAAGAGAATTAACCGCGGTTACGAAGTTATCAATAAACAGCTGGAAATTCGAGACAGACGCGTTGCCGGACAGTTTGAGATTTAAAGCTTGGTCAAAGTACGTAGACGCTAGGACGCGCGTGTCCTGATATCTGTCAAGTAGTGACTGAAATATGACCTGATAATTCTCAGCACTGGGTGTGACACCTGCAAATACGGACTGGACCTTCGGTGACAGTTTACCTATTAAATAGTACAACCTGTCAGCATCTGTCAGAGAACCATTATCGTGCACTGTAGACTTAAAACTCGCATAGAATAACGGCCAATTTCGTATATCTCCGTCAAACGACACAATCTCGATTGGCGGTAATCTCGGTTTGCGGGCAACGGGCTCTGCCGAACATTTACCCTCCAATTGCGATTGTATACGCTTAATAATACAATAAAGATCTTCGAATGAGGTATACGCCTGATAGTTCGGTTTTTCATCAGGATTGATAGAAAGTAATCTTGCGTTATAATCGTCTAACAACTTATGAAAATCTGTTCGAATACTATCTACTGTTATACAATAACTGAGAAATGCTTCGCTATTACTGTCAGACATAGATGCGGTTTTTGAGCATTCATAGATATTTTGAATGCGCTCAAATAAAATATTGCGTTTTGCTTCTAAGATTGTCATCTCTTTGTCCGACACGCGTGATTTCTTTTGTTGTGACATGCTTACGTAAGTATAAGCTAATGAGAACGAAACAAAATAAGAATATCTAATGTATCTATTATTTTTACCTAAGTAGGCTAAGTAGGCAACACCTTAGAGCCGAGGAATTAAAGTTGATTGAAATATGAGATTTATAAGACAACTATGATAGTTGCAGAAATAATAATTTAATAAGTAGGTAGCTACATAAAAGTTAACCTACTAATGCGGGCGGAAATAACCATGTGACGGTTATGTGAATATATTAGGAGTATAGCTAGGTGCTATAACTGCCTAGGTATAGCGGTATAACGTATAAAACTTAAATGAATCCGACTCGTATGGATCAAAAAAATGGTTCGGCTTTACACCGAAACCGTAGGGTTCTAGGCGACCCAGAACTCGCCCTAATACAGTCCATTTCCTTCTCCAAGTCGCCTAGAACCCTACGGTTTCGGTGTAAAGCCGAACCAAATACCTTAGACTATATTATTATATTAACTATCCTTACTTTATGAAAAATACACACAAATGAAAATAGGTACTCTTAAAAAGATGAAAAAGACGTAAAAACAAGTGCGAGTCGAACTTACTCACGATATAGTAGTCTGCAGTATCGACTTAAGGACGCGTTTACAAAATTAGTAGGTACAAAATCGCGTCACTACAGCGACACGGCGGCAACAGTACGTACTACGTACGGTAACTTGCGGAAATGTAGTTCAACTAAATAACTTTGAGACTTAGAATTTTTTGTGATATGTATCTATGTGCTATAGGCCTGGCTGTGCGAGTTACGTACAAATAAGTTTCTTATTTTTATATACCTAAATGGACATTATTACTTTATTTTTCCATTATGTTGATTCAGGATATATTCCGGTATTTAGATATTATTTTGTTTCTTGCGTTGAAATCTGGTAAGATTATGTGGACTGATGGTATACCATCTGTACAAGCTAGGGCCTAACCTTCGATAGCTCTTAAGTATAGCCCTAAGCTTGCACGTACCTAAACCTAGACTAATCCTAATTTAAGCCTACTGGTTCCTATATCTAGCCTAACCTATCTTATGATATACCTATCCCTATTTTAGATCTAACTCTAACCTAACTCCCTAGTCTACCCTAGCCCTGTTAGGTATAGTGTATAGCGAGGCCGTGTACACTGTGGTCACACAGACTGTCGCGTATACAACCCTAATCCCTAGTTCCCTAGCAGTCCCTGGGATCCCTAGGCCGGGATATCAGTCGCCGGGAGACCTAAGGCGACAGACGGAAAGTGGGTAGGATTAGGGGGTAGTGAAGTGGGTTTTCTCACTGCCGGTCGAGCAGACTCACAAGACCGATCATGGTGACGGCTAAGGGTGTCTTGGCCGCAGTGAGAGGTGAGGGGTAGGGTATGAGTCAAAGCCGGGAGTGAGCTAATGACTGGTTTATTTCTTAAAACTATAATCTTATATACTAAACTTATTCTATGTACACATATACACGTATTTAGTTGTGTGCCGTCGGTGTATTGTGCCGATGCAGCATGTCTGAGCCGACCGCCGTAGGTACGTGATAAATTACATGATCTTAAAATATCACGCATCTTCCTCGGTGATAAGTTGGATGTGTGTTGGAATGCCAAGAATGTCATGTTCATGTTTGAACATTCTGGCGTCTCTCCGGGATAGGCTTCAGGAAGGTCATGTTCCGGCGTGAACATTCTAGCGCCTCTCTGGGGCAGGCTCTAGAAAGTTCTTATGTTCAGGCTTGAACATTCTGGCGTCTCTTCGGCGTAGGCTTCAGCTCAACGTTAACGGCATCTGTAGTTTGTTGTTCACTGGTGATTCGTTTTCTTGACGGCTTCGGTTGGCTGGCTGTAGGCCATGTATGATGCGGTCCTGGCAGCGGCAGCTTATTGCGTTGCTTGCTGTGGAACCTTGAGGATCGTTGCGGTGGATATGTTAAGTACCTATGTGTAGTAGGAAAAAACAAGGTATATTTTATATTTAGTCAACATGCAGTTGTTTTGTACCATTGCATGTTATTCACCCCTCCAGAAATTCCATCCCTTCTCTTATTTAGTAGTAGTAGTAGTAGACGTTGTAGTAGTAGACGTTGTAGTAGTAGTAGTGTAGTAGTAGTGTAGTAGTAGACGTTGTAGTAGTAGTGTAGTAGTTGTAGTAGTAGACGTTGTAGTAGTAGTAGTGTAGTAGTAGTAGTAGTAGTAGTGTAGTAGTAGACGTTGTAGTAGTAGTGTAGTAGTTGTAGTAGTAGACGTTGTAGTAGTAGTAGTGTAGTAGTAGTAGTAGTGTAGTAGTAGACGTTGTAGTAGTAGTGTAGTAGTTGTAGTAGTAGACGTTGTAGTAGTAGTAGTATTCGTTGTAGTAGTAGTATTAGTAGTAGTGTAGTATTTGTAGTAGTAGTAGTAGTGTAGTATTTGTAGTAGTAGTAGTAGTAGTAGTAAACTTAGTATATTCGTAAAAATTTAGCGCCCATGAACTCTGATCGCGCAGAACTCGTATACAAGTGTGTATCGCGGCTGTGGCAGTAACTTGTTACGAGGACGATGGCGGTTTGTCAACACTGTGGTTTTCTGGGAGTCAGGTTCGATTGGACTTCATGACTTGTAACATGTTCTTAATTGTAAAGGTATGGGTCCTTGATTTGTTTATCTAAGGCCCTTGTTATGTATTCATTGTTATTTGCTTCCTCTAGCCAATCCTAACTTGTTTACGTAGATATGTCTTTCCCTAAACTTGGTTGCAATCTCGTCCTCGAAACGGTAAGTGCGACTTCTCGAGTACCGGGGCGACCCGCTTGTGGGAGACCGATACCTGATTCGCTACCGCCCGACGCAACCAAGTTAGTTAGTCTCTTACTATACCACGAGACTAGTGCGATTGGGGAACACTAGCCCGCAATATAATAAGTGTTAGTCAGTCAGCTAGTCAGCCTACGGGAACAGGAGTTCCAGAGATGTTATATCGCTTTTGCTCGAAGGACCAATGTACAAGCTAGGGCCTAACCTTCGATAGCTCTTAAGTATAGCCCTAAGCTTGCACGTACCTAAACCTAGACTAATCCTAATTTAAGCCTACTGGTTCCTATATCTAGCCTAACCTATCTTATGATATACCTATCCCTATTTTAGATCTAACTCTAACCTAACTCCCTAGTCTACCCTAGCCCTGTTAGGTATAGTGTATAGCGAGGCCGTGTACACTGTGGTCACACAGACTGTCGCGTATACAACCCTAATCCCTAGTTCCCTAGCAGTCCCTGGGATCCCTAGGCCGGGATATCAGTCGCCGGGAGACCTAAGGCGACAGACGGAAAGTGGGTAGGATTAGGGGGTAGTGAAGTGGGTTTTCTCACTGCCGGTCGAGCAGACTCACAAGACCGATCATGGTGACGGCTAAGGGTGTCTTGGCCGCAGTGAGAGGTGAGGGGTAGGGTATGAGTCAAAGCCGGGAGTGAGCTAATGACTGGTTTATTTCTTAAAACTATAATCTTATATACTAAACTTATTCTATGTACACATATACACGTATTTAGTTGTGTGCCGTCGGTGTATTGTGCCGATGCAGCATGTCTGAGCCGACCGCCGTAGGTACGTGATAAATTACATGATCTTAAAATATCACGCATCTTCCTCGGTGATAAGTTGGATGTGTGTTGGAATGCCAAGAATGTCATGTTCATGTTTGAACATTCTGGCGTCTCTCCGGGATAGGCTTCAGGAAGGTCATGTTCCGGCGTGAACATTCTAGCGCCTCTCTGGGGCAGGCTCTAGAAAGTTCTTATGTTCAGGCTTGAACATTCTGGCGTCTCTTCGGCGTAGGCTTCAGCTCAACGTTAACGGCATCTGTAGTTTGTTGTTCACTGGTGATTCGTTTTCTTGACGGCTTCGGTTGGCTGGCTGTAGGCCATGTATGATGCGGTCCTGGCAGCGGCAGCTTATTGCGTTGCTTGCTGTGGAACCTTGAGGATCGTTGCGGTGGATATGTTAAGTACCTATGTGTAGTAGGAAAAAACAAGGTATATTTTATATTTAGTCAACATGCAGTTGTTTTGTACCATTGCATGTTATTCACCCCTCCAGAAATTCCATCCCTTCTCTTATTTAGTAGTAGTAGTAGTAGACGTTGTAGTAGTAGACGTTGTAGTAGTAGTAGTGTAGTAGTAGTGTAGTAGTAGACGTTGTAGTAGTAGTGTAGTAGTTGTAGTAGTAGACGTTGTAGTAGTAGTAGTGTAGTAGTAGTAGTAGTAGTGTAGTAGTAGACGTTGTAGTAGTAGTGTAGTAGTTGTAGTAGTAGACGTTGTAGTAGTAGTAGTGTAGTAGTAGTAGTAGTGTAGTAGTAGACGTTGTAGTAGTAGTGTAGTAGTTGTAGTAGTAGACGTTGTAGTAGTAGTAGTATTCGTTGTAGTAGTAGTATTAGTAGTAGTGTAGTATTTGTAGTAGTATTAGTAGTGTAGTATTTGTAGTAGTAGTAGTAGTAGTAGTAAACTTAGTATATTCGTAAAAATTTAGCGCCCATGAACTCTGATCGCGCAGAACTCGTATACAAGTGTGTATCGCGGCTGTGGCAGAAACTTGTTACGAGGACGATGGCGGTTTGTCAACACTGTGGTTTTCTGGGAGTCAGGTTCGATTGGACTTCATGACTTGTAACATGTTCTTAATTGTAAAGGTATGGGTCCTTGATTTGTTTATCTAAGGCCCTTGTTATGTATTCATTGTTATTTGCTTCCTCTAGCCAATCCTAACTTGTTTACGTAGATATGTCTTTCCCTAAACTTGGTTGCAATCTCGTCCTCGAAACGGTAAGTGCGACTTCTCGAGTACCGGGGCGACCCGCTTGTGGGAGACCGATACCTGATTCGCTACCGCCCGACGCAACCAAGTTAGTTAGTCTCTTACTATACCACGAGACTAGTGCGATTGGGGAACACTAGCCCGCAATATAATAAGTGTTAGTCAGTCAGCTAGTCAGCCTACGGGAACAGGAGTTCCAGAGATGTTATATCGCTTTTGCTCGAAGGACCAATGTACAAGCTAGGGCCTAACCTTCGATAGCTCTTAAGTATAGCCCTAAGCTTGCACGTACCTAAACCTAGACTAATCCTAATTTAAGCCTACTGGTTCCTATATCTAGCCTAACCTATCTTATGATATACCTATCCCTATTTTAGATCTATCTCTAACCTAACTCCCTAGTCTACCCTAGCCCTGTTAGGTATAGTGTATAGCGAGGCCGTGTACACTGTGGTCACACAGACTGTCGCGTATACAACCCTAATCCCTAGTTCCCTAGCAGTCCCTGGGATCCCTAGGCCGGGATATCAGTCGCCGGGAGACCTAAGGCGACAGACGGAAAGTGGGTCGGATTAGGGGGTAGTGAAGTGGGTTTTCTTACTGCCGGTCGAGCAGACTCACAAGACCGATCATGGTGACGGCTAAGGGTGTCTTGGCCGCAGTGAGAGGTGAGGGGTAGGGTATGAGTCAAAGCCGGGAGTGAGCTAATGACTGGTTTATTTCTTAAAACTATAATCTTATATACTAAACTTATTCTATGTACACATATACACGTATTTAGTTGTGTGCCGTCGGTGTATTGTGCCGATGCAGCATGTCTGAGCCGACCGCCGTAGGTACGTGATAAATTACATGATCTTAAAATATCACGCATCTTCCTCGGTGATAAGTTGGATGTGTGTTGGAATGCCAAGAATGTCATGTTCATGTTTGAACATTCTGGCGTCTCTCCGGGATAGGCTTCAGGAAGTCATGTTCCGGCGTGAACACCATCCCATTCAAGTGTTGCGACTGGAACTCATAAAAGAGTAGACCTAGTTATGCCAGGTTGGGGCTCATTTTATTTGTTTTAGTGAGACCCTACCACTGGTACTAGTGAAGTAACCTTCCAAGGTTATTCGATGAGTCTTACTAGTACTCTTATGTGAGTAGAGCTAGGCATGCCGAGTTTGGGCTCATTTTGTTTGTACATAAGAGACCCTACCCCTGGAACTTATGAAGTAACCTTCCAGGGTTATTCGATGACTCTTGCTGGTACTCATATGTGAGTAGAGCTAGGCATGCCGAGTTTGGGCTCATTTTGTTTGTACATAAGAGACCCTACCACTGGAACTTATGAAGTAAGCTTCCAGGGTTATTCAATGACTCTTGCTGGTACTCATGTGTGAGTAGAGCTAGGCATGCCGAGTTTGGGCTCATTTTGTTTGTACATAAGAGACCCTACCACTGCATTTTATGAAGTAGCCTTCCAGGGTTATTCAATGACTTTTACTGGTACTCATATGTCAGTACAGCTAGGCATGCCGAGTTTGGGTTCATTTTGTTTGTACATAAGTTACCCTACCACTGGAACTTATGAAGTAACCTTCCAGGGTTATTCGATGACTCTTGCTGGTACTCATATGTGAGTAGAGCTAGGCATGCCGAGTTTGGGCTCATTTTGTTTGTACATAAGAGACCCTACCACTGGAACTTATGAAGTAACCTTCCAGGGTTATTCAATGACTCTTGCTGGTATTCATGTGTGAGTAGAGCTAGGCATGCCGAGTTTGGGCTCATTTTGTTTGTACATAAGAGACCCTACCACTGGAACTTATGAAGTAACCTTCCAGGGTTATTCAATGACTCTTGCTGGTACTCATGTGTGAGTAGAGCTAGGCATGCCGAGTTTGGGCTCATTTTGTTTGTACATAAGAGACCCTACCACTGCATTTTATGAAGTAACCTTCCAGGGCTATTCAATGACTTTTACTGGTACTCATATGTCAGAACAGCTAGGCATGCCGAGTTTGGGTTCATTTTGTTTGTACATAAGTGACCCTACCACTGGAACTTATGAAGTAACCTTCCAGGGTTATTCGATGACTCTTGCTGGTACTCATATGTCAGTACAGCTAGGCATGCCGAGTTTGGGTTCATTTTGTTTGTACATAAGTGACCCTACCACTGGAACTTATGAAGTAACCTTCCAGGGTTATTCAATGACTCTTGCTGGTACTCATGTGTGAGTAGAGCTAGGCATGTCGAGTTTGGGCTGATTTTGTTTGTACATAAGAGACGCTACCACTGCATTTTATGAAGTAACCTTCCAGGGTTATTCGATGACTCTTGCTGGTACTCATATGTGCGTAAAGCAAGGCATGCCGAGTTTGGGCTCATTTTGTTTGTACATAAGAGACCCTACCACTGGAACTTATGAAGTAACCTTCCAGGGTTATTCGATCACTCTTGCTGGTACTTATATGTGAATAGAGCTAGGCATACCGAGTTTGGGCTCATTTTGTATGAACATCAGAGACCCTTCCACTGCAAGATACCTAGCTCTACTCACATATGAGTACCACTAAGAGTCTTCGAATAAACCTGAAAAACCTGAAAGGTTACTTCATAAGTTCCAGTGGTAGGGTCTCTTATGTACAAACAAAATGAGCCCAAACTCGGCATGCCTAGCTTTACTTCCATATGAGTACCAGCAAGAGTCATTGAATAATCCTGGAAGGTTACTTAATAAGTTCCAGTGGTAGGGTCTCTTATGTACAAACAAAATGAGCCCAAACTCGGCATGCCTAGCTCTACTCACACATGAGTACCAGCAAGAGTCATTGAATAACCCTGGAAGGTTACTTCATAAGTTCCAGTGGTAGGGCCTCTTATGTACAAACAAAATGAGCCCAAACTCGACATGCCTAGCTCTACTCACATATGAGTACCAGCAAGAGTCATCGAATAACCCTGGAAGGTTACTTCATAAGTTTCAGTGGTAGGGTCACTTATGTACAAACAAAATGAACCCAAACTCGGCATGCCTAGCTGTACTGACATATGAGTACCAGTAAAAGTCATTGAATAACCCTGGAAGGTTACTTCATAAAATGCAGTGGTAAGGTCTCTTATGTACAAACAAAATGAGCACAAACTCGGCATGCCTAGCTCTACTCACACATGAGTACCAGCAAGAGTCATTGAATAACCCTGGAAGGTTACTTCATAAGTTCCAGTGGTAGGGTCTCTTATGTACAAACAAAATGAGCCCAAACTCGGCATGCCTAGCTCTACTCACACATGAGTACCAGCAAGAGTCATTGAATAACCCTGGAAGGTTACTTCATAAGTTCCAGTGATAGGGTCTCTTATGTACAAACAAAATGAGCCCAAACTCGGCATGCCTAGCTCTACTCACATATGAGTACCAGCAAGAGTCATCGAATAACCCTGGAGGGTTACTTCATAAGTTCCAGTGGTAGGGTCACTTATGTACAAACAAAATGAACCCAAACTCGGCATGCCTAGCTGTACTGACATATGAGTTCCAGTAAAAGTCATTGAATAACCCTGGAAGGTTACTTCATAAAATGCAGTGGTAGGGTCTCTTATGTACAAACAAAATGAGCCCAAACTCGGCATGCCTAGCTCTACTCACACATGAGTACCAGCAAGAGTCATTGAATAACCCTGGAAGGTTACTTCATAAGTTCCAGTGGTAGGGTCTCTTATGTACAAACAAAATGAGCCCAAACTCGGCATGCCTAGCTCTACTCACACATGAGTACCAGCAAGAGTCATTGAATAACCCTGGAAGGTTACTTCATAAGTTCCAGTGGTAGGGTCTCTTATGTACAAACAAAATGAGCCCAAACTCGGCATGCCTAGCTCTACTCACACATGAGTACCAGCAAGAGTCATTGAATAACCCTGGAAGGTTACTTCATAAGTTCCAGTGATAGGGTCTCTTATGTACAAACAAAATGAGCCCAAACTCGGCATGCCTAGCTCTACTCACATATGAGTACCAGCAAGAGTCATCGAATAACCCTGGAGGGTTACTTTATAAGTTCCAGTGGTAGGGTCACTTATGTACAAACAAAATGAACCCAAACTCGGCATGCCTAGCTGTACTGACATATGAGTACCAGTAAAAGTCATTGAATAACCCTGGAAGGTTACTTCATAAAATGCAGTGGTAGGGTCTCTTATGTACAAACAAAATGAGCCCAAACTCGGCATGCCTAGCTCTACTCACATATGAGTACCAGTAAGAGTCAACGAATAACCCTGGAAGGTTACTTCATAAGTTCCAGTGGTAGGGTCTCTTATGTACAAACAAAATGAGCCCAAACTCGACATGCGTAGCTTTACTCACATATGAGTACCAGCAAGACTCATCGAATAACCTTGGAAGGTTACTTCACTAGTACCAGTGGTAGGGTCTCACCAAAAGAAATAAAATGAGCCCCAATCTGGCATAACTAGGTTTCCTCTTTTATGAGTTCCAGTCGCAACACTTGAACGGGATGGTATACCATCAGTCCAGATAATCTTACCAGATTTCAACGCAAGAAACAAAATAATATCTAAATACCGAAATATATCCTGACTCAACATAACGGAGAAAATAAAGTAATAATGTCCATTTATACAAAAGAAATTTACTTGTACGTAATTCGCACAGAATACGAGAAGTATCAAATTGATTTTAACGAATATTTTGTATTCGTATATTGCTTTTTTCGTCTTCGGGCTGCAGCGACAAGCGAGATAGAGTCCACTCCCGACGGCGCTCAAGCGCAGGCGCAGACTGAGATCTCATTGCAGAATTTGGATATATAAATCAAGAAAGTGGCTAAATAAAACGAACCTTATTGCCACACATTAAGACACACGTATGCGAGCAAAATAGAAGAAAAATGTAAGATGATTTTTTGCTTTTTTTGAGTCAATTTACAATATTTTGAAAAAAAATATCTAATTGTTTTTGAGTTGACTATATTTACTACCCTATTCTATCTTTGAAAATCTAAATAAATGTAAAAATAGAGAGAAAATTGTACCCAAAAATAGCCGTATATGCCCATTTTTGATTTAAGAGGCCGTTTCGAATCGATTTTACATTAATATTAATTAAATATTTTTTATTTATTTTCAAATTGATTTATAGATAAAAAAGTAATCAATTTATCGTAATCATTAGTTTTATTAGTTATTATCTAAAATTGTCGTAAAATGTACCGGAAATATGTGTTTTTTTGATAAAAGCGTAAACGCGTCCTTAACATACCCATTAACATATCACAACAATCACTTTTTCGCCAGCAAACATAACTTTGTGGCCATAGCCAGTGACGGTACGTAACGGACTGGCCGAGACAATCGTCTCGGGTTCGATCCCCAGTTACCCCGGGCACACAGCACACCTCTGACTTTTCAAAGTCATGTGTGTGTATTATAATGTTAATTATCGCTCGCTTTCAACAATGTACCCGGTAGATGGCAATAGGCTCGCCCCCTATTACATTGGGACTGAAACATAGCTGGCGAAGTGTGGGTGTGTAATACACCTCTGCCTTACCCGTCGGGGATAAGGGCGTGAAGTTATGTTATGTTAAATAGGTAACTTTGTTTTCGATGGTGTTTGTAACTTTGTTTATACGGCATAGTTATATTTGCGGTTTTTTAATATGTGCTTTAACTCAAATGCTCGACCTTTTGCCCCGGCCAGCACCACAAAGCTGAGTACCTCATCCGAAGACCTGTGAAGTGCCAACGTTCCCCCACGCCCTGGATAATTGTCTCATCGGCTAATCTCAAGTGTCAGTTTTTGTTTGTATAATTAAAGCCATTGTGTAACTGGAATATAACGCGAGTTTAAACTTTCCTGGTGATATTTTTTATTTATTTCCCGTTAGTCAACCTAATTATCTCTCTTTAATTGCTCGGCGAGTGATCGATCCCGGCTACCCCGTGGAAATCAATCACTCGTGCGACATTGGCACTGTAACGTAAAAAGGACCTTTCAGGTTGTCCACTGTTACGTTATCCCTACTAGGGTGTGTTTAAATGAGAAACGTGGTTAAATGTTACAATAAAAATTGATTTAATTGCCAATTAATTTTAGACATCATTTAGCAAGCGAATAAATTAGGAATTAATAAAAATTTACACAGGGTCGCGTGATTCGGCGATGGGGTGAGATTGATGTTGAGAATCCCGCTGCCGGTTCCTCCAGGAGAGTTGGTTAACTTAACTCGTCTCGCAGCCGCCAGAAAAAAAACTCGACGGGCTCGACTGCATCTTGTTCATACCAATTTTCGTTGCAAGTTTTCATTACGATATACAGTTTTTTTTTTTCAGATTTGCCTTTCTCTTACTTTAAAAGGTAGAGAGCGGGGGACACTAATTTTACTATTTTGGAGGCGGCTATCCTATCTTCCTATAACGGTTGAATTTCAGAGAGAATTGTATTAAGAACCTCCATGTAATTTTTAAAGATCTTTCTATAGTTACGCCGCATGTGTATGACAGAAGAACAAAACATTTTTTTAGGTCTCTTTCATGTATGGATGAAGAGAGCCCCCTCTTTAATTCCTATTTATTTATTTTTGTATAAAAATCGTGAAGCGTTTCTCAGAATACATCTACCAACTAGAATAAAGTGGCTGTGAAATACGAAGCGACAGACAGACATGACGAATCTATAAGGGTTACGTTTTTTGCCATTTGGTTACGGAACCCTAAAAAATACAAAATGTTTAAAAAATAACATACCTACATGGTGCGTATTTACAGTAACAATACCAATGCAAGGGCGTGATTTGCGGTTGCTTTGTTTTCTTTCATTGGCTTGTGCTTTCAAATTGAACAGATTTTTGTGCGCTCTCGGTGTTTTCATGAAATTTAATCAGATTCACTGATGCTTAAGTAACGTAGGCACTCTCCATCAATATTCGAACTTAGATTCGTGTTTGACATATTTTGTATGGAGCTTATGTCAAAAACGAATCTAAAATCTACAGATCTATCTTTAGTTCGAATAATCGAATATTGAATCCCGTAGTAAGTAAGGATTGTTTTATAATTTGCCCGGGCGTAAAATGGGGATAGAACATGAACAAAATTTTTAAATTTGTAGCCACGGATGAGTGTGTAATACAGCAGCGCGATCCACTACACAAGTACACATAGTAGTTCTAGTTTTTGTTTCATGTTTCAGAGAGGGTAGGGTTAAATAAAACAGGTTAAAAATACAAACAAGGACAGGTAAAAATAAATGGAACTGCACCATGCACCATAGACTCAATCGCAGTTTTCTGATGTTTATGATTTTTTGTCTTTTCTATGGTCTTTTCTCTAGACACAATAGACAAAAGACCAATAACGTGCAACAGGCATTTTCATTGGTTAAATTTTAAATTGTCATAGACTAAAGAGTAACGTAAACTGCAACAGCTGAAAATGTCTGTTGTCCGTTGACGCTTCACTTGCGTTTTGAGGGTGAAATCTGTTAATATCGGCACATATTTTTATATCTACTCTCTTTTTATTGACAAAATGTGTATGTAATTGAAAAAAGTTTGTATTTCCGCTTCGGTTGCCGTAATTATTCAAATCGCATAGCCCTCAAAGCTGATCTGGTTGTACGTTAGTGTTTACGGAAGCAAGGGCAATGGCTTTTAGAATACACGAAGATCAGGAAAATACCTCTCTGGGGCTGAGAAAAGATGTTGATGTATTTGGCAACCAGCGGCGTGCCCTCGGCGATCTGAACCAGTTAGCGTGCATCCAAAGTCGGAATATAAAACTAGTAAGTACTCTCAATTCTAGTAAGTCTCACTAAGTCAAGGTTTGTTCTTCAATATATGCCTTACTTTTGTAGCCAGGATTGACGAATGGACCTTGCAAAGTTCAAGATGAGAACAGGACTATGCGGCAAATTAAAAATGAGAAGAATATCGTACCACCTGTGGCGCAGTTTCGCGCCTTCAGCGTTTACGAGGACAAGCCAACAGAGACTGAGGTCAAGAAAAGAGAGCCAACGTTTAAGCCTTTCGTTGCTAAAGATACTAAGAAAGATAGCATTTTCATCAGCAATGATAATGCTAAAACTCTGTATCCCAAAGCTGAACGAAAACCAGATCGGCAATCGGAAATACCTCCAGCTCGGTTAGTAACCCTATGTTTTTAGATCAGTTACTCTGATTCAACTTTTGCACATGGCCAGTAACTGCAGAATTTTCCTCAGTTTATGTACACAAAAACTAATGGGGGTAGGCATTCAGTTTACCTGTATTACACCATAAATGAGAGACAAACAGAAGTTTGTGCTATATGGCAGCAGTATTGCTAGGCTATGCTCATGTTATTGTTAAATTACATAAATAAGGTTATGTACTATTTGCATGATCTTTCATTATGTTAATTTCCAAATTAGAGGGTGCCTTTGGACAATTTCCATAAATGTTATATGATTGTTGAAAATACTGATCTTATTTACTTTGTATGTATATGCTTGCTGTTCCGGCTTTAACTTTGGCCTGTTCAGCTATTACGCTTAAGATGCTTTTTTTGACAGTCTGATCAAGATATTAAAACCATTGATGATATAGTATGCTCACAGCATGTATGTCAGATTCATAGCACCAGATAACAGATCCTAACCCGTTTTGATGAATAAGCAGTATGCCAATGGCTGATTGAAATGAGGTCATCAGATGGCTAACAAGAACTATACCACTATAGTTCTTGTTTCTGATATTTATTTGTCAGAATTTCTATTAAAACATTTTTTTGTATTTGGTATGCTATGTTTAGTATAGTGTTCAGAACTATAAATGATGAATGATTACTTGTTTATACTACTTTTATAAATAACTAGAGGATGCCCGCGGTTACACCTACATTATTTAAGGCTATTGCTCCGCTCCCGTCGCTCATAGCGAGATGTTATATAGCCTACCTCGGTAAATGGGATATCTGACACTGAAAGAATTTTTCAAATCAGACCAGTAGTTCCTGAGATTAGCGCCTTCAACCAAACAAACAAACAAACTCTTCAGCTTTATATATTAGTATAGATGTTTCTAGTATATAATATACTTTAATATTATAAAGCTGGAGAATTTGTTTGTTTATTTGCTTATAAGATAAATTATTAATATAATTCCAGCCCCCCACTGCAAGAAAAGAAAAATGCAGTTGAATCTCCCATGTCAGTTGTTGACACAAGTGTTCACTCTATGTCAGTGTCAAAGAATGAAAGTCAAATTATAGAGGACGATGATGATACAACTACTGCTCAGACTGATCGGGAGATGTTCTTCCATGTGGTGGAGTACAGGCAAGATATCTATGAGTACATGAAAGAAATTGAGGTGAGTTCAAATTATTTTATTTATTTGTATTTTATATCTCTAGCACAAGGAATAAATCCTGCATCCTGGGGGAAATTACAGATATACAATCAACAGACACAAGACACCCTATTACTTATCAAGTTTATTTATAACTAGAGGATGCCCACGGTTACACCCGCGTTATTTAAGGCTACTGCTCCGCTCCCGTCACTAATAGAGCGATGTTATAATTTTAGCCTATAGCCTTCCTCGATAAATGGGCTATCTACTTAACACTGAAAGAATTTTTCAAATCGGATCAATAGTTCCTGAGATTAGCGTGTTCAACCAAACAAACTCTTCAGCGTTATATATTAGTATAAGATTCATATGATTGTATTAAGTTTTTGAAAGGGCACGTAAAATATTGTGTATGAACATGAAAACTGCACAGTAGACAATTGTATTTTTAGTTTAGGTAATATGGCATAAATAATGCATGCCAAGTGTTAACTAACAGATTTATGTATAAACGTTATGAAATCCATACATAAGCAACATATAAATCTCATTAATGTTGTTTTCACTTTTACAGCACTAATTAATGTTTGTTAAGCACTTAGTTTCGACTTAGGCTTCTTGTGTTTTTATAATGAAATGATATTGCATATTTGTGTAACATTTGTTTGTGAACAGTTTGCTGGCATAAATGCTAACAACTATTTTAACAATAAAGAGGCATCATTTATTTGTGATGCCAAATAATGATATTAGAATAAGTTACCATAAATAGAACATATATAATGAAGCTTTATATGATATAGTGTAACTTACATATAAATGACGTAATTATTAACTTTTAAGTGTATCCAATTATCCATTTGAAACAAAGATTTTCATATTGACAGTTATTTCACTCCACATAATTCAATAAGAAGGCACAAAATCATTAAAAAAGATTCCAATTATATTTAAGTGTTCTAATTTCAGCCATTCTTTGAAACTTTTTTGTTGGTTTTACAAATCTCAAAACATGAGCCTCTTTCTAGGTCACTTATCATACTTTATTGATTGACACAAATTGGCTTGTAAGGAAACATGTATAGTATTTTTAATCAAGTCAGCTTGCCAAGACCAGATTTGCTATCTGACAATATTATTATGCAGTTTGATGTAATAAGGATATCTTTTGAGAAATGACAGCTGCTGTTGTAGGTGGAAGTTGAACATTATAAAAACTTATATGTACTAGGCAAAGCACTATCCATTCATCTTGAATTTTCTTATGGCATAGTTTTTTTGGTGGCCGCTGCATTACTTCACTGCACCAAGTATTGAGGGTTCAAAGGGACCACACTGTATGTGGTTCTTTTTAAATTGTTGTTTCACGCATAGGTGCTGTTTGTTGAATTTTGTAGTCTCAGTGCACAGGATATGTTCTTAGTGGAAAATGTTTTTTTTTGTCTAAAGTACTGCAAGTAGCTTTGTCACATTTGTCGCGCTTTAATGTTTCCTAAACAAGGCGGCAAAACCTCTCACATTCTGCTTGATCATTCCATGGAAATCTAATCTTACTTGCCCATAATAGTTTGTTTTGCAATAGTAAAATAGTCACCTTTAATGTTGAATGCGCCTTAAACAAGATTTAATAAATTCACACTCGGTGCAGCGGCATACAGCATATCAAAGCTTGGACTGTGACTGTATGATCCTGATCATACTTTTTATTATAAAAATTAGTATATTTTATTATACTTATAGCATCTACTAAACATTTAAACTTATTCCCTAGGTGAAGAATAGAGCCAATCCGCGCTACATGCGTAAGCAGCCAGACATCACTCACATGATGCGTTCGATCCTGATCGATTGGCTGGTTGAGGTTTGCGACGAGTACGGACAACAGAGTGAGACCTTGCACCTGGCTGTGTCCTACGTGGACCGCTTCTTGTCCTACATGAGTGTGGTACGCACCAAGCTGCAGCTGGTGGGCACAGCTGCTACATACATTGCTGCGTAAGTATAATAATGATAAAATAATCTACCAGATACTGATCGGAGGTCCTGGGTTCGATTCCCGGGTCGGGCAAAGGTGTTACTGGGTTTTTCCGAATTCTCAGTACCTTACAGCACGGAGTCTGGTGATGTGCCCGATAACGGCAATAGGGTCGCCCCCTATTACGTGGGACCTAAAAATTCATGGTGAAATGTGGGTGTAAACGTGGTAGTCGGTTCCTCTCCTCCTACGCCACCGGGTCGTCTTGTACTACTACACAAAAAAACATTACAGTTCTATACAAGAGAGAAGCCTCTCTGGGAAGAAATAAGTTTCAGATTAGTTTTAATGCTTAACTTTATTAATGGTTTGAATGAAGGTAATCAGTGACAATTTTTTAATACAAGTTTAGTTTCTCGCCGGAATGTAGGCAATATTTTATGTAATTTTTGGAGAAATATAGTCTATATTTCACCCTGACCGAATTTGACCCGACCTTAGGCACATTTCTTATCAGGTTCCGGTCTCGTCTTTATGAACTGTATAACTCTAGTTATACAATCTCCATATACTTTGTTAACTATTGTTAGTCTTACAATTAGTTGCTAATATAATCGTCCTAAAGGTAATTCTAAAGCTATTTACCATTAGATCATTCATGTTAAAAAATGACCTATAATACGAAGAACAGAACATACTAATTTCTACATTTCTCTCTTGTTTCCATTTAGGAAATACGAAGAAGTATATCCGCCAGAGGTGTCTGAGTTCGTGTACATAACGGACGACACGTACACGAAGCGCGAGGTGCTTCGTATGGAGCACCTCATCCTGAAGGTGCTGTCCTTCGACCTGTCCACACCCACGTCGCTCGCCTTCTTGTCACACTACTGCATATCAAATGGACTATCCAAGAAGACCTTCCATTTGGCTGCTGTGAGTATTAAACTTTATTCTCTATATTTATCTAATTGCTAGTCACTAGCAATATATATAGCTGCTTTAAGCCCATAAATACTAGGCAACAATCAAGTCATAATATAGAGATAATATTTTAAACAAATAAGTATGAGGATTTTCAACATGTGATAATTATTGTTTATTTGTTCTCTCTTGGGGGTACAGGCTATTTTTAGCATCGGCGATTCAAAAACGAAAGTCCGTCGATTCTACATCGCGCTTTGAAAACTGTTTAGTCGAAATAGATATATAACTGAGGCTAAAAATAACAATTTCGTTAACGCGTCATAAGGAATCGCCTTCAGGCTATCGTAGAATTCCTAGATGCACAATATTCCAATTAGTTGTATTTTTTTAGTATCTGGCTGAGCTTTGTCTACTGGAAGCCGACCCGTACCTTCAGTTCAAGCCATCAGTTATAGCAGCGAGTGCCTTAGCTACAGCGCGCCATTGTCTGTTATGCGACAAGTGTACGGTTGAGGAAGGAACCAAGTCAGGCGATACGAAGGAGGCCAGTATTAACCCGGCGTGTGCGGCGACTGCGTGGCCCGCCGCCCTCGCCACTTGCTCGGGATACTCTCTGTCAGACCTGGAACCTTGCCTGCGGGAACTCGCCCGCACACACTCACACGCCACCAGTCAGCCTTATCAAGCTATTCCGGACAAATACAAGAGCAACAAGTAAGTATTATTGTCCTACGCTATTGCTTTTATAATTGTTTGGTGATCCAAATTCGCGCCTGTTAATTTATAAATCAAAATTCAGTAGAAGTTCAAAGATGTACAAGGTGACTCCGAATGGCAATATTACTAAACAATACTACGATATAATAGAGTAACTACACATTTTTGAAAAGCATCTGTTACTAAAATTCGTTGTAACAACACTTAATATATTTTTTTTACCTTTTCACCGCCAACAACTTCTATAGAAGTTAAGGATTTTCGTGCCGTCCACGCCACGACTTCTGTAGAAGTTCGCTATAAAAAAAAATACATTTACGATACATAAACACTTTTGTTTCTTTTGTAATTGTGTAGATGGACACGAATGAAGCCCTATTTATTATTTTCTCAGGCAAAACAGGCTTTTTTCTGTGTTAAAATGGATTAAAACATAAAAGGCCCCAAATATTTTTATGTCCCGCACGCCAACGACTTCATATCAAGTAGGCTAGTGATGTGACGCGAAAGTTGCATTCATTACAATCTTTTAGATTTATTTGTCTTTTTCCTTCCAATCGTTCTTAGATTCTGTGATTAAAAAGTAATTCCGGTCAGTAAATAACGTATTACATAATACGTTTTAAAATTGATGTACGTATCAAATCACTTCATTAAAATTAATTAAATGTACCGGGTGTTTTCGATATTGCTACACCCATCTCTACGTAATGGCAAGATGTCAGTGTCACTAGCGCCGACAACTTCAATAGAAGTAAACCTGTGACGTCGTAAGCGCATAGGTGTCAAGGTCATTGTGTCATAGTGCTGGGCGACGCGCACACCTTTATTTTTTGACACGACTGCCCAAAAAAAAGAGTGTAATGTTTTTGATTTTGATTTGATACTGGCAATAATATAGAATAGCATATAATAATAATTTTGAATAGCTAAGTTTAATTATTTTTTTATGAATTTAGGTATTCGAATATCCTTAATGAACTAGCCAGTTTTTCATTTGCATTAAATAAAAAATAAGCTGAAAAGGTTTAGCACATCAGTATTAAAAAGTCACTTACTATCCCTTTCCGAAACTACCTACACTACACACACACACTACACTACACACTACGGTACACTTACTTTGCCACTTCAAACAATGTTCCTGAGTTTCCTGACTGACCGTTCATGTTAGATTTCAAATAGGTATAAACTAAAAACATTCAAGCGTTTTTAGTATAGACTAACAAAAATCTATACACAGAAAGAAAACAATAGACAACCCTATTTCTTATGAAATTTATCGTGCTACGAACGCCAACGACTTGATATGAAGTAAACGGACTACGATTTGAAATGAATAGTGATGTGCCTATTACATTATTATCTCTAGCAAGTCTATGCATGTATCTTTGTCTCCGATAACGGATACCAATTTTTCTTACTATAAATGCTCATAAAATAAAACAAATTACCATTATAATTTAACAGTGTGTATTTTTAATTGTAAATTTGAGTAACAATTAAAATTTACACATTGTTTTTTCATTATCGATATGACGTTACCGCCATCCCTGCTTTCGTACTATATAATTGTTATACATTTATACGTTGGCGTACAGCGACACATCGCGTTTAGTAGAGCTGGGCGGTGAAAAGGTTAAATAAAATAATGGCCTTCTTTGCAACACAGTGTCTTTAGAAGAAGGGCATCTAAAACTTTGTACGATAAGTTATATTTAGTTTTCGTTTTGTAATAAACTAGACTTCGCCAGCATCAACGCCCGCGGAAATACACGGTAGTAGAGCCTTGCTGATTTCAGCATGAATGGGCTGGCTCGACCGGGGAAGTAGGTACCTACTACCCTCTCACAGAAAATCGACGTAAAGTAATAGTACCTAAACTGTTGCGTTTCGTTCGGTGAGTGAGAGTACCGCAGGCCCTATCTCCTATTCCTTCTCCCTCATCCCACTCCATATCCTATCCCTTTTCCCAACCCCAGGCGGCAACGCACTTGTGACTCCTGTGGTGTTGCTTGTATCCATGGGCGGCGGTAATTGCTTACCATCGGGCAATCCGTCTGCTCGTTTGCCGCCTATTACCTATTATAAAAAAAAAAGTAAAAAATTATACTTCGAAACCTTCCTCAGGAATCACGATATCTATTGCTGAAAACAATACTTATAGATTCTAATATAACGTTTAAATAGAAGCTCATACTGTCCTCATCCTTTTCTCTATGCTTTCTTTCTCCTCATTCCGTGTTCTTACTTCTTCTTTGTTATCATAATCAGCCTGTTGTACTCCACTGCTGGATAGAGGTCTCTCCGATGGCAAATAACTCAGTGAAACATTTGGCGCCTCGTGATTAGCCACTTCAAGCCACCTTGCGTATACCGTCACTTCACCTAGCCGGAGAGCGTACTACGTTACGTTTGCCAAGGCGCGGTCTTTTCTATATAATACAACTAGTCGGTTGTCGGTTTTGCCAAAAATGTTAATATATGCTATAGGTCCATATAAGTCAAGATATAGCAATATTCAGCATGTATTTTCATCATTGTAATCATCATCGACCGTTTAATACGATTTTAAATTTGAGTCATCTTACAAAAAAATCCTATGTAAGTATGCTGGTGTAAATGATTGTAAGTGGGTGTGCAAGTACTTGCACTGTCCAACGAGATGTTGTATACGAGCATTAAATGTGATTTATGGCATTAACGTTGGCGACATTATTTATTTCATGCGCCTGTGCTTGCTCAGGATATTCTCTAAATTAGTTAGCAAGTATTTTCAGTGGGCCTCTAACTATAGCTTGAGTTAGGTTACTGACCGTTATAGCAATATAAATTGCATACGAAAAACAATCTTATTCGATAAAGTAGGTGAGAAATGATGGTGTTGTTGCTAAGATGGAATATATTTTCAGATTCGAGAGCGTGTCGACGGTGGAGCCGCGCGCGATGTTCCCCGTGGCCCAGTACCAGCCGCCGGCGCCCGCGGGCCCCGCGCGGACCAGCTAGTGACCCCTCGACCTACCTGTTTGTTTACTTTGCCAACTAGAATTAGTCCAATTGATCTGTGTGGGCGGGGTGAGTGACCGAATTAATGTTAACAGTAGCCTCGGTGCTGCCAATTATTTGCTCAGTCTGGTTATTTCAGCATCCATTTACGCTGTTATTCCCCTATAAAGTACAAACTGTAAACTAAAATCCACGGCCAGTAGGAAACTAAAATTCTTCTCGTTGTGCTCTATGGCCAAAGATGTACATAATAATGACACAGAACCTCGCTCTTTGCCAATTTCTTACTGTGTGCCTTGATGTTTGTAATGGTAGCTAGCATGTTGAATATTTTTGTACTGGTTCATAAACATTCCTATTTTTGAGCAAATATTTAATAATTACTGAAATAATGAAATTAGAATATAATGCTAGCTAAGTGTAACGACATTATGCATCAGCCATGTTGTGACAGCTCAGGGTTTGTGTTCCCAAATGTTTCTTTAGATAGTCAACATTGAAGGTGAGTACTAAACGTTTCTGAGTATTGCTAATTGTAAGACTTTATTGCATTTGTCCTAATCTAAATGTTTCTACTTAGATATGAGTGATTGGGATGTGATGCAACTTGTTATGCTAGTTCTAGATTTAACATTTTCCTATGGAAATAAAAATAATTTCGATATCTCTTGTTTCTACCTCGAATTATAATAATAAAATTGTGTTTGTCTGATTCAGTGACGAATGGTGAAAAGTATCAAAAGCCAATACCAGGGTGCCAGACATTTCATTTCAATGAAGTTTTTTTCTTGACTTACACAAACTCATAGTTGACTAAAATTAAATCATCTCTCGCCAGACCACAAGGCTTCAACATACTACATAAAATAAGTTGTAGGAATAATTATGTCTACCTTTACTGTGTTCATTTATCTTTGTAGATTGTCTTCCTCTATCACCCAGCCAGAGTTCATATTACATTGGCTGATTGGCTGGCAAATTGTGCATTTATCCTTCAAATTCAATGTCATGAGACATACCAAGGTCAACTAATTGAGATCACACCAAATGGGGACAACAAAAATGGGGTTTTATACCTAGTTCTGAATAATCTTCATTTAAAATAGTATTGAGGGGTGGTCTTTTATAAATACATCTATTATAATAACTCTGATGATATTAAAGATCCAAATTTCCGCGCATAGCATTTCCGTACAAAGTTTGTTAGTAAATTATTATTTTTGAGATGTAAGGTATGTTTTTAATATTGCTAAGTAGTTTTTAATGTAATTTAATATAATAATATAATCGATATTTTTCTCCGGTTTTGTAAATGGAGGTAAGTACGAATACCTATATTGGTAATATAATATTTTGAAAACAAATTAAATGTTTCATTTATCCCAATTATCCCCCCTGAGTTAATTTCCTTAATCCTTGCATCACCAGGTGTCTTGTAAACGGAAGACATTGAAGAATAGCTTCCTTCCTACGAAGAGCTATTTTCGACGATGCAATTAAATAGAAACGGTGTAATAGGTTGTCATATAAGTGTATCTGTTTAAGTCTGTAGTAGGTATTGGGTGTGTGCTAGACGAGGTACGGTCAAATCTATTTGGAGATCGTCTGCGTCAGCGCCGCGTTTCGCAGTTGCGTCTCGCTCTTACCCCACCACGCTGTAATTCTAAATGTTAAAGGGAAGAAGTTTTTTCAATGTAACCACGCTAAACTATTTGAAATTTATATATTTTATCTTAGGAAAATATAATTTCATTATTTTATCTCTTGATGTGCGAGGTCATTTAAATTAATTAAGAATTTGTACTGTTGGCTTCTTGAATAATGATGTCGGTGGTGTTTACGGGTTGTGCTTCTCCTGCGTGTAAACATTACCGAGCCCTTTCTTGGTTGAATTAGGTCCTGAAACAAAAACACCGTTATGTAAATAAATACACACATCGAATTCGCAATTACTCTTGCGTAGCTACCTATTTGATATAAAAAGTTCCTCTGCATTTAGAAGTTCATGCTAATTGCGGTTTGTAGACGCCATATTTGAATTTACGGCTTATGCGCGTGCGCATGGCATTCTAAACGGTCTCCAGCTGCTGTTAGCGAGGCAAACCTTTGCTCGCGCGGTAATAAAAAAAATATGCCGCTGTTAATTTTTGTTTTTTAGTGGATGATTTTTGTTCCTTCTCTCCATTTAGCTGATGATTTATAAATAAATAAGTATACCTAGCATTGTTCTAAATAACTAATCAGTCACGTTTCGATTAAACAGTTCTTAAAATAAAAGTAACGACTCCGTCATTGTTTACGGATTTCTCTGGTAACCGTATTTTAGCAACAAATCGATTTCATAGAATAACTGTTTATGAGTTTCGTTGGTGTGAGTTTATAATATAAACAGTAATGTTGGCAAGTAACGCGGCACGTGCTAGAAGCGTCTGCGCGCTCGGGTGTTTCCAGGAAGCTTCAAACTAAATAACTCGTGGATATTCCCATTTCAATTGGATTTAACCTTCAACCGCTCGCCAATTCTTCGTTTCGTCTGATGCGCGAGACGTTTTAAATCTTATGTGGAAATAAGTGGGGATTTGTGCGAGTGAAGTCGCCGTGCATAAACACAATAAATCATGTGCCGTTCAGACTGTCGTCTCGAGATATTTGTGGCATGATAACAATCGTATGCAGCGCAAGCTGCGCAAACGCTTGCGCTCCCGTTCAAATAGTGGAAATAGTACGGACATTGAATAATTACAAATTACCAAATAATTACATGCACCCGAATAGTTATACTTATAAGAATACAGACCTAGTCCTTTTATCATGAAAATGTGGCTATTCTATATTGTCGCTGCGTAAAAAATCTATTTTGAAAATCTATAATTCTTGGTTATTAATCATCTATATTCTATAGTAATTTCATTAGTAATCGGGAGGTATTTCCAGGTCTTTTATTCCTATACAATTTAACAATGTTACATGCCAGTAAGTAGGTATACGGTGTATAGATATTTTTTTATCGTCATAGTCATAAGTAATATAAAATACTTGCTGTTGCTCTCGTTTTATAATGCTTAGCTAACCGCTTTCCAAAATTCTAAACTATATTTTACCCCCCTTTCTCATCTCATCAGCCCTCATAGATACTGTCCCACTGCCGGTCACGGGCCTTTTCTCACCATGAGAAGGGTGAGGCCATGGTCTACCACAAAGACATTGCCTAGATAAATTTCTGTGAACTAACACGTTGACCAAGTGCGGGTTGGCGGACTTTACGAGTCTTTCGAGAACATGTAGAAAACTCCAACTTGCAGAGGTTTTCTTTACCGTTAAGCAAGCGGTAATTAATTATTAAATTTGCATTTAACTTATAAAAGTCACTGGTGCGCGCCGTCAATTCGAACCTGAGACCCCATGCTATTAAAACGCCCGGTCTCAATATCTTATTTTATCGATCCCGATATTGGATTTGGCTCCTAATGATCTATATTTGACCTATGCTACCTAAAGTTATGTCAAATATGTAGCCAGCCGTCAGTCTGTCAGTCCCTCAACTAGGCTATCACTGCCTTCCATTTTACCTCTAGGGATGGAATATTGAAGAATTGTCCTTCCTACGTTATAAGGGTCACTGCCCTTTCATGTTCATAGCCTGAGTCAATTTGATAATGTAGAGTGTAGACTAGATTCGCAGGCTCTACACTGTAGAGCCTGCGAATCGCAGGCTGCGATTATACTAAAATATGTCGTCAGGACTAGAGCGAGTATTTTTGTACATTATTATCATGATATACAATCCAACGACTATTAGAAATCGATAGAACGAGTCAAACAATAACATCGCTGCTTCAGTTTAAACCATTGCTAATTTTGTGGTGATCTCATCTCCATTTTGCGCATGCTCTGTGACGAACGGTCACCTCTGTGACCCCTGCTTATGGCAAAACAAGAGGATGCTAATTCGCGTCAATATTCGTATTCGTTAACTGTAGCATCCAATCGTGGAGTCGTACTGAGCATTTAATCTTATTTAAAACCAACGATGAGGATAATATCTTTGATAAATGTAAGGGAGTGTTTGATGTCTAATTTGGATATTGCCTATGACATATTTTCCAAATTGGATTTCCGAAATTCATCGCCATTACGCATAGCTTTGCAGTTTTATTTATTAACACGGAACTATCGTAGCATTTTATTAACCCCGACTTCCTCTAGCACTTCTGATGTCAGCATATTGCTCTGTCACTTATACGCGGACGTGTTCGGTAAATTAATTAACGCCTATGGTGTTTTAGAATAATAATATATAGTCTCCATGTAATAATGCCTTAAAGTTGAAACTAATTAGCATTTCGTCTAGTCAAATATAGTTGTTTTTATTCTTAAAGTTTGATAATTTAGGGATATTTTCTCACATACCTACAACTGTTTGTAATATGGCAATAGGCTCGCCCTCCATTACATTGGGACCGAAACATACTTACACAACTGACGAAGTGTGGATGTGCAATACACCTCTGAGATCTATCTATCCCTTCAGAGATAACGTCGTGAAGTTATGTAATGTTATGTTATGCCTTTTCAATGTATTCTATGGAACTCACAATAGCAAAATAGCTGAGCAAGTTTTCTATTATTTGTACCTACTTATTATATATAACAGCATGCTTCCTATTTTGCCCTAAAACATGGAACATTTAGAAAATGTCCACATAAAATTTATAAAAAAATGTTAGCAAATCGCAAAATGTAACATCGTCATAAGCTACATATTGCTCTCATTTGTTTTTTGCTTTACATACTGTGCTTGGCTCTAGATAGTATTATATTTATCTATGGCTCTAGTAAGCGTTCATTAAATCTACACCACCACCGTGATGCACAGGAAACATTATTCTGCTTATGTAGGGAGCGTTACTGCAGCAAATATAAAACGTGGACCTTTAAAAAAAGAGAATCGTGATATTACCTACTTTGTGTTTTGCCCTTATAAGATTCTTTTAAGGAAATGTTTCTCTTCAATGACTCTAGCATGACTTTAATGAAAGTACTGTCCTATGACCTATGCATGATCTTGTCAATATACAGCGCATGCAGCTGTGCATACAGTGAGTAATATCTATAAATTATCTTGGATGAGGAGACCAGGAATCCATCGCTTAATGGTTTTATAGTACAGGCAGCCGTGGGCGCGTAGGTCCAGCTGAGTCTAAAAATCTTATTTTTTTATTCCTTATTGTGGGAGACTTGAGCAATGCTAACCATGAGGCGAGAGAACATTATGCCAAATCTGTAGCCAAAACATCTAGTCATGATAAAAATGCTTATGATATTTGTGTGAATACATGCATATATTCGAATATATACATACTATAATATGCTGATTTAGGAACTCAATTTTATGTGGCAATTTTACGATGACAATAATAATACAGTAGGTAGTGTTATCGACGCCGTGGTTGTGAATGTAAAGTAGATACAGTGCCATAAAGAGCCTACGAGCTACTTCCGGAGCCCCCAAAGGAAAGGAAATTCACTTGCGAATTTGCCATTCCATGCGCAACCGTGACATTGTCCAAGTGTTCCACTGTTCCCATGCTGTCTGCTTTTTATTATTACCTAAACGTTATTGTTAACCATCGATTTATATAGCATAAGTTATAAGCAGTGTCATCTTGTTGTTACAAAACACCTAATGACAATGACCCACTCTGATACAGAGAATTTGCTTACTGTAATAAAATAGTGTGTAAGTACCTACGCTAAGTTACAACAAATCATAATATTAAGTCTACTTTCTATTACATATTGGCAGTTCATGATTATTATTATGTTAAAATATAGCCCTTTATTATTATTATTTAAGATTTTTTTCCTGAAACACAGGTGTTAAAGCCTAGTTCAGGTAAACATTAAAATAGCTATATTTACCAAATATAATGTATTACCGTAATAAATAAAGTAAGTACGCATCAATGTACCACAATTTAACAAAGGCACTTATCGCATACATTAAGTATACTGAATTATAAAATTTAATTTAATTATTTTTACTGTAATATTTTTCTTATGTAACATGTGACGTTTATTTTATTGAATAAAGTTATTATTATTATCGATTAATAAACTGCATTCGTGCTTCGCACCTGTGGTCATTGCTAGTAATTATAAGTAAGGACATGATTATTTTTAAACGAAACAACGGCGATTTTGATGTTCAGACGAAATGGGTGTTTTTACGACATCCTCCTGCAGATCCTGACAAAAGGCTTCCAATTTTCTTTGCGAGGTCCACGGTGCCTACAATAATTGTGAATTGCTCGGGTCTTAAACGTGATAGGGTGATGATTGTTGTTTTAGACTATGCCAGGCTTTTCGGGTAGGCAATTTATAAACTACAGACCTATCAAATTCATTCGCAAGTTTTTACGTTACAGTGTAATAATTGCACACTTGCAGGCATGTATAGTTTTGTAGTACTAAGTAGGTACCGATCAATAGTCGGCAAAAACCTACCTAACTAACATTTGAATTAGACGAAAGAGACTTGATCGCAGTTTTACCATTTTCAAATAGTTCATCAAGTTTGAAGCATTTTTCTTGTATCAGTGGTGTCGGACTGCTCCCGCAGGGTAGCGTCCTGGGTGTCCTACCATATGAACATGATATATCCTATCTTCCTACGATCTTGTGTAATGTACCTACTTTCGTTAAAAGCAAAACCGCCAATGCAAAGTACTATACCCGGCTTATAGTCTGGCACCAGTCGTCGAATTCATTTTAAAAGCGCCGTAAATTAAACGCAACTGAAACGGCAGGTCACTGAGTAAAGCAGCACAGCAGTAATACACCCGTTTATAAACAAACACCAGACATGAATACGTCAATGGTAAATTAAATGGATTCATCGTTATTTATCTGTTGCGTTTATGATAAATGTATAAAGCAAGATGATCTGGAATCTGATGGAATCTATTTATTGACTGCGCAAACATCGTGTGAAAGGAAGCTTTTGGGCCATTTCCTGGCGCTGAGTGAAATGGGGCCGTGGGTGCCGTGACGCGTGTTTTTACCTCCACATCCGTTTATAACTCATATATTTTTATGATTGTATTCTAACACAAACGTAGCTGGTATGCCTATTTCAAATTCTATATAAACCTCGGTTAAGTAGATGGCCAAACATTTTAACCCATTTGTCTGACTAGTTTCGGGAAACGTCTAAAATAATTTTATTCAGCCTAGGTATCATGCTTTGCAATTATGTTGGAATGTTATACTATCGTTTACAGTAGGTACAATTAACGTGCAGTTTACAGTCTACGTTTAAATAGAAACACCAGTTCTTAATTAAGACCTAAACAAGGAAACGATGAAACTACAGTTGCTAGTGTTTATGTATAGATGTAATATATATATAAGAGGCGATTTACGGGAACGGTGGATTAACATGGACATGGAGTATGAAAGCATGTGAGTTCTTAGGTAGGTACCTATATCAATAATTGTACTGTCAATACATAAAAGAAGGAAAATTCAATCTGAATAAACGACCGTGAGACTATTTTATACAGATACCTAATACGAAGCCGATACCACAGATAAGACAATACCGATACACTGTAAAGTATTATATTTATCTATGCCGATACTCATGGTGGTTATTTATTAAACTTAAAAGTAAATAGCAGTAGTAGCATTGATTAATTAAACGTGATCACGATTCTTATAACGTGAGGCGACTACCTTTTACAATTCGTAGGGTTGCCATGTTGCTAATATAGAACTGGGACGAGATTGCAAATTCGAGATTCTCGTTGTTGTGATTCTCGGTTTTTGTATGCAACAAAAATATAATGTTCTGGCTCAATTTCTCTCGAACAGACGTGTTAGCTTTCCATACAACAGCAGAGTGTGAGTTCAAATTATCTAATAGCTGAAGAGGTGATTGAATCGTTACTTACACGTGGAACTTGTGAATATGCTTTAGATAGAGCAGGCTAATCTAAAGGCCTTGCCACACGGCACAATTTTACCACTGATCAAATTTTCAATCGAATTGGCTTTGCCCGTCTACACGACACAATCAAATCACTGATTTTTATTCCGTCCACCCGATTGGTTAAAATCTGGTGGTACCGCCCACCCGATGAACTTGAGTTGGACGACTGGCATCTACACGTCACGATTTCATCAAGTGACTTAGTCAAGTTGGACGTAAAATTGTGCCGTGTGGAAAGGCCTTTACGGGATCTCGTTTAATTTATGCTCGGTTTCGGGTTAACCCTACGGCAATCCAGGATTTCATGGCGTAGGTACCTAGCTTTGGTCCAGGTCACATAAATCTATTAAAGAATGTTTTGTATAAAATGTTGTTGCCTATCCATACTATGTTAGATCTGCTTATATTGGCAATGTATAAGTACGTAGGTACCTAGAAGTCTGAAAATAAGAAGAGAAATAAGCATAGAACGCAGTTTCATTGTAGGCAACCCTGGCATTAGCCTACATGGAGCTATTATTCTATGAAGAAATAGCTAAAAAACCTATAAGTAGTTATTTCCTGTGAGTTATTTCTTTTTACGTGTTTAAAATGTCTTATGGCATTTAGTCTACTTACGTTCCGCCAACTGTTATTATTAGTATGGTATTTTAGTCACACCTAATGTTAGTGTCTATAAATTAGTGATGAACGTTCGAAATAAGGAATCATGTTTCTAGTTTACGTCACAATAAGTACTTATACTATAATATTATAATCAAAGGTCACATTTTATGAGGTCTGAAGGACTCATTTCCGAAGACTATATATTTAATTAATCATTGCCGCTTATTGGGACATTTTGTTTGCCAGAGCCTCGTCCGTTGATCGGCAGGTGCACCATTTGCAGGTGAGGTTGGCTTAGGACCCTAAGTTCTTGGTGGGAACCCTATGCACCCAATCATAAAAAAAACTAATTAAGTAAAATTTAATTTAGGTACTTAATTTTAAACCAAGTTCGAAAAAATCAAACCTACCAAAGAAACTACGCCGCTATTGGTTTATCCCACAAGTCGACGGTGCGCGGCAACGCACGTTGCTCATGGAATAATAACTAAGTAATCTCGAGTTCGATGCACAAGGTTAAGCTTTGAACAATATTCTTACAACTGACTGCCACGATGCCTATCAAACGCATTTGAGGTTTGTTTTGGTACCTCCGCCGTAGTGATTAGTATCTGATCTTCAGAATCAACTGAATATCTTTAATGTGTCCTATTATTTGATCAAATGATAATTATGATTTCAAGCTAGCTTTAACAACATGGTATTATTTATTATAGGCAGAGCCAGGCGCGGTCGCAGCCTGAAATTTTGGAGGGGGTCACGCACTACACTAATAAAAAATAGGTATCTGGATCGCCATTTATACCGTAAATACTTATTTTATTTGTAGTTTTTAGGGTTCCATACCTCACAAGATAAAAAAGGGAACCCTTATAAGATCACTTTCTTTTCCGTCTGTCTGTCCGTGTGTCACCACCGATTTTCTCAGGGATGGGTGGACCTAGCAAATTGAAATTTATATCAGATACTGAGGTCTATGGTTCCTATTAGATGTATAAAACACAAATATAAATACAAAATCAGGGTCCTGGGTCAACCCGATAAAAAGATATGTTCGAAATTAGATTTTTGCGAAAACTTGTAAGTATCAAAATTAACCTTAATTTTCAACTTTTTTTAATTTTCGGAATTTTTCCTTTACTTGTAAGTAACAAGGTCCAAGGTCTTACCTGTAAGACCTTGGTTTTAACCAAAATTGACAATTCTAGGTCAACCGTAAGTACCCTTAGGTTTTGGGTCGAAAACCTAGGTGGTTCCCGTTGAACTAGAATCACGAAATTTGGCCAAAAGGAGGGTCTTACAGCCCAAATAAAGGAAAAATTACAAAAAATAAAAAAGTGGAAAATTTAAGGGTGTCCCCCCTCATACATACATAGTAGAATCCATTTAAGATAGTCATCTAAGTTGTATGGGCGCTCATACAGATTTAGAGGACTAGCGTAATTAGCACCAACCTCAAAGAGTTATTCGTCAACTGGCGTGTGTAAAACTCGCGCGTGCGCGCGAGTTGGCACCTTCTGGTTTTACCAATTTTTTTGTCGTCAACTCGCTCGCACATATAAAGTACAGTCAAATAAAAACGGATTGAAACCAAGAACTATAAATAGCTAACTATTGACCACAGCTTCACCTGCGCTGGCTGATTCGGGTAAGACGACGTAGGTATTAAGAATATTGGCGGTAGGAATTTTAATATTTCTCAACAGAATATTAGTATTTGCTAATGAACATTGCAAAACAATTTTAGCAAATCCTAATTTGACAGTCCTGTGCGACGGTATTTTTAAATTTTGTTTAAACCCTTTTCAGCAGTTGTACACCTTACATGTAGATTTAGGAAGTAGTAAAACTCATAACAATATTATACCTGTCATATATGCGTTGTTGCCTAACAAAACAAGAGTAACATACGAAATTTTGTTTCGCCTTATAAAAAGTCAAATTCCGCAGTTTGATCCTAAAATAGTTATACTTGACTTCGAGAAGGCTGCAATGTTGGCAGTTAAAGGTATGTTCCCCGAAACAAAAATCAGCGCCTGTTTCTTCCATTTCTCACGAAGCTTGTGGCGAAAAGCTGATGAAATAGGACTAACAAAATCTGCTCTGTGTAGGAAACATATAAAGAGGTGTATTGTTTTGGCACATTTGTCCAAAGAAGCTGTTGAGAGTGGTTGGTTATTATGTCTCAGAGTCCGACTGATAAAAATATTTGTAAATTCAATGATTATTTTGTAGAGACTTGGTTAGATAAGAGTTCATTTTTTGCTGACAAATAGTCTTGCAATAATACGCACCACCGCACTACAAACATGGTCGAGAGCTGGCATTCTATTGTAAATTAAAAAAAATAGTAAACCTAAAAATATAGCACATTTTTGACCATCTTACAAAATGAAGATAATTACTATCTAACATTATATTTAAAAGGGTCTAATATAACTGCAAAATTAAAAGAAACCTGCGCTATTGATGAACACATTAACTTCACCATTAACGAATTTATCCACGGAGTTATAACTTTATAAGTATTGATTTATGCATCGAACTTCTAATCTTGTGATTTTTATATATTTAGTAGATAAGTAGTACATACTGTATGTTATAAAAAATATTTATTACAAACCCTAATCTGTGATTTTTTATAGCGCCTAAGACTGATGAGAAATCATTATTTTTTATAGTATCTACTGTTTGTTATAAAAAATATTTACAACAAACCCTAATCTGTGATTTTTTAGAGCTCCTAAGAATGTTGAGAAATAATTATTTTAGATAGTACTAATTGTTATAAAAATTATTTACAACAAACCCTAATCTTTGATTTTTTTATAGCTACTAAGACTGATGAGAAATAGTTATTTTTATAGTACCGTTTGTTATAAAAATTATTTACAACAAACCCTAATCTGTGATACAGGAGCAATAGAAATTATTGCTCCTAAGACTGATGAGATTATTAGCCAAATTATACTTCTATTATCACTCACATACTTTTTTTAAGGTTTTTTACACTTACCTTTTTATTTTCACATTTTGGTTTTAAATAATATAGATGATAATAAGCAAAATGCTTCACTGCCAAATTGTGATATTGTTAACTGTTTTTATTTGTTTTAGACAATTTACAAAATATTTATTAAGCCATATTTTTGACTTATTGTGATATGATGATTTGTGATATTGTTGATAATTATTAGTTTTTATTTTTTTATTTTATTTATTATGGGATAAAAAACAGCTACAAAATACAATTTTAAATTAAAAATACAGAAATAGGATATACAATATTGCAGCCCACAACATTATCTTTTCATCATTAGTTATACATAAACAGTTTGACATTAGTGCCATGTTGATTTATATGAAACTAGAGGACGCCAGCAGCCAAGCCTGCATTTTTTTTAAATTTACCCGTTTTGGCCGATCCCGTAGGAATTTCGGGAAATCCCTTCTTAGTGCACCCCTACGGTCCCCAAGGAACATACGTGCCAAATTTCAGCTTCCTGCGCCCAATAATTTCGGCTGTAGCGTGTCTGTCAGTCAGTCAGTAACGCAAGGATTTTATATATTAAGAAGATATTTAAAATTTAATAAAACTATATTTGTTTTATTTTAAACTTAGGCGTACTATCATCCTCCCACCCTTTTCCCAATTTATTTGGGGTTGGCGCAGTATGTCTTCACCTTCCATACTTTTCTGTTACTCATTATCTTGTCAATTACCCCTTTTTTCATATCCTCTCTCACACACTTCATCCATCTTTTCTTTGGCCTTCCAAAGAGACTTTTGCATCCATCAATATTCATACTCATTACTTTCTTACCCTCATGCGTTTCTTCTCTTCTCATAGCGTGTCCAAACCAAGCCAAACGATTCAATTTCAACTTTCTATCAATGGTGCCACTTTTAAACTTCGTAGCTGACTGTACATCGATACATCAGATTTTTGGATCGAGCGAGATGACGACAAAAAAAAATAGGTAAAACCAGAAGGTGCCAACTCGCGCGCACGCGCGAGTTTTACACGCGCCAGTTGACGAATAACTCACCTCAAATAAGGTAAAATGCATACGGAACCCTCGGACGCGGGTCAGACTCGAATGTGCCCGATTTTTTTTTTAAATTATACATGTAAATGTCTAAAAATCATTAATGTACATCAAATTTTACTTTATTAGCACATTTCTGTATAAAAATATTAAAAAAAAACCTTCTCCTGTAAAATTTTGTTTTTGTCGGTTGCGCTAAAATGGCGGGAATGGCTCGATATTACTTACAATGACTTACCATTATTATAAAATTATCATTAAATGAAGCACTGTTCTTCAAATTAAATAATATGTAGTAAGTATTCGACACTTAAGTTATATTTTAATTTTTCCTCAATCACAAAACTTAACAACAAGAATCACAATTCACGACTAAGTACTTAGTAGACAGCCTTTATCTTGAATCTTTACAATAAACCGACAAATTACATTATTAGAATATTGTTAAACGATATTTATCATAAAGACGCTAATCGATTTTGCTAGGATTACCAAAACTACGTAGTTCGGTTCCTTGTTTCTAAACTAGATGTAATTTCCAAGTTATTTTGGCCATCCTATCTACGTAGGTAGATGGACTACGTAAAAACACCACTAGATAGAGTCAGCAAACTATAAATTTAACGCTGTTAAGGGATAGCTAGAAATTTCCTATTATTATTTGGCAAATTTTTGAGATTTTTCAATTTGACCTTAGATTTTGGGGGGGGTCATGTCCCCTGTGACCCCCCCCCGTCGGACCGCGCCTGGGCAGAGCTCGGAATACCAGTAAACTCTAATTAGAATAAATAATTAAAAGTCACAATAAGAAGTTAGAATGTAACGAAAAGGAAGTTCAGACAAAAGGTTAAATTATTCTGCATCTAGGATCTTTTTACACAGTTTTTATACTTGCATCGCCGACGAAAATTAGATACGGTAAAGTCGGTATTTAGTCACGGTTAGGTAGGTAGCTTTAAATTAGTTGTCTGCAACTTTTTATGAACGTTAGATTAGATAACAAATCACAATCAATAGATTCTGATATACTTACCTACATAATATATGAGAACACAAATGTTCGTAGTTGGAATAAAACACTAAAAGTTCAACAGCCTAATAAATTATATATTGAAAGGGCTATTTTATTGTTGTCAAAAATCGGTATAAGCAGGAAGTGTGGGCCTTCCCGGCGGCTCGAGTGATGCCCTGGAGCGGAAGCAACCGCGGCCGGCTCGGCGACAAGCTTGCATTACAAATAACCGCCTAATGAACGCACGTGTGTTACTTACTGCCAGATTGACTTGATTACCTGCCCACCGAACCGACTAGGTTTAATTTTATCCCAACCAAACTTTCCATGCAACTGGCTAAGTACCTATATTATTATCACCGATTGACGTAAGAGGAATGTTTGTTCAACAATAGCTTAAGATAAATGTTTTGAGAAATTTATTTCTGGCACGAATGCGTTGTTTAATGGAGTTAAGGAGCACCTTGAGATATAGGTCAAATTAGCTTCGTTATACTTCATTTTTATAAACTGTTCGTGGTAAGTAGGTGGGTTAAATGTAGGTAAGTATGAAGTACGGGTAGAGATGGGTTAATGCCCTGGCATTTTGGGCGCATTGATTAAACGCCGGATAAATGCCCGTAAACGCCGAATAAATGCCTTTTGCCTGGGCAAAAACTTTAACAAAACTTTTAATTATTTTTTATTCATATAAGCTATATTTGAGTGTGCAGAATAGATTAATTCACAAAAGAAAATTAAAAAAATCGACTATAGCTAATATATTACAATAAACCTTAAGAATTGATATACTTAATATGGGTTAAGTAAGAGTAAGCTCGTAAAATAAAGTGGCACTACGTATCCTGACTGCGCCTTGCACATCTGCGGCTACTGAACGCTCGTTTAGCATCCATGGTTTCATACACAGTACTAAACGAAATCGCCTTACTACAGAAAGAGCAGCTCAAATCACATCTTTGGCATACAATTGGAATTATAAAGGAAAATAATGATCCGTCTAAAAATATCCAAGTGTCTAGTGTTAACGATTTTGATACGGAAATCGATTATTTTTTAGCGATGATTGTGACTAGGGAATGCAATCTAGAGATCGAGATCTCGCGAGATCTCGGCCTTTTTTAGCGAGATTAATCTCGGTCGAAAAAAGGGCGAGATCTCACGAGATTTACGAGATTGCACTCGAGCATAAAAACGTCTAATTCGAATCGCGAACTGACACGGACGGATCGCAATCTGTCGGTATCGGCATTAATAAAAAATGAAATGAATTTATACGAGTCCGGGGGGTCAAAAGGCAAACTTTTGCAGTACGTGGATGTCTGCCTGAGTCACAGAGCACCACCACTAGAGACCGCATTAGCTAATATTTGTTTTGATTCGAGTTCACTAAATTTGCGGACTGCGCGGGATGCGCGGGGCGCACGTAATGCGTTGTGATTGGCTATTGCAAGGTCAAACTTAGGACATGCACTCTAGTGCACTGTACCGTAGTGATGGGACAGGGACGGAATATTGATCGATAGAATTTGGTTTGTATTGATTATATTATTGATATATTATTATGGATAATAAATGTTTCTTACCCGTCCGTTAAATATTATAAAGCATTTTTAATCTTTGATTTCGTGTATAGACAAGCTTCCGTCACTCTTCAGTGCGTAACGCTATAAGTACTAGTGATGAAACGGATACCGGATAGCCGGATATCCTGCCGAACATAGACAACAAAAGTAATCGTCCATGATCATGGAAAATACGATCTCATGTAACATTGTTTTTTTACTTGAAGTTAAAGCAAATTGATCATGCATGACCATAAGTAACCTGACGACTATATTTGGTGGTCAGCTAATTTTATACTCTAACTACTCTGTGATTGAAATTTTGGCACTCTGTAGCAGTTTAAGACTTAATTTTTAAGCTGGTCTTGTCGATGAAGAAATGTGAAAATAATTGTTGCCACATAAGAGCGGGTAATCATCGATTTTTCATAAAAAGTTGCTATCCGGTATCAAGTATCCGATCAGATTCTTAAAGTTGTGTCTCTCCGATACCGTAAGAGTACCATCAGGAGTCACCTAACTCTTTCGGGTGTTGCGCTTCGGATAAACATGTTGTCGCGTATAACCCAATGTCATCAGGTATCCCGCAATGTCATCAGGTATCCCGCAATATCATCGGGTGTCCCGCAATGTCGTCGAGTGTCACCCAAAGTCGTAAAATTTAAAACGTCGGTGGCAGTCCAATACCGTTAAGCATCTCCTAACACAATCAGGTACCACCGAATCCTACCGGGTATCAGCCTTTGTCGTCGTATGTCAAACAATAGTATCATCAGGTGTATCGACAAACTCCATTACGTTGGTGATCCGTCAATACTATCGGATCCCGTAATACTATCGGGTTTCACTTAACACTATTAGGTGTCACCTAACGCTATCGGATGTCATCTAACCTATCAGATGTTACCAGACACTGCCGGGTGCTACCCAATGCTGTCGGGTGTCACCTAATGCCCTCGGGTTTCAATCAATGTTGTCAATGGGGATCGGCTAATACCATCGGACAACCCCATACTATCGGGTATCACCCAATATAGAAGGGTAGCACCCCGATATAGGAGAGAGTCACCACAATACCGTTGGGTGTCACTTAACACTATCGCGTGTCATCTTACACGACTTTCAGGTGTCACACTTAATAACATCATGTATCACACACACCCCGAATACAGTTGGGTGTCACCCCAATAGCGTCGGGTGTCCCCCACTACCATCGGGTAACATCCAATACGGTCGAAAGCCACCTCAACACTGTCAGTTTAAAATTCCGCATGTCTACAGCATTTATTTATGAATAAGAATACTTATCTTAACTGAAAGATCTCAAATTACATAATTCCACTATTCTGAAATATCTCAAATTCTTTGTTTTTTTAAGATGTGGACACACCCACAACCATCCTGACTAGGTTTCTGTTTAGAACATTTACGTCAGAAAAAGTGAAAATATCTACGTAATATCCCTTATTTCTAAACCTGCAGTACGCGCAGTTTGAGCGTACTACAGTTTGGTTTAATTGCCCGGCCCCACTCTCCTCGCTTCCTGCCACAAAAATGACCCTGTTTGGCCGCCGAGTCAAGCCACATACTCACACTGTGTTATGATCTTCGTAACATTACCACGAAAAATATCGACAAAAATATTGACTTCGAAATCACAACACTATCGATACACGTGCCAATGTTAGACAAAGACGACTATTGCAATTTACGTAATGAGTGAAAAGGACTTTTCGAAAAGACATCAACGAACGCATTATTACTATTATTGCGCACGATTTGGTAACCAGTATAAACTGAGCTCCGATGCACTGGTTGTGGGTTTTATTTATGAATAAAAACTTACTTACCGATGAAATGTAAAACCATATTTTTGATAATTTGACGTCTTGGATGTCTTGCCACATTTTACCGCACAGGTAGCCATTTTTACGTGTTTTGGGCACTAAATAATTTTCAAATATGAACACAACGTGTACACGCATAAGGGTCACAGACTTGGTCGACACTGATGTTTTGATTCGTGCCGTTACTTCATATACTTCCGAAACCACGAATGTCTCGCGCGCGTTAGTTGCCTGCTATTAGGTGTCTAGTGGGGGTGGTCTGTGGCCTGAGTACTGCGGTTCCAATTAGCGTTGAATCCGAAAGGCCTCAGCGGCTGGTTATCTGGCCAACAGAAAAGGAAGCCGTTGAGCAGACGATTCTTTGGACATTTTGTGCTCCTGCAGGAGCTACTTACTATGAAAATCATTCGTAATAATGGCTTGTGATTTGAACTGAACCAATCTTTCCTTTGGTATATTTTGCTGATTAGGGTCTGTAATTTCTATTCTCTGTCTGTGTCTGCCTTAATGATATATTTAGTTAATTAATCTGTAATATCTAAAAGGTCTACTGATTAAATATAGTTTTATTTACCTAATTGATAATAATACCTCAGTTTAGTAACATAGATGATAAGTAGGTAAGTTTATTTTTCTTTTGACCTCTCGTTGTTTTGTTTAATATAAAAAAAATTATTACTACTAAAAGATTATTACTAAAAAAGAAAATTATTACTAAAAGATTTTTCTTTGATATTAGAAGCAAACTGGTTGTTTCCATTTCTTATTTGACAGATCCGTCCGTAAAAGTTTACTTCATAAAAGTTATTTAAAAAATTATAGACAGATAGGTTCGTCAAACAATGTTTGAAGCATAAGTCTATTAAAAAAATCGTGAAAAATATTTTTTATCTTATAATACTTCAAATGGTTATTATTTTTGTCCAAATTTATTCAAATATTGCGATTATTTACAAAAAAAAAATACATACAAACTGCCAATTTCGCGAGATCTCTAAATTGGCGAGATCTCGCGAGATTGGCTTCATAAACTCGCGAGATCTCGTTTGAGCCCAAATCTTGCGAGATTTGCATTCCCTAATTGTGACAGTCAAGATGAATCTAACTCGATTCAATTCAATACGCCTGATGATTATTTGCCGATTGCTAAACCACTGCGTCAACCGTGCCGTCAAATTTTGATCCCCGCCCTTCAACTTCCACTTCAACAAATCAAAATCTAGATTTTTTTGATATTGCATCTAATATCAACTTTAGTGATGATGATGATGACTGAAGCTATCTACATTGTATAGCATTTTCATTACATAATAGATATCAATCCATAAAATCAAGCCAAAATTATAATTATGACCATGATGATCGTAAAATTTGAGATATATTTATGTTAGTTTATTCGGAAGTCTTACAGCTTCACATAATTATATTCTTAACTGATTATTGTAGTATTTTAGTTAAAATTATGGTTTCTGTTAGCACCTATTCAAATTTTCAACTGTGGTTTTTTTACAAGACTGATTATTTTATAACAGATTATTTGATGAAAATGAAATTTACAAAATACTGACATTAAATTTCATTTTAAGTTAAGTTCAGGCTAAATATTTACAAATCAAAGTTTTTATTTTTTCTGCCCTGTAATTGGGCGTTTATTTGGGCGTAAACTCATTTATGCCCAATATGCCAAGTTTATGCCCATTTTGTCCATATTTGTTTTTGCCCTCGACCCATCTCTAAGTACGGGTATTTCACTTCATTATACACAGCATGAGTCAAACACTATATGAATACTTACTTATGACCGGTTTACACGAACTTAGTAGCTAAGCGCTTAGTACTTATCACTAATACTAAGTCGTTATGTGTAAACAATCGGATTAGTGCTTAGTGTTCGTGTTTGTGTATAGTGCAAGTTAATAGAAAACGATTCTATTTACTAAGCGACAAGCCGATACCCCCAACACGATTTAATAAGCACTTGTCGCTTGCTGACCGTGTGTAAACAGCTTGACAAGATAGTTAGTGACATCGTTCAATTTCGAATATCTGGTCACTAATAACTTCTACTGGCTCCAACGTGTAAACGGTTACTTGTTACTTGTCATATTGAGGCTTAGTATAGTGACAAGTACTAAGCGCTTAGCTACTAAGTTCGTGTAAACTGGCCATTACTTACAAATCTGTACTTAGTGATAAGTTACGGAACTAGTAAGTACCTTAACAGTATATACTTCAATTTAATTACATAATTTTATTAAGAGCAGCTGTAACTTACAGCACAAATAATATAATACTATACAGTCTTACAGCTACTGTTTATAATATTATCTACCTAATTAACATTTTTGTTCCAATCACGTGACCAGTTAAGTACGACGAATAAGGTATTGGAATGTTTAAAGATCGTAAAGATATACCAAAAAGATATATACCTTATTTACAATTGAGAAACACGGGACCTAACTAAGTACATGCTAGTAACTTGTATAATTAATTACTCAGAACCGAAATCATTGCAATGGGTCGGATGGACCCAAATGTCTTTTATTTAACAAAAGAAGTGTAGCACGTCATAGCAAGTATTAGCAAATTAACATAATTCTAGCATAGTATATACAACTTTACCTAGTCACTTTTAGAAACATCCTAAGCATAGGCATCATTTAGCGCGTTCAGCTTTACCTATTATGTAGGTACTAAACTACGAATGCACCGGGATGCATTTAGTTTTTGCGCCCAACAAGGACCAACGTTTACCTATTTTAATTTATTAGTGTGATCCGTTGGACCCAGGACTCCCAGGAGTGAATTATGGGTTGGGTATACCTCGAAGTTACCTATGAAACCAACTCAAATTTAAATACTTAGTCCTCTAATCTAATCTCTTGGGTTGGGAAAGGACCCAACCTTCAAGCAAGAAATTATTATTTTAGTTTGCAACACGTAGTAAACAGGTAGCGGTACTGTACCATTATCTATTCAAATAGAATTAAAAGTGGTATAGATTATGCATAACTGAGACGTTTTAAAAGTACATCGCTTTGCAATTTGGAAAGCGTCCGATGTAACACACACTACTGAATCGTCACAGGCATCGAGTGCGCCATAACTAATTGTATCGACGCAAGCATTAAAATTTGATCGACATTGAGCACAGGTGCGTGATGGCATCCCGTGGCCCTCATGTGACATATCGAGGACCACAACGTTACGAGAATTAGGAACAAGGTGCCTGTATCTACGTTGTAGGACGCCGCGCAACGTGTAATGAATTAAGTTTCCATATGCCATGTTTCAATGTCGAGATGCCGATAAACCATCTTAACTGGTATCGAACTGTACCGACAGTTTATTTAAATGTATAACGAGAAATACTTATAGGCATACTCCGTTCTTGAGATCGAGGACGTTTCGATTGAAAATAAATAAAATACGGGCGTCAGCACGAGACAGACGCAAGCGCAGTACCCGCCCACGCTCCGTATTTTAATAAACTTGACTGGAATGGCGCCAGACACCGAGGATCGCACTCCCGACCTGACCGTTAATGAGAGTTATGGCCGTAAACATACCCTTTTCGGGAATGCTTTTGTTCTTTGTGAATATTCACGCGGTTTGTTTGTAGCCCAAATTAGAACGTTTAACATGCTGGGTTTAAAATATCATGATGCAACTAATATGCTACGTCGATGAACTTGAATATTTCTTACCAAGTAATGCTGTCTTGCCAACGTGGATGTTGCAGTAGATGTGATGATCAGCAGCCACAACGGGCTCGGCACTAGCTTCGCCGCCCGCTTCCATCAGCTTTAGCTTTGCTGTCAAATCTTGTACATCTGGGAAAGATAGTACGGGTCATTAAATAGAATGACCAAGAATGACATTGATGAGGTCGGCACATATACTTACCTACTGATTGTAAGTGTTATAACACTTATAACATTGAAAAACCTTTGCGTCGTATGCAATGAATGCAAGCGGTTTGTAATTAGTTTAGATACTTAACTAGCTAGTATTACTTAAACTAATAGTGCAATTAGTATGATTGTCAGTGAACAGATTTTGGGCATCACCTTAGAGGTAGGCGGGTAATGAAAGTAACTAAAACATTACAGTTCTAATTTTGGAGTAGTCAAATGCAAGGAAAACCGTTAGCTATTGTTACGCGTGCGGTCCGCTACGCAGCGTCGGTCGGTCGAAATTAGTAGCGCACATGTTCAAACAAACTCGTATTGTTTACATTTGAGCGGGCGCGCGCCACTATTCGATTGGGTCTTTGCTTACGCCAGCAAGCTCAGATTTATTACTTTTTATTTATGTGTCGAATTCATGCAGGTTTTAGTGACCACAGTTGATATGTTGGTCAGCCAAAGTTAGCTTTATCAATAAGCAGATAGGTAAAAATGATCGGGACAACCGATATAGGTAGACCATGGAATTGACTCATCTCTAATTCTTGAGTTCTGAATGTTCTGATTACATCGACAGGACAGTCTTTAACCGATTTTAAAATAATTTTACAAAACTTACTTAATTTAATTAATACTAGAAGATACTGTTAATATTTGAAGACAAAAATAAATACTAAGTAGGTACCTATTCAATGTTTTAGTAATCAACGCGACGTCGTTGGTGATGTGATGAACGATAAATAGGTAACTATCACAGACTATAGGAATACTACGTTGTAACTATTATACTATTTTAACTATTACCAAAATTCTTAATTTAATAAGTACATTAATAATTTATTTTCAGTGTTGCCCTCATTACTACTGAACCGTAGAGAGCAGAAAATAGGAATACATTTAGCCTAAGTAGTGCATAATTTAGTCAAATACCGCCAATTACGTATTCAGAATCGAGCAATAACAAGAACCAAAACATAAATAAACAATTCACATGGTGTAAATATGTTGAGAACGAGAACGCGCATAATCTCTTGTTTTATTTATTCAGGAGCGCTCACTTCGCGCGACCTCCGTGTAATGTCGTGTAGTTTTTATTGTCCCGACTTCCAGAAACTGATGACGTTCACGGAATAACAACCGTAGTTGCCTACTTATCGAATTATCAAATGAACTCAGTGAGATGTCTGCATGTCTAGAATTATAAACGCGACCTTTTATTCTTTAATTCGGTTATATCTTGCGCTACTACAATGAAAGCTTTGTTGTTGGTGGCAGTTTTATTTAAAGACCTAAGGATACCTAGATACCATAGAGCTTATTCACGCTATCTGAAAACTAGAACAACAATTAGCACTAGCATATTTCTACTTATTTCATGTCAGATGAATAATGTTGCAAAAATAGTTGGACTCGTTGGCTACGTCACTTTCACTCAAATTAATCTGAACGGATATTGGCACCTATTACGTTTCATGAGGAAAATCATTTCAATGAAATCTGATTTCACTGAAAGCTGTTTTAAAAAATTTGGTTGTCGTCGGTAACTAATGGAAAAAGTAAGATAAGTAGGTATATGACTAGGTTCAATAATAAGTAAGTAAATAGATAGATATAGTTAAGGCAGTCACAGATTTGTCCTAGTTTGAAGGGCGTCCGGGGGGGCCGTCCGGCAGGGGTTTTTATAAGTGTCCGGGGAAAAAACATATTTCGCCCAAATGTCCGGGATTTTTGCCGTGTTTATCCGGCGTCAGCAATTTAGGTGATGGCAGCCCTAGGTATACTTAGTTAGTGTCAACTGCATTCTTGATCTGATGTTTGAGATCATCTTAGAGCGAGATCTGGATTTTTGTAATTTAAGGATGTAGAGATTAGGTATAGGTCGAGTCCTAGTTAGCGTCGATGGTATCGGGTTCAAATCTTCAACCACACTTTACAACGTTATGTGCGTATTTAATTATTTTTTTGATTATTTTTTGCCCCGTGCCACGGTGGGCAAGGGAAGCCTTTGACCCCGGCTGTCAATAGATCTTTGAAAGTCGTTGTGGGGAGTCAGTACGTTAGAATAATAAACAGACACAGTTCTAAGCTATGAAATATCACTACTTATATTTTTGGATTGCGGAGATTAAACGGCAGTGTAGAAAAGCTAATATTTTGTCAAATCAAGTTAGACTAGCAAGCGGATCCCGGTCTCCGAGGCGATATCTTTGGATGCAATTGGGATAACTCTAGGACGATGATGATGTATGATATGATATGATGATTATTAATACAGATTAAAAATAAGGAAACTCTAAGCAAGCTGGACGCGAATCACTTATTTTTTATAAAAAGCTCTTATATGGACATACTAACCTGATCTTAGTGCTAGCTTGATAACCTTCCATTGTCTGGCATGGTACAAAGACATGACAAGCACCACGAGAAAAAACACAATACATCCAGTGGCGGCCAAGCACAGGCTGGTCGTCTGTAGGTCCCATGTCACTCCATCGTCACTCGCTGCCACTTCACTATCGTAGTCCACATACTCGTACCACTCGTATTCACTAGGTATTTCACTTGAATCATTGTCTTTTTTGTGCACCCGAGGCGGCGAAGGTGTGTTGAATGAAGGTATTTGGGCTTCGTACAAATATTGACAAATGGTGTCCCTGTGTATTTCACATGGGAGTCTGACTACGAGGCGTTTGGTAGGGTCGCAGCGGGTGCAGGCGACGCAGGTGCCGCGGTGCTTGTCCCACCAGCTGACGCCTCGCTCGCACTCCCCGCCTCCCGCCACAGACCCCAGTGCCAGTGCAGCTAACAGGAGACACAACTTAGATATGTCTCCTCGCATCACCTGCAACAATGATCGAACAACCCGTGTAACCATTGCTGGAAAAGAAATAGCACTTAGGCTATATGAATTGATTCATCATTTCATCAATCATCATCAATTACAAATATTGTATTATGATAATTTTGCCTCAATTAAATTTTTCGAGAGTTTTTGAAAGACTTATTAACTTGAATATAATTTCTATTGAGGAACCAGATAAACACTTACGCACGATACCTGTGCTAATTAAGTTGGTGGTCTGTATGTGCAAGACTAGTTTTTATTAGTTAGATATGTAATTGAGGTTGGCACTTGGTAAAAAGGCAAATAAAACTCTTGTACATCAACATGTTTATGTTGTGAACGTTGTGAGCCTGTTTACGGTCGGCGGTTGTGTCCCAAATTAATATTGTGTCCGTCCCGTTTGTTCAAGAAACAGTCGAATATTTCTACAGACATTTTTTGCTTAATTAATTCACAAAATGCTTGTAGCCCTTGGTAATAAAGTAATACCAAGAACTTGCACTGTATACGGGGTGTTTTAATTAACTTTTCATAAGGTATCATAATGACGACTGCATGCTGTATTGCATTTTGACCACTCGGTGGTCAAAATGCCACCTTAATTAATTTCATAATGCACATCACTAAAAATCGTGTAGAGCTATAAGCTTTATATCTTTATATCTTGCACTGTATACGGGGTGTTTTAATTAACTTTTCATAAGGTATCATAATGACGACTGCATGCTGTATTGCATTTTGACCACTCGGTGGTCAAAATGCCACCTTAATTAATTTCATAATGCACATCACTAAAAATCGTGTAGAGCTATAAGCTTTATATCTTTATATCTTGCAAGGAAAAGATATATAGAAACGCTACCAATGAACTGTTAAACTACTCATTGATTTAATGTACCCTTATTAGTTACGGGTTTTAGATTCATATATATTTTATTATCATTCATATACAAGTAAAAAAATTAGTTAGGTATATCGGAACACATAGTATATTATTTATTATTAAAGTAATAGCGCTAATAAATTGAAGTCTTGATTACCTCCTTGCTTACACTCATGTATACTGTCTAAGTATTCACGAAGGACCGCATCTCAGCAATAATTACGTTCGTTTAGAAAGCTCACTTTCACTGTTATCACTGTTGTGTAATATACGTACTGCTAATACATATAATTTGCTTCTTTGATAAATCCATTTACACTTCGTTTTTGCACTGACATAGACACAGTTATTGTTTTTGATAAGTGAGATAAAAATAATAACAGCGCACGCGTGTCGGTTTGGCCGCGGTCGCAGCACGGTCTGCGCTTGTGTGCCTGCGTTGCGCGGGAGACGCGGGCCGCGGCAACAAATTCAACTGTTGAGCAGTCCCCTATCCCTCCTCCCACGCAGGATGCGCGTACGCAAATCGTCAATAGAAAACGTACGTTAGAAACTTAGATTGACAGAGCATTTACATACACAACGTTATGATTTGATTTGTATTTCGAATGGAGCTGTATTTTTAAAACTCTACTTTCTCTTTTAGTTGTAAATTATGAATAGGTATAATTTTTCCTAACGTAATATTATTGCAATGCCAATATTAATAGGCGCCAAAGTACCTACTAATTAATTCAGTGGATCTTAAAAATTCTACAACACTATTTTTATATACTTACTTACTACCTAACTACATAGGTAGGTGCCTACTTAATAGCTTTACTATTAAATAATAATGCACCTGTAGTATTTATACCTAATAATAAGAAAGCGATAGTCCAGTGGAGATAGCAACAGACTGCTATGCAGAGGGTTCTGTGTTCGAATCCACGATGCGCACCATGTGCGTATTTTATTGTTAATGCCTAGGATAGCACAATTCATTCTCGGCTGCGGCTGTCAGGAAGATCTCTCCCTCAAATAAAGTGATACTGATCTGAACCATGGAATGTTGCTCAATCCCTTTGGGTTGTTGACATCAGACGGCAGTAGCTCTGTAGAAAAGCTGATATTTTGTCTTATCTGGTTAGACCACATAAATTGATTATACTAGTAAGCGGACCTCGGGCACCGTCGGCACAAATTGGTAGGTACCTACCTAGTTTGTGCCCTCGGATTCCAAGTCGTAATAATTCATAGATCTATTATTCGTAATCGTTAGATGTAACTGGGATAACGGACAATAATGATCAATTAGTTTCTAATGGTGTTTTTATTTCTGTATCATATCTCTGGAACGGCTGGACCGATTTTGACGGGACGTTCACTAGCGGATAGCTGATGTACCAAGGAGTAACTTAGCCTATAAATTAACCGGATACTCGAAATAGTTTCCTCAGAACGCGGGTGAAACAGCGGGAAACAGCTAGTTATAAAATAAAGTCCTCGCCGTGTCCTATATCCGTCACACGCAAATCGCAATAAACACAAAAACTACCGAACAAATTTTTGTACGGTTTTCACCTTGTAACTTGTAATATCGTTGGTTTTCACTATGATATGCACTTTTTATTATGCTTGTCTAGATAGCGTCGCGCTTTCATCGTGGCAGTAAAAACGGGTCAAGTTTGAAATCGTCGTGTGTGTATTTACACGGATAGCCGAGTGGAGAGACCGAAAGACTGCTACGCAGCGGGTCTCGGGTTCGAATCCACGGCACGCACCAATGACTTTTCGGAGTTAAGTGCGTATTAAATTGTTAATTATCGCTTGCTAAACCTGTCAACCTGTACTTGGCTAGCGTCGTGGACTATGGCCTCACCCTTCTTAAAGTGAGAAGAGGCCCGTGCCCAGTAGTGGAACAGTTTAGGGCTGATGTGGCGATGCAAATATTATCCGCGCGCCTCTAGCGGCGAAAATTAGAAGTTGTCAATGTACGCCATTTTTCACAGCTTTCAATATAACTTTGCTTCGAGGTTATGGCGGTAATTGTATTGAGAGCTGTCAAAAGTAGTAGTGATCCAAGTCAAGTAGAGATCTGTGAAAAAGTTGTACATAGTAAACTTTAAATTTTGCCGCTAGAGTCGCTAGTTATAGGTTCTTATTGCCCATAGAGCATAGAGTATAGTAATACCTCTTTTTAGTCTATAGTTATAAATAAGCTTTGCCGCCGGACCCCTTTCGTTCGTTACGCGGACTCTATGACAAGATGTTAAGATTGGTATTATCATGGAGCTAAATTATTATTCCAACTAAAATATTGTTAATGGTTAGAAGGCTTATTTTTTACAAAAATCAGCTTGACTGCTTTAAAATTATAATAGCAACACTTGATACGTCATTGTCAATGTCAATTTGTCAAAAAAATTAAATGCCGATACAAATAAGAACTTTTGATTATTCTTAGCATACGTAATAGCTCTACTCTCCTCACACAACTGAATTAGACAGAGATAAAAGGTGCCCTATATTTTTTTCTATAGCGCATGATTATTGAGTATTGAACTTTATTCGAAATTCGAATTTGGCTGAGAGTATAGTCCTACATCATACCACATCATTTTAGAAATAAGTGTTTTTTTTGTAAAGTAATTGCATGAGGAAATGATATTGGATTGATTGAAAGACAGTTTTGGTTGCGTTGTTGGTGAAGTCAAAACATAAGGTGCTCGGAAATTAAGTTCTAAACTCCATAGATATGAGCGCTATTAATTCCAGAAGAAATTCTCGTGTCCGTAATATTCAAGGTAAGATTCGCTAAGCCAAAGGGCAAGACCATTTAAGTTTTATGCCGTTCCAAATTTCAACACCACTTTAATTTCCATTTCAAGATCCATCTATTTCCTCCACGGTCCATATCCCTCGTCAAACCATCATTAAACCAAGAATAAGAACCCTAAGACCCTACAGTGTTGGATGGTTTCCTCCCCACTCAAGTACCTATACTACAATGTTCTTTGTTGTTTTGTTTCATTGTTTACTGTAGTTAGATTTGCTTGATCATTTTGACATTAACATTCTAATAACCTGCTGTAATGTGGTATTTGTAATGATAGAAATGATATATTGCAATATTTTGAACATTTCAGATTCAACGATAGATGTGACAACTAGTGCAAAAGACTTATCTACATCTAGAGCTTTAGTGATAGTTGCTGTAATATTTGTATCATCTTTGTTGGCATTGGGTCTACTTTACAGTCAGTTCCCCGATCTAGAAGAGTAAGTTGTTGAAATCTTTGTTGTCAATAAACTTTCAGTACTATTTGTTAATTTCTTAGTACACTATCTTTTAATTAAATTTTTGTGCTAGCTTAAAGTATGCTGGAATGGTTCTAGCAAAGGTACCATAGCATTTTGTTGCATCTGTTATTCTGGAAGTTAGTAAAGTATTTGTATGTATGATATGTATTCTCTTTGATTCTGACTAACTTCTCCTTTGAAAAAGGCAGAAGTTTAAAAGCTATAACTGTTTTATAATTATACTGTGTAATAATTTGTACTTAATTTGCTTATTTGCAGGAATGAAAGACAGCATATACATTTGCCATGGGATCTTGAGGATGCTAAACATTTAGGCTTAGTGTTAGACCGCTATAAGGAGAAATATTTTTATGAAGTATTATTTGGAGTCTTCTTAGTTTATATTTTGTATCCTTTTCAAAATATTTACATGGTTTGTATATACACAACAACTTTCAAATATATGTTTTTGAAAATATTGACATTCTACATAAAAAACTGCAAATACTGAATGGAAAGTATTATTTGCATAGTTATATGATTTTCTTAACACAAATTACAGTTTGCAAACATTTGCAATACCTGGATCTATTTTTCTAAGTATTCTTTCAGGCTTTTTATTTCCATTTTATTTAGCATTAATGCTAGTATGCTGCTGTTCAGCTATTGGAGCCAGTTTGTGTTTCTTCCTATCAACCTTGCTTGGAAGGAAATTAGTTAAAAAGTTTTTCCCTGAAAGGGCTGAAAAGTGGTCAAAGGCAGTCACAAAGCACAAGGACAACCTGCTCAACTATATTATATTTCTGAGGGTGACACCCTTTTTACCAAACTGGTTTATAAATATGTCAGCACCTGTTATTGGAGTACCATTAGTGCCATTTGCTTTAGGAACATTCATTGGTAAGTTGACTTGATGTAATTGATAAACATAGTTATATATTTATGCATGCAGTTCAATCAGAGTTATTGACATCCAATATCCCTGTTCACCATCTACTGATAAGAACTATAATTCATCATTGTTTTATTTATATTATCATTGTATAATATGATTAGATTTTATAAAATACATGCCCCAGCTTGTATCACATACAAGCTGGGGCATATAGCCATTTTCCTTACAAGCTAAGGTGTTAGCAGTATCATATTGAAAATTTCACAAAAAATATAGGCCACAGTAACCATTCTGTGCTAGGGTATAATGCAATGCAGATAAATTAATATCTCACAGGCATCTATCACATTTCTTAAACAAGAAATGTGATAGATGCATGAACTCACTAGTTGGTAAATACCAGTTATTTCAGATTCTTGGTAATTATTTTTATTTTCCTCAGGTGTTGCACCACCATCATTCGTAGCGATCCAGGCTGGGCAAACATTGCACACTCTGACATCCACCAGTGATGCATGGTCTTGGACCTCAGTGACAGTCCTCAGTATTTTCGCTGTAGTGTCTCTAATACCAGTATTCCTCAAGGACAAGTTGCGAAAAAAGTTCGAATAAGACACAATTTAGTCAATTTTTAGTTAATTTATTTGCATTGTTAATAAATTGGTGTTTTGTACATTCCATTTTACTGTTTCATTTCCCATTCTTGTTGTAGGTCAGCAGTATGAACCAACATGTGCTATAAAAGTTTGATTTCCCATTGAAGGTTGCACTGCAGGTCTCCAGTACCACCAATTGTACCACACTAAAAGATGAATACAATCCATATATTTTTAGACATCTACCATAAGCCAATATGCCAACCAAGCAAGCATTTTTTTCCTAGACAATATCATGATATATTTTACATATAAAATAATGAAACTCACATAAATATGTTTCCTTTACTGTAACTTTTAGAGCCTTGCATTGATGTTTACATTCTTCAGCTGGTAAAAGGTGTACCTCTCTAGTTCCACTTAGTGCTAGCAAGAATGAATGACTACATTCTGTGTCAGGTATGTGGAACAGTTGTTGGCTTTTGTCAATTATAATGAATCTTTCTGTGCTCTGCCCAAACTTTGGTACAATCTTAGGCCTTGGTATGACTTGCCGTAATAGAGTTGCTATTTTTATACTATTGAACTTCCTGCAAATTTTATAACACATGTCAACAACACCTCAGCTCCTAACATAAACTTATGTATTTTAAAAGTTTTTATGTATTACCTACCATATATAGTTATTTTCATCTGACAGTGTTTGGTCAAATAAATCATCTGGGCTTAGGTAATACTTATTGTTAGTTAAAATTTTAGGAGATTCCTTACTAAATGTATCCTTATTTTTCAAATATATCTTTTTTAAGCTTTCCATATCAAGCACTTGTTGTTCCGTCTGAAATTAACGATAAAAAGGTCAATTAGACACCTTCATAACTCAATTATTAATTATTATTGTATCAATGTGATTATAAGGTATTCATACAACAAAAAAATTAAACAAATATAGGCTAACTTGTGTTTATAATTGTCCTATCATTACAACCATTTTGCTTTGAAACTATACCAAGAGACCAATCATCTCCTTGTTATCCCAGTTGCAACCTAGGTTCAACTTACTAGTATAACTGGATTTGACTGAATATTAGCTTTCCCACAGAGCAACTGCCACTCTAACCTCTGCAATTCAAAGGTATATCCCGTCAAAGACCAAAGATCTTCATGATAGGTTTGGGCTATCTCTGCTGATCCCATAGGACCAAATGAGTTGAAATTTGGCACTGTTGTTTTTATGTTATTTAATTTTTTTTAAATATGTTAGAAGAGTAAGTCTTGGTAAAGAATATTATTAAAATGTCATACAACCAGAAATATTTTAATTATAGCTACTAATATAAAAATTGTACACAATGAAGTTAGTTTTAGTCCATGATAAAATCAATGGTGTGCTTGGATCCTAGTAAGCAACATTAAAATAATGTAGACTAGGTCATTGTTAATTTTTACCTCATAAATAAAAGGAGCATTGTGGTGCTCACTGACAGGTTTTGGGCTATCTATCTCCATGACATTAGTCACAGTGCTACATGGCCAACAGTCCATATCAACCACAGTGAAGAATGGGTTTTGAACTAAACATGTTTCATGGTATAAATCTGAAAATAGTAAAACATACAAATAAGTGTATTTTTATATTGACTAAGTTTATACAATTCTATTATTTGGGTAAAGCAAGTAGTATAAACATTGGTCATCTTCAAACACCCTGTTACTGTTAAAAAATAGGTGCAATGTGAAATAGGATTTACCTGTAAGAGATGGGAACAATGATATCAGAGGTATAGATATCCGTCTAAGCAGATTCAGACCAGGATAAATATATTCTTGTACGTTACACATTATAGAACTGTAAATTGTTTTATAATTGTATACAGAATATAGCCCAATGATTATTCCTATAAGCATAATTTTATATTTGCTAAAAAAACGCAATCGAACTGTTTCTATATGTTCAGGAGTATGTAACGTTTGAAGCGATTGCAAATACATCCTTTGAAATTCTTCTTCACCGATACCGGCATCTCTACATCGTTTTTTGAGATCTTTGATAGAGTTAGAATATTCCTGTAATGGTTCTTCATCCGTCATGTTTCATTTGATGTCAACTTATTAATTACCTATAAAATGCGTAAAGTCGAGCACGTGGCAAAAATGATTGCCAAAATTAATTATTTTAAATTTTATTATTTCTGTTTACAACCAACAATGACAACAATGACAAATTAAGCTGTCGCCTGTCATGTGTCATAATTATGTCAAAGTTATCAAAGTCTTCTAAAATATGGGTTGTCGCGTCGTATTTTAAGGTGAACGCACACTTATCTGAGCCGAACGAGTCGAACGAAACGAATTTTAGAATTCTGTAAATGAAATTTCATGAAACCTCGCACACTTGCCTGCGTCGAATCGTCTGAATCGATAGTATGCATTGCATACAGAATTATAAAATTCGTTTCGTTCGACTCGTTCGGCTCGGATAAGTGCGCGTTCACCTTTAAGTGGAATCATTCATTGCCAGGTTTAAAATATATGAAAACTACATGAAGCATACCCTAAAGGCTGAAACAAATATGTATACAAGGTTATTTAGCGGGTCTTACTCGCGATAAATACTATGGTAAAAATTTCGAAATACGTCGCCTTTTTAAGGGGTTGTGAGTGGTTGGGGGGAGAGGTGGTTGGGTCCCCCTCAAGATTTTCACCCGCCGGAAATACTTGGTTTCCTTAGAAAAATAAAAAACAGACTCCAAAAATCAGTGTGTATGGTGTTTAACATGTAATTTTAGTGATTTCCTTAATCTTTACCCTAGGTTAAAACAAGATTCAAGCAATTATTTTAATTACTTAAGAACGTCTAGAGAATGTTTCTACGAATTACTTGAATTAGTTGGAAGTAAAATTCAGCGGCAAGAAACTACATTCAGACATATACTATGTCAGCCGAAGAAAGAGTAGGTACTGATAACATTGAGGTACCTACGTAAATTAAACATCTTATATCATATAGCAGGACGTAATTCAATTTCATTTATAAAATCTTCCACGTTCATATCATCCATGTTAAGCAAATTATAAACATGAAAATTCGATGAAATTAGCCCTCACGTCTAGTCACCGCACTATTCAACAGGGAAATAAACACGTGGAGCTTGCGACGTTGCTGTACTGTTGTCGTGCGTTCTCGGTACCGACACCGCACTGTTGCCGCACCCCGCACTTTGTATGAAAACAAATGACCGTCCGTGCACCATACGACAAACGCACCGCTTCGGCACTGCAGCGGTCCGACACGAAACGTCTAAATTGAAAGTGCTCTTACAGTCGCACCTAACCCTGGGCATTGCTCTAGGGCCCCTAGGCACTTGAAAGCAAAGGAATGACGCACAAATTTGACATTAGCTGTCAATATCATCCATGCAAGATGGCGGGTTGCGTTTCGTTTCATGTTTTTCACATAAAACCTAAAAATTACATTTGAAAAACTGTACTAAAGCATACAAATTACGTTCCGATTTGCATAATTGCAAAAGTATTTAAGAATTTTTGGAAATTGTTTAAAAATATTTAGACGCAACTCCGGCAGCAAACAATACTTTGAGGGGATTAAGACTAACTCCCTTAATTAAGCCCCCTGCACCACCAATACCCTCAAATTCAGGCGACTCGTTTTAAAATCCAACCCAATACTATATTTAAGGCATAAATACAGTAGCGGATCTAGGATTTTTTCGAACCAGGGCAAAACTTGAAAATGGCGCCCCTCCCAACTTACAACGTTAATAAAAAAATGCTTGAAACCCTTTGTAGGTCGGCTAAATAAGTAAATGCATGTAAAACATGTTTCTATTATTTTTCACCACATTGCAGCTTTTGCTACAACAGTGAACAAAACGCGATTTTGATTCGAGCGTGGGTCAAGTATAGTCCGTTCACAGCTTTGAGAAAAGAATATAATATGGAGTGGACAAATAATACATATGGATACTTTACGTTATAGAAATATATATGAAATCGACATAAAGCCACCAAACATAGTGTTGTCTCGTTTTTACTTAGCAATATCTCTGTTAGAAAAAAGAGATAGCCATAGGTTACTGAATACACTGATCATAGTGATTTTTTATCAGAAATGTCAATCGTGCCAGTGTCGCCATATTGCTTGCCAAGTGTTTTTGGTACATCTGCTGTCAAATCGTTGTGTATCGAACATAATAATTTTGATTTTGTGCATAAATATGTCTAAAAACCAGTTGAATCAGTGCTTCAGGCTTTCCTAGAGATCGTAAAATCATGCCTAAGTGTTGATTTGAACTGTGCAGTGCAAGATAAAGCTATAATCAACACAAATGTACTCTTCACAAGTAAGTAACAAGTCGTGATTTATATTGTTGAAAAGGATTAGTATTTGTACAAAATATTGTTACAAGAGGTTCTTTTTATAGATAATTTAACAGGTTTTAGCTTCGTTATGGCCTAAATGTTGTTATTTTCGTAGTTTGGAATTTTCCATATTTACGTATTAGAGGTAGGTAGTGATGTTACTGCTAATGTCGGTATGGGTTATCGATATATAGATAATGTATAGAGACTTCCAAAAACGATAACATTGTTAAAACTATCTCGTGTCTGTAAATGGAAATAAATTAAACATTGAACCAATTTTGTCTGTACCTAGTAAAGGAAAAGCGATATTTGACAAACTAACTTTACTTAGATCTGATTACATAAAACCCAAAACCACTGCATCCTGCTCTATGTTGAGGAAAATAAGCAGTTAAAATAATTATATTATGTTTTTTGCCAACAGATAACATGAACAGCAACTGTATGCGAGAATTCCTAGCAATAAAACGTTGAAGAAAATAATTTTATTTATAAACAAGAGGACGCCCGCTGCTACACCTGCACATTTTTTCAACTGTTTCTGTCCGATCCCGTGGGAATTTCAAGAAAGTCCTTAGTGCACTCCTGCGATCCCCAAAGAACATTCATGCCAAATTTCAGCTTCCTGCACCTTATAATTTTGGCTGTAGCTTATCTGTCAGGCAATCAGTAACGCAAGGATTTTATATATTATACAGATAAAAAACAAATAAATAACATGTATTAATCAATTATGATTTTTCTTACCCACTTATGATATGTCAGTGCAGCTGTGTGTTTCATTAAGGTATGTATGGTGCAAATCAGAAATCGTCGGTTTATTCCCATCTTCCCCCGCATGTCTACCCCCGAACGGGGGAAAATGGGAATTTTCGTGTCATCTTCCCCCGAATTTGTAATCGGGGGAAGATAGGAAGTTGCATTCCCATCTTCCCCCGCATGCCTGCCACCGAACGAGGGAAAATGGGAATGCTTGTTTCATCTTCCCCCGAACTTGTAATCGGGGAAGATAGGAAGTTCTATTCCCAACTTCCCCCGCATGTCTGCTCCCGAAAGAAGGAAAATGGAAATGGCTATAAGTAATAAACCACTACGTACTGTAACTGAAAATAAATTTGAAAGCATAAGTGTAATTCCAACAGATAAACGCGGTAAGAACGGAAAACAGTCAAAGCTGGATGCTGAAATAATACAATCTGTACGTGACCATATTAATTCGATCCCTAGGATGGAAAGCCACTACATCAGAGCCAATTCATCAAGAGAATATATAGATGGAGGTTTGACTGTAGCCGAACTACACCGTAACTATAGTCAAAAACGTATATCTGAGAACAAGGAACCAGCAAATTACGACGCATACCATCGTGTATTTTCAATACCCAATTTAATATCAGCTTTTTTATTCCTCGTAAAGACCAATGTGACGTATGTGAGGCCTTTAAAAATAACATAACCTACTTCTAACATTATTAGTCGCCAAGTCATTATTTATAGCTCCTCGGCTAATATTTCAATTGACTTGTATAGTTTATTTGCTACCTAAACGCAGCTGCTAGTTTTTAGTTTTGATAACACCCTTAGTTTTGTATCTTATTAATAGTCGCCAAAATATTTAATAAGTTTTTTTTATTAGTTGCAAACATTTAGTCATCTTTTAAGTTATTAGTCACTTGGAAAATAATAAGCTATATAAAATCAGTCTTATAAGGAAACATTTTGAAAAGCCTTACTCTTTTTGTATTTAAATATTTATTCTTAATCTCTCAATTATTGGTTTTTTTTTTTTAAATGACTGCCTTTTATCATTTAAAATCAAGACGTATACAATTAGGAATTCAAAACAGACGCATACAAAAGTCTATAATGAGCGATGAATACATACAAGATTGCCAAATGCAGCTCTTAAATTGAGAAATAACAATTGGCCACTTTCTTGAAAAGATGAGGTAATTGATATTAATATTATTAACAATTATCTCATCTCTTCCAGAAAGTGGCTAATTGTAAAAAGTACTATTTCTCGGTCCATGATCTCGTTAATATAGAATAGTATCACTATATAATTGTGTCAGTAGAATGTTAACATTTAGAGCTAGCTTTGTATTTATTGTCAAGACTGTTAATTGAAGAGTGGTTGGTGCGATTGAAATGTTCTTATAATATAACTTTACAATTGTTGCTACTAATGTAGACAGCAAACTTTTTAGTTTACGTGACTTATCTTTGATCTTGCATGCTGTGATAATATTATAACGTTGTTCATTTGAAAAAAGTGTAGACACCTACTCATTGTAATTTTGATATTTAATTTTATGAAAAAAGAAAATTGAGAGGCTTTTCTCCAGAAGTAAATAATTAAATACTAAAACAATTTTGACAAGTTCTAAAACTGATTTTATAATGACTATTGAGATTTAGATTTGAATGTGTAGTGATTGTTATACCTATCTGTTAAATTTTTATATTAATTGTTAAAACGGATTGAAATGTAAAATATTGTCAGTAGGTAGGTGCAAAATATTTTACAATAAGATTAAATATTTAAATACAAAAAGAGTAAGGCTTTTCAAAATGTTTCCTTATAAGACTGATTTTATATAGAACAATGTTTTTGTCAATATTTGATTTTTAGATTAATAATTTAAAATAAGAGGAATTGTTATAGTAGTAGGTATGACTGATTTTCAAGCGGAAAATGCTGTACTATTTCCTTTTTATAAAAATGTTGGTAAACAAACGTTGTTTTATTAACTCCTTTAAAAAAATAACAGTGGGGTGAAATAACAAAATTAATTATTAAAAGTATTTCGGGAACAAATGAAACTTCTTTTCGTCCCTCGGTTACAAGTTTGGGAGAAGATGACACAAGCATTTCCATTTTCCTTCTTTCGGGAGCAGACATGCGGGGGAAGTTGGGAATAGAACTTCCTATCTTCCCCGATTACAAGTTCGGGGGAAGATGAAACAAGCATTCCCATTTTCCCTCGTTCGGTGGCAGGCATGCGGGGGAAGATGGGAATGCAACTTCCTATCTTCCCCCGATTACAAATTCGGGGGAAGATGACACGAAAATTCCCATTTTCCCCCGTTCGGGGGTAGACATGCGGGGGAAGATGGGAATAAACCAAATCGTCGACATAAGGCCGGCGCGCACTGACGTCGCGGCATGGCAAAGGATTTTATTACTGATCAAGTCATTTTCATTCTTATTTCAATGAGTTTAGAATTCATATTACTTTATTTCGATACAATCGTATCTCTGCCCGCCGTGGCATGCCGCGGGACGTTTTGGGGCGCGTCGCGGCACGTCGCGGCATCGGCGGCACACTTGGGCGCCGCGGCATGCCATGGCGTCTTGCAGTGTGCCACGACGTAATCAGTAGGTAAATAAGTTCCTGAATTCACCGTTAGTAAATCTTGTTCTCATAAATAATGTATCGAGAATTGTTTTCTCTTCGACAGATCAGTTTGTATTTGTCGTTCTTCATCTTCAGCAAGAAGTGCTATTGATACTAAATTCCAGTCAATTGGACGCCTGGGTATGACGCGGCATGCTGCGAGGTGCCGAAGCGTCTTTCGGGCTAACGAAACACGTTCCGCGCCGTGCCATGCCATGCCGTCAGTCGGCGCCGGCCATTAGCTATCCGGATAGCCAAGCTGAAGGGGCAGTGGCCAGAGGACATAGCTCGAAGAAGCGATGGCCGTTGGGCAGAAGGGATCTGGAATGGCGGCCTCGTACCGGACGACGCAGCAGAGGTAGGCCTCCCGCAAGGTGGACCGACGATCTAGTCAAGATCGCGGGAGGCAGTTGGATGCGGGCGGTTCAAGACCGATCTGTGTGGAGAACCTTGGGGGAGGCCTATGTCCAGCAGAGGACGTCGTTTGGCTGATATGATGATAATGATGATGTATGGTGCCATTCATGTCCGGTACTTTCATTCACAGCGACACAGTATCGATATTGGCTACCAGAGAATATTTTGTTATATGATACAAGGGACATTTTCCGCTTTACCATGTTCGCCCGCATTTGCATTATGGAATAAACTAATTTGGCAAAAAATCTAAAGTAACTTACTACAAAATATCAATTTAATTTTTTTCTAAATCTACAGTAATGTATTATTTACCTCTAACCGGCTCAATGTCGATATCGATTATATTCTGGAGTCCAACCCATAGAGATATAAAGGATAGAGTGGCAGAACAGTACCTAACTCAATACTGTGTCGTGTCCGTCGGTGCGAGAGAGAACGCTACAGGTTAAAGGCCCCCTGCATCTCTCTCTAACAGTACATGCACAACATCAACATTGCGCAATGGCGTGCTACCTGTAACTATTATTTCTATCAGTTTATCAGTAATAAATAGTTTAAAAATATATAAACTTTTTTGTCACTTCAAACTATCTTCGTGTATCAATAAAAACAATTTTTAAACTATTGATTACTAATAAACTGATTTAAATAATAGTTACAGGTAGCACGCCACTGCGTAATGTTGATGTTGTGCATGTATTGTTAGAGAGAAATGCAGGGGCCTTTAATGTTGCATTCACTCTCCCACCGGCGGACACGAATAGGCCCCACTCTGCCACTCTATTCTTATTATCTCTATGGTCTAACCCAACGGCAGTCATTTTATTTTCCACATAATTTCGTAGGTATGCGCTCATTTCGTAGGTACGTCCAATCCATGTTATTCACAGATCTGTGGTTTATTACTAGAAAAAGTAAGAACCCTTCAAAAACTTAAAAAATATAGTTTTCTTTTTCATATTTTAGCAACACAAATCGCATTCGCTAGTACGTTAGCTTTAATAATTTCGACTTCTTACTGAACCGAGACAACAGTGATTTTAGTGCTGGTATGAACGCTCTCATCGCAAGCTTTTAAAAGTGCTTACGCCAGAGTTCAACGCAATCGTTTTTTAAATCCTCGTGCGAATGATGCCTAAAGGTGCTATACTTTGTCGATAACAAAAAAACTTGTCGATATATGCTTTGCGTTGCCTACTATGCGTCCAACCCTAATGGACGCCATTTTATTTGCATACGTTTCGTAGGTATGCACGCTAACTTCGTAGGTACGTCCAATCCATGTTATTCACACATCTATGGTTCACAGCATGAAGTTATAGATAAACATGGAGACCGCACTCCGAATACCTACTTGAAGCTCAAATGATGTATCGCTATCTCGCTCACTGTGGTCATACCATCTCTTTTCAACCAACCACTGCCATATTGACAAGATTTACTTGACATATGGTGGCCAATGTTGCCACATTACCAAATCCTTAGGAAATGGGATTATAATTCACTGTCTCGCCAACCATGATTATAAGCGTTCGAGACCTACAATATTGGGAGTTTTAACAAGTGATTGGATTTCAACTCTTGATTTAAATACACATTAATTGACCGTGTAAACTTCCGATTTGCTTAATATGTCGGCTCTTTTTAAGAGCTTACTCGGAGATTTTAATAAGAAGATAGCAATACTAAATCCACGCTAAAATGAGAGGTCAGACCACAGAGAGTGAGATAGAGAAATGTAGGTATTTGACTCAAGGCTTTGTTCCAGCTGTGGCCTCCATGTTTATCTATACCTTCATGGTTCACAGATATTTTACCTCTAGCTGTTGTGGATGTGGTTGTGGCTAACCTGGGCGTTGTGTTGCTCTATTTAGTATATAATACTCCCATTTTAAATACACAGTATTGCTAAAAATGTACTTATTTTTTATTGCCTACGCGATCGTATTAAATATTTGGAAGTAGTGTGTGTGTCAAAACCTTTTGATATCGGTATGGCTATACGCATGTACATTTATTTTCTACCAAAATAACTAATTTCCTATGAAGATAAATAGTTATAATAAAACTTTGTCTATTTAATATACCTACAAAGGTAAACGCATCATAATTGCGTCAATGTGAGGTTTTATTTATCAAATACAAAAACTGCAAATTAAATTTTTATATTTTTTTTAAATGATTCATATGGACTGCCAATGTTATGATGATTCATAACTGCAGTCAGATTCTCGGACTACCAATGATGATTCGTAACTGCTGTCATGCTCATAATTTAATTCTATTATGAACCTGTCCATTTCAGCATCCGTAGACCCATCTGTTTCACGAAGCTTGTCTTTAATATGCCGCACATGTTTGCATTGTTTTTGCCAGTCTTCTGCAGTGATAGATTGAAAAGCTTCTTCAGCTAAATTCACAATGTTGGTTGCCTCTTGTCCTACATTTTTGCTTGTGACTCGCCTTTTAATGAGACTCCACATAAATTCAATTGCATTTAGCTCGCCGTGGTATGGTGGTAATCTAACCACTTTGTGGCCATGCGCTTCAAGCATTTGATCAGTTTCATATATTGGAGCTTCTTTATGGTATCTTATGATTTCATACAGTTGAGCTTTCACCATGGTAGGCAGATAACCCCTAATTTGTGATCCAGTTGTGCATTTCAGCTTTAGTAGAACTTAATGTTGGTACCTTGTTTAACTTGACTGTGTGATAAGGGGCATTATTCATAACAACTAACTATTAGACGGCGAATAAGGAATTAGTCTTTCCTGAGGCCATTTCTTGCAATTTGTTTTGTTCATGTCATCATGGTAGTCACCCGATTTCGACTGGGATTTAAATATTAATAAAGCGTTTGGTATAAACCCTATTTCACCACCCGCATGAACAATTATCCATCGAGCAAACAACGGAATCGTTTTTAAGACACCCATTTCATTTTCTATTTGCCAGCATATTTAAGACAAAGGTATCAAATCACTGAAATTAGACATATAAATATTGCAAAGAAGAAAGAAGAAATTTATCGATCATCAGGTCGTGAAGTAAAATATGGGGTACCGCAGGGAAGTGTTTTAGGACCATTTATCTTTATAATATATACCTATTAATGACTTGCCTAAATGCATTGAAGAACCAGTGACCCTTTTCGCGGACGACAGTACTTTGACAATACCTTGTAAAAGTGTAGAGACGTATGAGATTGATATAAATAATGCTTTAAAATCAGCTATCCAATGGATGCAGGAACATAATTTAAAAATAAACCTAAATAAAACGAAGGCTATACATTTTACGCAACGGTTACCTAGTATGAACCTCAACATACATTACCGCATTAAAAACATAGAAGAAGTTAACTCAACAAAATTTCTTGGCCTCCAGATTGATAAAAACCTTAACTGGAAAACTCATATTGAAATGTTATGTAAAAAACTAGGTATATCTGTATACGCTTTACACACACTTTCATGCACATTATATACGGATGGTCTACTTACAGCATACTATGGTTTGGTAGAAATTCACCTACGCTATGGGCTAATATTTTGGGGTAACTCAACGGAAAAAGAAACAGCATTAATTCAAATCTCAAAAAAGATGTTTACGGGCGATGTTTAGACTTAAGAAGACAGATAGCTGCGTGCCCTATTTAAAAAAATTGGGCAAGTGCGAGTCGGACTCGCGCGCAAAGGGTTCCGTACCATCATCTATAAAAGAAAATCACGTTCGTTGTATGTATACTTAAATACTTTATAAGTTTCTACCTGTTTATTAAGATCGAGTAACAAATTGCTTAAAAATTACGTTTGTTGTATGGGAGCCCCCCTTTATTATTTACTTTTTTTAAATTTAATTATTTATTTTGAAAGGTAATATACAACTACATATTCTGTAAAAATTTAAAGCGTCTACCTGTAACAGTTAGTAATTTTGAGCAAAATATACAAAAAAAACACGTTTTTTGTATGGGACCCCCCCTTAATTTTTATTTTTTTTTTATTTTTAGTATTTGTTGTTATAGCGGCAACCGAAATACATAATTTGTGAAAATTTCAGCTATCTAGCTATCATGGTTTATGAGATACAGCCTGGTGACAGACAGACAGACAGACAGACAGACAGACAGACAGACAGACAGACAGACAGACAGACGACGGAGGCTTAGTAATAGGGTTCCGTTTTTTACCTTTTAGGTACGGAACCCTAAAAATACAAAATGCTAACTTTACCATGCTTATACATATTAGAAGTAGCTATGTTTGTTAAGTCAAACCCACATTATTATAAGCGTCTAGCCGACGAATTTCCACGCAATAGACGCGACAGGGAGAGTGGGTGACAGTGGATCACTTTTTTTTTCAAACAGTGCATCTGGAAAGTTTATGCCTGAATTATTAATCTCTGAAATTAAATCATAGTATTGGTAATTAATCTTTAAAGAAAGAGTCATTTCAAGGCTTTCAGTACATAAAGTTACAAGATACAACGACTTGATTAAAAAATGAGAAATGATCCAGTGTGTCCCGGGAATGGGTCACTTTGGATCATTGCATGGGTGACAGTGAATCGACTAAGAGTGCGCAAAGATAATCCATTATATCTTTTTTTCTAAGGTTACACAGATACTCAATACCTTACTTCCATGCCATTTATCTGGTACTTTTATTTTATTCGTCATCGGTACTTCATAAATTAGACGTCGAACCTTTGCAATAGTCAGTTCATAGAACAATTGACTCCACTTAAGAATATAATCGACTATATTCTTTTCTTGGTCATCGGTAAATATTTTATGAACTGCACCATGATTAAAATGCATATTCTAACCCAATTGCAGTGCATTTTCCCTAAAAATAAATTACGAATGAATTTCAGTTCCGCGAGTCACAGCGGATTAGTAGTTCACTGTGACCCAAAACGAAACGATTCATTGTGACCCAACGGCGGTTATGGAATAAAAATATCATTAAATAAAAACTACCAATCGCAAAGAAAAAAATACGCAGTTTACATAAAACTTAGGTTATAACAAGCATACGACACAATAAAAACATTAAGATTTCTTTATTCACTCAGATATAAAACAACTTTCAAAACCACGTGAAAAATACTTTTGTTACTTACCTACTGAGTGGACTATAGCAGCGTGACTTCTAGCTTTGACACCGCGTTGACGATTAGTACGTTAGGGAGGGGAATGGACAAGCGGCAAAAACAAGTTTGATTGTGTTCCTAAGCGTAACACATACTGAGTTATAGTGAATTATCCACTGTACCCCGTGATTCACTGTTACCCAATCTCCCCTAGTCAACTTTGTCTCCAATTCGCTAAGACGACCCTGATGCGCAAAAGTGTGTACTGTATGGCACCAATTATTTTTAACAAATTACCAAAAAGTTGGAAGGAACTGCCTCAATCAATGTTTAAAAATAAACTTCGTACTTTCTTGACCGCCAGAGCATATTATAGCGTGATTGAGTTTCTTAATGAGAAAGAATTTGTATTTACATAATTAAGTTTATATAGATCTTTATAATAATCTTATAATTTGAATATGAAATAATTAAATTTAAATAATTTGGACAAAAAAATTATATATTGTTACATGTATCTTTTTTTTTTGTATAATTTTATAAGTAACTGTTGCGGCTATTGCCTGACAAATCTTCATCGTCAACTACCTGCTAATAAATTTTGTAAGGCGTTTGCGTACTCCGCGTCACAGTAGATATTAATTGTCAAATTCATTCCGCTACCGATACTCTTATTGAAAGCACGATTTGTAATAAACCGTTTTTTTGTAATTGGACTTTGATTAAGCCCCAGTGTATACGCAAAATATACATAATGGTGGCCCATGAGGGGAACTAAAAGTAAGAAAACCAGTATAAGAAGAAAAAGGCAAGAAAATCGGACGAGAAATCGGACCAACACGTCATCGGCAAAATTGATGAGCGTTCTTCTTTGGCGTGATTGAAGATTGAAGAAGGGGTTCAAGATCCAAGGTGCAGTCAGAATCATCTACGAGTTCAGGCTGAAGCGGGCAGTGGTTCAGCGAAAGAATCACATCGCGCATCGGACTTCTGTGAAATCAGATAAGTGCCCTTTCCTTCCTATTTTCCTAATCTTCGCATATATTCCATCCAAATTCCTTTAAATATTGTTCCTAGTTATTGAAAATCGAATTCATTTGTGCAAACAAGGTTATAAATAGGTTTATAAGTTTAAATTGCTTCAAAATTGCATCATCATTTTATATTTTTCAACCTACCTACGAGTAAAAAATATATTTTTTCTTTGTTAAATAATTAGCTAGGGTCATTTCGCCTGTTCGCGTCCACACCCCTATTCGCGTCCATTTTGCGGACCTCCCTTTTAAAATGCTCGGAAATAAGTATACTAACATACTAATAAAATGAAAAGTCAGTATCGCCAATACCTCGACGTATAAGAGACATGCACAAAAAGACAAAAGTTCCGTGCGCCCAGCCTATCCTGTTTAAAAAAATTTGTTAATCTCGGTTGTTCAACAAAAAAGTGCAGATGCGCGGGATATAAATAAAAAAATAGTGTGCAGCGGCGTGTTTGACGGTAATTTTTTTATTGTTTTATGTGAATTTTAGGATACATAGCTGTTTCTAGACATTAATAATGAAAAGACGAATAGTATGAATTATGAATTAGCTTGTTTTTTTTTATAGTTAACAATTAAAATAAGGTGGACGCGAATTACAACACTGAATTTATAAAACTTCCACTTTGCGTCCACAATGGACGCGAACTCGTCTATTTATGATTTCTTTAGTTGTTTATTTTTATGTGATTAAAATATGAGAGAGAAATTGGGATTTTGTTTATTTTAACATTAATAGTATGCAATTGTAATGACCAATTTGCGTCCACATTATTATGATTGTAATAAAAGATACAATTGATATAATAATCGACCACAAGTGGACGCAAACTATACCTGCAAGGGATAATATTATAGCAAATTGCGTCCATATTTTCATGAAATAGAAATGATCGCATAAATACATTCTATATATATATTTTTTTATAATTTAAAATGCATTTTTGATTAAGACTGAGTTTAAAATTGAATTATTACATTTAATTTCTTTTATTCCATATTTTTTCTATTCAAGATGAGTTCTTAGGAGACAAGAAAGAAGAAGGAAAAAAAAATACAAAAGTTGTTTAAATAAAGAAAGCGTTTTGTGATATTCGTGAGAAGAAGAAATCGATAAGACAAATATGTACATAATTATGTAAAAATTATGCTATTCCGAAGACCACAATATTGGACAACATGTACCTATCGTTATTTTTTTATCTTTGATTTTAAGTTCCATCGATGTTGAGAACAATAAATTAGTTATTTATAGTTTCTATAAAGTGATTTAATAATGATAATAATGTAGACTTTTTATAACTTTAATCTTAAATGTAGAAATTGTTAAATGCCAATCTTTCTTTAGATTGTCTTAACAATATCACCTTAAATGAAGGATTATAAGGCTGATATTGTTAAGACTAAGCTGGTGGACGCGAACTGGTCCACAGGTGGACGCAATTAGGATTTTTTGGACGCAAACTGGGTAAAATGCCATATTTTGAAGTTTGTCTATTTAAAAAAAAAACATAACAAGTTTCGAACAAAACTGAAGTTATTATTAAAAAAGACTATATAATGAACGCATTGCATAAATTTTTCATTGAATCAATTTGCTGGAACATTTTTATTTTCTCCTTCAAACTTGCCAACTGCACTAAATGGACGCGAACAGGCGAAATGATCCTACATTTTTTGCAAGTCATTGATCTCAACGTTACTTTACGTTAATTAAACGTTAGTTAATTTCAATTTGAAATTATTCTTCACTAAAGATTGCAAAACCCTACGTTTCATATTATTTAAAGGTACCTAACTTAAAACCCAAGGTCGCTTACGTTTTCCTAGTTCGGCAATTATAAATAGGTACTTAAATATTAACGCCGATAATTTCAGATTGTTATCTGCGCCGAGCTGAGTGCACTATCTTGCTATCTGCAATCAGCTGCGCGAGCGTAACCGGTTTCCGGCTGCCAGGTGTCGTCGGGTCGAGGAGCGTGAGCCATTCTTTTGTTTAATTATTACTCATTTGTTTTGATAATTTATTGAACTTAATATTTTATTTCGTGTGTACTCACAATGCCTAACGAATCTGTTGATAAATGTCGTTTAAAGGATTTAGTTGTGAAAAGGTCGTCTATTAAAGGACAGATAACAAAATTTAAGAATTATTTAAGTAGCATTACGGATCTCACCGAACTGAACACCATACAAATTACTGAGTTAAAGTTAAAACTTGCAAAATTCGAGGCATTGTCGGTTCGAGCTGATGACTTGCAAAATGAGATTGAGGTCTTAAATTCAGGTAATTTGGCATCTGAAATTGATGAACGTGAAAGTATCGAGTGCGACATTATTGTTAACATTGCCACTGCGAAAAGTTTAGTGGATAAATTTTCAAAAATCGAATGTGAACAAAGACGTGGTTCCATTCATGATAATTCTTGTTGTTCGGATCATCATGCAAGTGGCGTAAAATTACCTCAAATCCAAATAGCCAAGTTTGACGGTTCTTATTTCCGATGGTTGGAATTCCGTGACACCTTTGAGAGTTTGATACACAAGAATGCACATATAACATCAATTCAGAAGTTCCATTATCTTATATCCTATCTAGAAGGTGATGCCGCGAGAATTATTTCGAACCTTGAGGTATCAACCGCGAATTATACGGAAGCATGGAAATTACTTTGTAATCGATATAATAATAAAAGAATCCTAATCAATCATCACTTTAATTCGTTAGTTAACATAAAACAACTCACACGTGAATCCGAGAGGTCTTTGAGATTTTTGGTTGACCATGTCACAAAAAACTTGCGTGCCTTGGCCAGTTTAGGACAACCCACGGACCAATGGGATGGTCTACTTATTTTTATATTGTCTCAAAAGTTAGACAGTAATACTGCAGTAAAGTGGGAAGAATATATTAAGCATGTAGATGAAGGCACCCCAACGTTGGAACAGTTCTATAAGTTTATGACTGACCGCGCAGATGTTTTAGAGTCATTAAATCGCAATAAGCAAGATAGCAGTCAGCCCAAATGTAACACAGTTGGTGCGCGCACCAGTTCTACTGCAGTAAATAATAATAATCAAAAACGTCCCGGTCAAAATACTTATACAAAATCATTTGCTGTTTCTAATAATAGATTAAATAAAGCAAAAAATAATAATAATAGTTCCAATACCTATTTATGTGTTGTTTGTAACGATAATCACAGGATTTTTGATTGTCCCACCTTTAAAGCAAAGGGGATAGATGAAAAAATGTCAGATGTTAATAAATATAAGCTGTGTGTTAACTGCCTTAGACAAGGACATCATGTAGGAGCATGTCGCATGGGACCGTGCCGTGAGTGCAATAAAAGGCACCATAGTTTGCTGCACCGCCCTACGGCAAGCACTGATATTAATAATCTTGTAGCGGTAGACGAGCCTAGTCGTAATAATGATGAAACGATTGCGAGTTTTTCAAGACGAAACTCGAGTCAAATACTTTTATCAACGGCAATGATTGAAGTCTCGAATCCATTGACCCAGCAAAAGGAGCAAGTTCGAGCGCTGCTTGATTGCGGCAGCCAATCATCCTTTATTTCAAAGGCATTAAAGGATAGGCTTCTTGTAAAATCTATACCAATTGACTCGTTAAAGGTCGTAGGAATTGGAAACACAATTTCGTCTCACATCGCCGAAAGTTGCAATGTGCGAATCAAATCTCTAGATCATAAATACAAAGCAAATTGTAATTGTCTTGTTTTAAAGGAATTAACCGGCGTAATACCAAAATACCCGGTCAATATTAATACATTGAATTTGCCCAAAAATATCGTACTAGCTGATCCTACATTTGGTCAGCCTGCACCTGTAGACGTCTTGATCGGTGTCGATCTATTTTGGGACATCCTAGGTGACGAGCAGCGTTCCCTAGGTCCACGAAATCCAAAGCTGATTAATACGCAGCTAGGCTGGATTATATCCGGGCCTATAAATTCATACGCTAGTAATAAAAATACTAACTGCAATAAAGTAATTGTGTCAAATCATAATGATATTGAAAATTCATTAAGCAAATTCTGGGAATTAGAAGAGGTTCCCATAAAACGTGTAATGAGCGAAGAGGATAAGATTTGCGAAGAACATTTTGTCACTCACACTCGTCGCGAAATCACGGGCAGATTTTGTGTAAATCTACCACTAAAGGACACTCCAGACTGCCTCGGAGATACTTATAGCTTAGCTAAAAGGCGGTTACATTATTTAGAAAAACGTTTCAGAAAAAATCCACTGTTAAAATCTGAATATGCAGAATTTATTAAAGAATATGCCGAATTAGGTTATCTCTCCTTAGCTAGCGAGATACAAGGTCCGTCGTATTATTTGTGTCATCATGCCGTATTAAAACAAGAGAGTGAGTCGACTAAGTTACGTGTAGTTTTTGACGGGTCCGCACCGTCCACGTCAGGTTATGCCCTTAACGATATTTTAATGGTAGGTCCGACCCTCCAAGATTCTCTCTTTGCTATATTAATCCGTGCTAGACAATACAAATACCTCCTGACTGGAGATATTGAGAAATTTTTCAGGCAAGTTTCAGTAGCTGAAAAGGACCGTTGTTTACAACGTATTCTATGGAGGGAGAACGAATCGCAACTTATAAAGGCTTACGACTTAAATACACTCACTTATGGTACCGCAAGCGCTACCTACCTTAGCACACGTTGCCTATGGCAACTGGGTGAGGAACAAGATGATGAAATGATTAAACGCATCATCCAAAAGGATTTTTTTGTGGATGATTTAATAACGGGCGCTGATAACGAACATGATTTACGTTACATTCAAAAAAGTGTCTCAGAAGCTTTAAAAAATGGCTGTCTTAATTTAAGGAGGTATAAAAGTAATGATCCATCCATTTTTGAGAATCTTAAATTAAATCAAGGCAACTTAACCATTAGCGAATCATCAAATACTCTTGGTCTTGGATGGACACCATCTAGTGACACGTTATTCTTTCCCATTAAAGGCTTTACGCTTGATAATCAAGCAACTATCACAAAACGATTCGTTATGTCAAACTCTTTTAAAATTTTCGACCCTTTAGGAATCCTCAGTCCGGTTATCATTCAGCCTAAAATCATATTGCAAAGGATGTGGCAACAAAAATTAGATTGGGACGAACCGGTAACCGAAGATTTAAGGGACGATTGGCTAAAGTTTACCGATAATCTAAAATATTTACATAAGTTTCAGATTCCTAGATTAGTGTTATGTGACAAGCCTGAAATTATAGAATTGCACACATTTAGTGATGCGTCTCAATGTGCTTATGGTGCATGCATTTATTTAAATTCAGTAAATGCTAATGGTGACAGCACTATAAAGCTATTATGCGCTAAGTCAAAGGTATCGCCTATAAAACCAACGACAATACCGCGCCTAGAGTTATGTGCTGCACTATTGTCCGCTAAACTTTGTAAATCAGTTATAGATTCACTCCGGCGACGGCCGGGAAGGTTGGTACACTGGTGTGATTCCAGTGTCGTTCTGAGTTGGATAAACAGTGATCCAACAAAATTAAAAATGTTCGTAGCGAATCGTGTCTGTGAAATAGTTGAACTAACTAAGGCGTCTTCGTGGCGTTATGTGCCCACTGCAATGAACCCTGCAGATTTAATATCTAGGGGAGTGGATGCAAAAAATTTGATGTCCATGGATTTATGGTGGTCAGGCCTTAGCTTTTTACGTGAAAATGAATCTAAATGGCCACTGTTAAAGGAATGTAAGGTGGATGACCTACCCGAATTAAAGGCTTTCACGTCAATAGCTGTTAGTAATAATTTAATAAACTTTGATAATTTTACATCATTTGATAAACTTCGGAAACTGATTGCGTATTGTCGGCGATTCATATATAACACGAAGCATCCGAATGACAAACGTGTAGGCATACTTACAGCAGATGAGCTGCTGGAAGCATTTCATTTATTATGCGTTATCGCCCAGCGCGAGTCTTTCCCTACAGAATACGATTTACTAGTCAGAGGTAAACAGTTGCCGGCCCGAAGCAAAATATTAGCATTGTCTCCGTTTTTAGATAAAGATAACTTAATTCGTGTCGGTGGACGTATAAATGCATCCGCGTGTAATTTTGAAAAGAGGCATCCAATACTTTTGCACGCTGCGCATAAATTAACCAAATTGTATTTTATTAAAGAACATTTTGTAAATTTGCACGCAGGTCCCCAATTGTTGTTAGCAACAGTAAGGGAAACAGTTTGGCCTGTCAATGGTAAACAGCTGGCCAGGCGGACAGCTAACAACTGCGTACGTTGCAGGCGTCTAAGTGGCAAAACGCTGTGCCCGAAAATGGGTGACTTACCTTCACAGCGCGTAAACCCAGATTTTCCATTTTTATCCGTTGGTTTGGATTTTGCTGGACCTTTTTTAATTCTTAACCGTAAAGGGCGAGGAAGTCGCTTAGTAAAATGTTACATGTGTCTTTTTGTGTGTTTACGTTACAAATGCATTCATTTAGAGGCAGTTAGCGATTTAAGTAAAGATGCATTTGTGATGACCCTAAAAAGGTTCATTGCACGTAGAGGAAAGCCATCGGAAATATTTAGTGATAACGGTCGTAATTTTGTCGCTGCCGCGAAGGAGATAGGCGATTTTATTAAACAAAATACAGAACCTATATCTGATTTTGCAAGTCGGCAGGGTATTAAGTTCAATTTTATACCTTCTTACGCTCCTCACTTCGGCGGCATTTGGGAAGCCGGTGTCAAATCGGCTAAATACCACATCAAACGGGTTATTGGCAATAGTAATTTAACATTCGAAGAAATCATAACTTTGTTTGCACAAGTGGAGGCCATTCTCAATAGCCGTCCCTTGTGTCCTTTATCATCCAGTCCTAATGACCTCCTCTCCTTATCTCCAGGGCACTTCATCATAGGACGGCCGTTAACTGCGCTGCCCTTACCAGCCTTGGAAAAGAATGATGGCAACCAACGAGACAGATATAAACGCCTCGAAACAATACGGCAACATTTCTGGCAGAGGTGGCAGAAGGAGTATTTGTCGGAGCTGCAGCAGCGAACGAAATGGCGCAAAGGAAATGCTCAGCTCAAAGTGGGCGATATGGTACTGTTGGCAGAAGATAATACGACTCCACTAAGCTGGCGTCTGGGTCGAGTTCTGCGGCTGTTTCCTGGACCAGATGGAGTGGCACGAGTCGCTGAAATCAAAACTCCGCGAGGCTGCGTTCGCCGTCCGTTCACCCGCCTGTGTCCGCTGCCTACCGCTGAGGAACTAAATGCTTGAAAGGAACCTTTCAAGGGCCGGGAATATGTTGCGGCTATTGCCTGACAAATCTTCATCGTCAACTACCTGCTAATAAATTTTGTAAGGCGTTTGCGTACTCCGCGTCACAGTAGATATTAATTGTCAAATTCATTCCGCTACCGATACTCTTATTGAAAGCACGATTTGTAATAAACCGTTTTTTTGTAATTGGACTTTGATTAAGCCCCAGTGTATACGCAAAATATACAGTAACCAATTTATTTTTGCACGTCATGCTGTGACAAACATGTCTGCACTTAATTTATTTTGTCATCTTGTATGTATGCACTTTCTTTGTATGTACACACACATGTTTATGCAAATAAAGCTTATCTTGTCTAGCATTTATTGTATTAAATACTCCTGAACCCGTGCCTGTATCAAATGGTGGTTACAGTTGGACATTCTAGTTTGCACTAAAATTGGGTAAAATGTTATGCACGGGTAACCCTATTTTACATACTTACTTGTCATCATCATCACAGAGTACCATTCCAACATAAAGAAAATAAACCATAAATAAACACTGTCATTTGTTAGAGGTAAAATAACTGTGAACGGACTGTAGCTTTTTAATTTTTCACGTGATTTTTCAATTTTCAGTGCCATGAATTGACATTGTTCAGCAGTTCACATCCGTTTTTACATTTGAATCATTCGATTTTTACTGTGCTCTGTCTCTTTCACATGTATATAAAAAATAAAAAAGCGAATGAAAAAAACAAACCCCTTCGAAATTCGATTTTGGAATTCGACCTCATAGAAAACACGTTCGGAAATGCGTAATACCCTAAAATTTAATGATATTTGTAATAATGAAATAACAATACTTTCAATAATTGTACCTTTAATAATTGTAACCACAGAAATAAATAGTAATAGAATGGTGAATGTCACGTCATCGCGTACATTTCGCGCGTGCCACATTTTAGCAAGCCCCGCCCACAGTGACGTATAGATAGTGAGGGGACACTAAGGAATTATTATCGATGTGTGTGTGATGTAGCTGTGGAAAATGAAATTATGTTATTGTTTATATAAAAACTGACCATTGCTAATTGTCAGGCAGAATAATGTTGTACAACATGTGTAAACACATGCACTATAGTGCAATAGTTTGACACGCGCACCACGCCCATGTCACCGTTCTATTACTATTTATTTCTGTGATTGTAACTTTTAAAATGTTTAGCATGATTTTGATTCATATTAAATAATAAACGTTATTTCAATCTATTCCTGTTCATTTCTATTTATCCTAAGTAATATGCGTTCTCACGGCTGAGGTGAAAAGTTATGTGTGCTACACGAGAGCAAAGTTTTTTGCATCTCGTGATGTTGAGTCCCTCACTACGCTCTCGATTCTAACTTTGAATCATTTGCTACGCTCGTGAATCAATCATAGAATCCTTCGCTTGGCGCTTGCTCGGAACTCAATATCAGCACTCGAAACAAAAAACAACTTTGCTCTCTTGTTGCACAAATAACTATTTAAATGGAGCGTGTATTGCAGCTTCGGAGGTCGTATGTTACCAGCTTAACGATATTTTGTTTAGACCTAACGAAGTGACTATTGGGTTTCCACGTCGCTTCTGAATCCGCTGCAGAGATTCTCGTAACCGTTTAAGCCTCTTGCTGGTGTGATGCGCCTGACTGAATTTACACTCATTCTACAGACACCCATTTTGTAGTGTTTCCACCACTTAGTCGAGTTCTTGGTCCACATGAAAGTAGATTATGATTTTAAGGCAGTGTGCAGTACTACGTGCACATACCTACTTGCACAGTACCAGGCCTCCTTCACGCGGCCGTACCTAACGTACCTACAGCGATAAGTGCCTACACTTTCGCGCAGCTTCCACGCCGCGTCGTCACCGCTCGCGCGCAGGGCTAGCTAATAACGTGAATTTTAATAGTGAACAACAAAAATGTCTCATCACAAGTCTGGTGCAAAGTATTGCTCATTTAACGGATCTGTGTCGAAAGCAACTTGAAATTTTGATTTCATTTAGGGGAGAGTGGGTAACAGTGGATCACTTTTTTTTCAAACAGTGCAACTGGAAAGTTTATGCCTGAATTATTAATCTCTGAAATTAAATCAAAGTATTAGTTATTAATCTTTAAAGAAAGAGTCATTTCAAGGCTTTCAGAACATAAAGTTACAAGATACAACGACTTGATTAAAAAATGAGAAATGATCCAGTGTGTCCCGGAAATGGGTCACTTTGGATCATTGCATGGGTGACAGTGAATCGACTAAGAGTGCGCAAAGATAATCCATTATATCTTTTTCTAAGGTTACACAGATACTCAATACCTTACTTCCATGCCATTTATCTGGTACTTTTATTTTATTCGTTACCGGTACTTCATAAATTAGCCGTCGAAGGTTTGCAATAGTCAGTTCATAGAACATTTGACTCCACTTAAGAATATAATCGACTATATTCTTTTCTTGGTCATCGATAAATATTTTATGAAGTGCATCATGATTAAAATGTATATTCTAACTCAATTGCAGTGCATTTTCCCTAAAAATAAATTACGAATGAATTTCAGTTCCGCGAGTCACAGCGGATTAGTAGTTCACTGTGACCCAAAACGAAATGATTCATTGTGACCCAATGGCGGTTATGGAATAAAAATATCATAAAAAAAACTACCAATCGCAAAGAAAAAATACGCAGTTTACATAAGACTTAGGATACATATAACAAGCCTACGACACAATAAAAACATTAAGATTTCTTATTCACTCAGATATAAAACAACTTTCAAAACCATGTGAAAAATACTTTTGTTACTTACCTACTGAGTGGACTATAGCAGCGCGACTTCTAGCTTTGACACCGCGTTGACGATTAGTACGTTAGGGAGGGGGATGGACAAGCGGAAAGAACAAGTTTGATTGTGTTCCTAAGCGTAACACATACTGAGTTATTGTGAATTATCCACTGTACCCCGTGATCCACTGTTACCCAATCTCCCCTATTTTACGAGAGCAAGTTGAAAATTGTACTTTTTATTTGTCGAGATATCTCAACGATCATGGTGTCAAATTAAAGATCTAGTTCAAAAACTAGGTATTTTATCTGTTTGAATCATGTAAATCGGTCCACGCGTTTAGGAAATAACTAAGAATTAGTATAGTAAAAATTACCAGAATTTTTGTGGTTTTTGTTCTACTAGCTCATAGGATACTTATAGGATAATAAATTAATAATTTATTATTATTTGCCTACTGGAAACACACAGCGTTATTATGAAGAAGCTGTTTATGAATTTACCATTCCATAGAGTATTTAGTAAAACATACCTGTGTTGTCTGTGGTTTCCGTGTAGTTTCCTTAGTTACCTTTCTATTCCAGCAGGGGGCGCTGTTACATACATGAACACGGCGACCGACAGTGGCGTTCTTCATAGTAGGCATGAGATATACCTGCTACATCCCATACCCGGCCTCACGGGTACGGGTATGGCCATGCACCCAGTACAGAAACCCAGTATTAAAATACCTATAGGTGGCCTATCGTGCAGCAGAGAGCTGAGCGTAGGTATATTCCGACATGCCTACCCCATACTCCGTCGAGCTCTTTTCACCGCCGGAGTACCAGCTCATCTTGAATCTAATGGTTTGGTACGCGAAGATGGGAAAAGATCAGACGGTATGACGTTATTATCTTAGTTGGAAGATAGGTAGGCCTCTTATTTGGGACGCGACATGCGTCGATACCCTTGCGCCATCACATCTTCCAAGCACAGCTAGATCGGCTGACGCTGCTGCTGCATCAGCGGAGACCCTCAAACGGCGCAAATACAGAAACCTATCTGGTAATTACTTTTGAGCCGTTTGGGGTCAAAACGCTGGGGTCCTAGAGCACGCGCTCTGTACAAAGATATCGCCAAAAGGCTGATCGATGCTTCCCGTTTCCCAAATAGAATAAGCATTGCCATTCAACGTGGCAATGCTTATTCTCTCTGGGAGTGGAGGCGTGCCGGCCTTCTAGGCACGCTACCAGTCGGCGCGTTGCGGAGGAATTTTATGTCACGTCGTAGTTGGGTTTTTCATTTTTTATTGATTTTCCTTCTCTTTTGTTATTATTACTTACTTATTTAGTTTAGGATGAAAGTATGTTCGAAAAAGTTAAGATACCTATCGCTACAATTTCTTTTATCTCAAACTATGAACAAACAATTTAATTATAAGAATTTATCTTAGTTTTTGGTATTTTTAAGGTAGGGCATTGTAATTACGGTTGTGCACTGCTGTCGACGGTTTGTGAAAAATGTGGAATACCTTGCTCAAAATCCGAAATGAATGTAGAATGCATCGCCACAGGCAAGATACAGTACCACTAGAATGACGTCTATGGGCGTTACATTGTAGAAGCTAAAGGAATCCAATTTAGACTACCCTGTCCGAGTAGTCTAAATTGGATTCCGGTTCACACACAGATGAAAATGTATAAAATAAAATACGGTATTTTTTTTTAACTACCTGCATAGTATTATTCTGTCATATTTTATTTCCATATGTGATTAACTGATTAAATATTGTGATGTATTTTTGACCTTCACAGTGGCCTCGAAGAGCTGTATGAAATCGTAACGCAGTTGGTGTTCGCTTATCAATTTGAAATAACGCTATCGCTCTATGTAATAGCGGACATACATTAGACGGGCTTAGAAGATATTATTTATATTCTTAACTTACAGACCTACACTAAAACATAGCAGTGCATGTTTGACAAGTTTGCATCGTGTACCGTGATAACATAGGTATTCAATCGTAGTTTTAAGTGTTAAGATCCGTGATCTACTTGTTTGTCTATTTTGGCATTGCTTATGATTATATTTTATATGGCTTAACTGCGTATGTTTACATACCTACACATAAGATATACATTTTCGGATATAGGTATATGTATGTTCTTAGTTCTAATCTGTCATTGTATAACAAGTCCCAAGGAGATAAAGTGCTTGCAATACCTACTTACTGATTGATTTGTCTGTAACTACTACCAGTATATTTGTATAATCTATGGTAACTACCAAGCTAATGTAGAGTTCATACAAATGTATTTGTTTGCTTGACGGCCTTCAGAGCCATTTTTTTAATTCTGAATCTTAACCGTTATGACTCTTGGCGGGTCCAAATGAGAATCTAAATCACAGAGAGCGTGAGGGAGGATTCATATTCACCCAAAAGTTGAACGCTTTAGGGGCGGTGTCATTTTGCACTTAGGTACTGAATGATCATGTAGTTATATAGCAATATATAAATGGTTCCAATCACATAGAGACAGTAGGTATAATTAAAAGGCATTTAATGATATTTTAATTTTTTACCATTAAGTAATGGATAAAATAATTAACTAAGAATGATGGAATATCGAAATATGGTCAGCAAAATAATAAAAATAATTAGAAACTAATATTAGTTTCTTTCACTGGGACGATAAGATAAGACAAAGTACGTGTTGGGGCCTTTAGATAACACCACTGATGTATAGAATGCTGTCAATACGACGATATGCTCTCTTACGGCTACAAGTTTTAAAATAAACAACATTAAATATTTTTATTACAAAACATTGGTAGTTTACATAAGATTTTAGTGGTGTTATAAAAGTATTGTAGTGATATGTGATTTGATATCCGTACAATTGAGTGCAGTTCAATGGTGCAAGTCATTTCAATGTCCTTCGGAAAATGCAGGCAAGAGGACTAGATGGAATTTGACAAAAGAGCGCCGGGCGCATCCTGGCGCTGGCCTCTCCTTCTATCAGTTGTGTTTTTAAATGTACGTACTTACATAGTTCACTTTTATTTTTTATTTGTGCTGTGTTTATTGCGTAATATATAAGTGTAGTGCAAACATAATTAAATGGCAGTCTGTGCATACCCCTTGAGACCTTGTTTACTGCTATACTAAATCGTGTACCAACTGCTGCGAACTGTTCAGAATGTTCAATGGTTTGTTGGTTTTGTTTAGTGAGCTTGTATCAATGTCACGGTGACGTCAAACAGTATCGTACATGTGACAAAACATTTATAAGATAACAGATCAAATGCATGAGTGACTGAGCTAAGTCCTACGTGATTTGTCATCGCTCACAGTCATAACAAGGAAATATATAAAAATAAATGTATCGCAGAAGAATGCTGCGTATTATCGAATCTACGTCATATCTCATATATTATTATCTAATTTAGGTAAAGTTAGATATACATTGCTATGCCTACATAACTATGCATAACCTATGCAACTTACTTAACTTGCCTAACTTCAGAAAGGTTGATTACAAAGATATAAGAGACCGAGGGGAGTTGAAACAATTTTTACATATTGTTTCATACACTAATGACTAAATAGGTACCATAGACAGAAATCGTTGATATTAGTACATACCAATCGATAGGTCCTTCTTTATATTCGCGATTGGCTATCATAAAGAATATGGGTTATACACAAAAAGTGAACATTGCAAAATATTTAAAATAAAACTTCACGATTTTTTTATGAAACATTATATTTATTTAAAGTTAGCTTATGTTATGCTAACAATAATATCACTAGAGATCAGTCTTGGATATTTTAGGAATTAATCACGATTTTAGTTTTTTCACGTCTACAGAAGAGATTGATTTGTCTACAGAAGGGAACAAAAATTTACCTTACATAATCATATCAATAAGATCAATAATAGAAACAATAAAAAAATTCTTAAAATGGAGTTCTCCTCAACCTCCAAACAAAACATAATCAAAATTCTATACCAATTCAGTGCAAAAAAAGAAAAAGAAATTGTCCACAGAACAGACATTATGCTTCTGTAGGCAAATAAAGGAACAGAATATTAAAATATATTATCCTCGTCAGAATCATCTCACATGGAATTCGTCGGTCGTTTTTTATGTGGTGAATCTTCAGTAGCTTCAGAGTCGTCTAAATAGATTCTTTCTCTTCTGGGGTTTATGCCTTTGGTTAAATATTTCGATAGAAAGATCTGGAGTCAGTCTATCTGAGAGGCTTGGTAAATTTGGCTCAGTTGGAGCCTCAGGAGTAACTGGAGCCGTAGGAGAATCACGGATAGACACATTCTCAGATAAAGAGTCTGGTGATCTTGATCCCTCAGGGCAAACAGGTGACATATTGTACAAGGATGAATTGCTTGTGGCATAGTAACTGAAACAAAAGATCGCTGCAAGCAACATTATAAAATACTGAACAAAATAGATATATAATGGAATAATTAAACAGTGAATAACGCTATTGTTTTTTAGGGTTCCGTACGTAAAAGGTAAAAGACGGGACCCTGTTACTAAGCCTCCGCTGTCTGTCTGTCCGTCTGTCACCAGGCTGTATCTCATAAGCCGTGGTAGCTAGAAAGCTGAAATTTTCACAAACTATGTATTTCGGTTGCCGCTATAACAACAAATACTAAAAATAAAAAAAATAAAAATATTAAGGGGGGTCCCATATAAAAACGTGTTTTTTTCGTATTTTTTGCTCAAAATTACTAACTGTTACAGGTAGACGCTTTAAATTTTCACAGAATATGTAGTTGTATATTACCTTCCAAAATAAATTTAAAAAAGTAAATAAAAAAGGGGGCTCCCATACAAAAAACGTATTTTTAAGCAATTTATTACTCGATCTTAATAAACAGGTAGAAGCTTAAAAAATATTTAAGTATACATACAACAAACATGATTTTATTTTATAGATGATGGTACGGAACCCTTGTGCGCGAGTCCGACTCGCACTTGCCAATTTCTTTTTCAAACACAGCGAATTTCTTTTGCCTATTCACTTCTGTTGACATACGTCTCTTCTGTAGATACAATGTCTACAGTAAAGATGTCTACACGAGAGACATATTTTCATAAATCAAAGATGGCATCCTTTATTATGAGGTTATAATTTAAGCAATGCGATATTTGCATACTGCGCCCATAAGCTTAAACTATCGTGATGTTTTTATTTATTTGTAAAAGCTACTTACTCCGATATCCCTTGCACTGGAAAGACACACTGATCTTTACCGAAAACCTGTGTAATTAAATAAAATTGGAATTTTTAATGTCACACGCACTTTACGTAAAATCCCAACCAAGCAAATGACAGAGAATACAGTGCTACCAACATATAAAACAAAATAAAAACGATGCGTTCATCTTCGGCATATTTTGGCTTATTTTATAAGTCTACAGAAGTAGACTAAAAATTTTATAACAACATGTGTATACGTTTTATTACAAAATTTTGAATTATATATTTTTAATACGTTATGTTATGAATATTTGATAATATAACTCATGTAATGAAACGATATTAAATCATCGAAAGTATGTGTATATATTTTCAACCATCACTTAAACTCAACTACTTGGTATCCGAACAGCCCACAGAAGGAGATTTTTTCAGATTCAAAAGCAAATTTATAAATTAAATTTCAATACAACGCGATTTTTTATGAAATGTTACTAGTTTTCAACACGAAATATTTATTAAATGTATTTAATGTTGATATAATATTTTAATAACGGCTTTACGTTGCATGAACACTTTTTTTTCGTTTTTTGTGTTTGACCTATTATATGTACCTAAGCTTTAAATATTGTGGTGAAAAACGATTTAACCGCAACAGGTCAACGAGGTAAGACTTTTCTGGGTGGCAAAACCGTCAGTAGACTTCAATAGGCTGTTTGCGCTCGTTCTGCGCCCAGTTTTCCACGTACCTAAGTCGTTTATAGTTTTCAAGGCAGCAACAAGGAAACTACTCATTCGACACAAACGCTATAATAAAAGTACCACCACATTCTCTGCAGTAAGTACTATTAAATACCTGATTAGGACCTACCTATTTGCAACCTCTAATTCTCCATTTGATAAAGATAATAAGATAGGTACATACCTAAGTAGATACCTACTATAAGTCTGGTGAGGTTAAGAAACGACACAACTCTTATAGCTACTTAAGTATTATTTAAATTACTAGAGGACGCCAGCAGCTACGCCTGCATTTTTTTTTATTTACCCGTTTTGGCCGATCCCGTGGGAATTTCGGGAAATCCCTTCTTAGTGCACCCCTACGGTCCCCAAGGAACATACATACCAAATTTCTGCTTCCTGCGCCCAATAGTTACGGTTGTAACGTGTCTGTCAGTCAATAAATAACGCAAGGATTTTATATATTAAGATTAATACTCGTATGTCGAAAGCACATAAATAATACATAGTGATGAAGTGCTGATTAGGGCATGAATATCGGAATATCGAATATCGAAAATATCGGCATATCGGACAAAATATTGTGCCAGAAAATATCGATATTAGATTAGTAAAAACCGGGATTTTCGATATTTACGACATTGCTTCAAATAATCATTACCAATTAATTTAATTTATAATACTTCTTCAAAATCAATCATTCGAGGCGCGCTATTACTCGTGCATGCGAATGTATTAACAGGTATTAAGAACAATAAATAATAATAAGAATGTGGTATTGCGTTGAGTGCGTCTTGCGCGCCAAATATGGTAATATTGCGAGTATTCGTCGCTACTATTTTACCAGTAATTATCTACCGATATTGATTCGTTACTAGTACTTTTTGTTATATAGTTTTATTTCATTTCATGATAGACATGCCTTCTTGATTTAACTCATCATGTCAGCCTAGAGACGTCCACTACTGGACATAGGCCTCCCCAAAGGTTCTCCACACAGACCGATTTTGAGCCACCCGCATCCAACACCTCCCCGCGATCTTAACTAGATCGTGGGTCCACCTGTCGGGAGGCCTACCCTTGCTGCGTCGACCGGTATGTGATCGCCACTCCAGAACCCGCCTGCCCCAACGGCCATCGGTTCATCACGCTATGTGCCCTGTCTATTGCCACTTCAGCCTGGCTATTTGGAGAGCTATGTCGGTGACTTTGGTTCTCTTGTGGATCTCCTCATTTCGGATTCGATCTCGCAGGGAAACTCCGAGCATAGCTCTCTCCATCGCGCTCTGAGTGACCCTGTGTTTTCGGATGAGGCCCATAGTTAGCAACCTCGTCTCAGCGCCGTAGATCATCACTTGCAACACACACTGGTCAAAGACTTTCGTCTTGAGACACTACGGGATATCGGACGTGAAGATATGCCGTAACTTCCCGAACGCCGCCCAACCGAGTTGGATTCGTCGAATGACCTCTTTCTCGAAATTGGACCTACCCAATTGGATCATTTGTCCCAGGTAGACGTACTTGTCGACAACTTCGAGTGTGGAGTTTCCAACCTGGAGGTACGACATGGACGTTAGACATGATTTTCGTCTTGTCCATGTTCATTTTAAGATCTACTTGTTGGGAGACTCTACAGAGGCCATCGAGCATTGTGCTGAGGTCTTCTATGGTCTCAGCCATGACTACGATATCATCAACAAATCGAAGGTGACTGATGTACTCGCCGTTGATGTTGATGCCGAGTCCTTCCCAGTCCAGAGGCTTGAAAACGTCTTCCAGCTCAGCGGTGAAGAGTTTCGGAGATATAACATGTCCCTGCCTCACCCCACGCTGTAGCCGAATAGGTTTTGAGCTCTGGTCCTGGAGGCGGACAGACATGGTGGCGTTTTCGTACAAACACTTCAGCACTTCGACATATCGATAGTCAATTTGGCACCGTTGGAGAGACTGCAGCACTGCCCAGGTTTCAATGGAATCAAAGGCTTTTTCATAGTCCACAAACGCCTTGGCGTTTCTGTAGAAGAAAGTGAACGTTGGGCGCACGCCGAACGGACGCTGAGTGTACGCTCGAGGAACGCTCATGACCAATGTGAGGGGGGCCTTAATTATAAGTTTTCGTGTCTTTCTCCTCGGACTTCTGTATAACCTGCCGCAGCGTATGTATGTGGTCTATGGCACTATAGCCTTTACGGAATCCAGCTTGTTCGGGAGGCTGGAAGTCGTCTAGCTTGCTCTCGAGACGATTTGTGATGACTCTAGAAAACAACTTATAGACGTGACTCAGACAGAAGTGAGATGGGTCTGTAGTTCTTCAAAAGGGTTTTGTAGAACCCTTCTTGAAGAAAAGCACTACCACACTTTTGTGCCATGCCTGTGGCGTTTTGCCCTCGAGTATGACGGAATTGAATAGCTTCCGAAGCATTTCCACAGCAGGTGTACCGCCAGCTTTTAGAAGCTCTGTAGTTATTCCGTCATCACCCGGTGCCTTGTTGTTTTTTAGTTGTTCTAGAGCTACACTAATCTCGTGCATGCTGACGTCCGGGATATCTTCGGTATAGTGTCGGGTCAATCCAGCTCTAGGGTCAGTGGCTGGAGTAGTAACAGGTGTTCGTGTAGTCGTAATAGTAATTTACTTATTTCATCTCAATATTTTTTTAAATTTAATTTAGAGACCCTATTTCCCATTTTTCATCGCTTTTGATTCGTCTGATTGCTAGTATCGAGAATATCGAAAATATCGAATTCCGGAATTATAAAATGTTCAATATCGAAAATACCGATATTGAGAAAGTGGGCCGATATTGCGACCCCTAGTGCTGATATTATGAAAAGAAAATGTGACCTGTAAAAATCCTAATTTGTGCTTTTCCTGATTAAAAAGAATTTGTTAGACATGACTACGCCAGTTGTGATGATATGAGCTTAGTCAAAAGACGTAATACGTATGATAAGATTAGGTAAATTATTAAAGTATGTAAACAGTATTTACGTAAGAAAGGCTCCTCCATACCATTTTACTTAGAAAATACATTGACCTAGCTGTGGCTGAATATTAGCTTTTCCACAGAGCGACTGCCTGTCTGACCTCCGCAACGCGTAGGGAAAGCTATATTCCACTGTTTAGTGATCTGGAAATTTCTAAAAACTTTGGGAGTTGGAAAAACTTCACATGATCTTGTTTCTGATAAAATAGATATTAATTCACTAAAACGTCATTCCACTACTTCGTCTAAATTTAATCAGACTAGCAAAGCTTACACTTTGCATGATCTTTCATTGCTTCCAACCCCAAATTATCCATCTTTCGTTCTTAATCAACTATCTGAGTGTGATGTTATAAAGAGCGTATTATCCATTGCATCTAATGCAGTCGGTAATTATTGTATCAGTCGGAAAATGATCCGTCCCATATTAGATGAAATCCTTCTCATCCTGTGTCATATTTTTAATTATTCCTTATCTGGGGGCGTTTTTCCCCACCGTATGGAAAGATGCCCAGATTATTACTTTACCTAAAAAACCCAATCCGTCTTCCTTTTCTGAGTGCCGTCCAATCTCCTTCCTGCCATTCCTTTCTAAATTACTCGAACGCCTTGTCCATGCCCAACTTAGCATATTCCTCAATAACAACCTTCTTTTCAGTCCACTCCAATCCGGTTTCCGTCCAGGTCACAGCACGGTTACAGCACTGATCAACATTACCGACGACATCAGGCTTGGTATGGAAAATGACAACGTGACTGTTCTCTGTCCACTTGATTTTAGTAATGCCTTCAATACAGTTTCTATATTCTGCTTGGCATATTTCGCTCTATTAACATATCTCCACCAGCGATTGATTGGTTTCACAGTTACCTGTTTGGTCGTCGACAGCGTATACGGATTGAAGACTCTTTGTCTTCTTGGTGTACGTCTACAGTCGGCGTTCTACAGGGTGGCGTTCTATCTCCCTTACTTTTCTCAATTTTTATGAATTCTATCTCTTATCAATTTCAGTCATCCTACCACCTTTATGCAGATTATCTCCAAATTTACACCCAAGCTCCTGAACATGAGTTGTCTGAAGCAATTAGTATCATCAATTCTGATTTAGATCGTATAGCTGCAAGGAGATTCAGATTTGGTCTTCAAATCAACCCTACGAAAACGCAAATTATTTTTGGCAGTAGTCCTAGGTTGATTGCGCGTATTGACCGGACTTGTTTACCCTAAGTTAACTTTAATGGTATTCCTTTACCTATAAGTGATTGCGCAAAAAATGTTGGAGTTTACTTTGATAAAACTTTATCCTGGGGCCCCCAAATTAGGGAAGTCAGTAGAAAATTGTTTTCTGCGGCTGGGACGTTGCGAAGACTGCGAAACTTTCTGCCGACTGCCACTAAGATTGCGCCTGCAAATTTTGTTCTATTACCTTTCCTTGACTATGCTGATGTCAGCTATCTAGATCTCACGGAGGAGGAACTTGACAAGCTTGAGCGCCTTCAAAATTTATGTATAAGATTCATATTTGGATTGCGCAAATATGATCACGTTTCCAATTTCCGCAATTTGCTCAAGTGGCTCCCAATTCGCCTTAGACGGAATACTCACATACTTTCTTTACTTTATAACATTCTCTTTAATCTTTCTACAACCCATTACTTAAAAGAACGCTTCGAGTTTCTTTCTGACACACATTCTAGATCTCTGAGGTCGTCGGTGAATCTGAGACTGGCTATACCAATGCATTCCAGTAGATTTTACGATAAATCCTTTACTGTCCAAGCTGCTCGCTTGTGGAATGCATTGCCGATGTCCATTAAACAAGCTCAAACAGTAACATCGTTTAAAAAGCTACTCAAAGAATACTACTTGTCTCCTTAATCTTACTACTCTTGTAATTCTTATTTTTCTATTTTCCTTGCTTATATTTATCACTAATTTATGTATCAATAATATTAATATTTACTTATTTTATAATTATTTATGTACGTATATAGTTATGTATCTGTGTATTATACTTATTTATCTATGTATGTAGTTATTATGCTTATGTATGTATTTTTATTATAAATCTATATCGGTAAAGATCGCCAAACTACCCTTTTTCTGAATCCGTGTTGTTCTTATCCATCCAAAGGTTGCCTGTAAGAGATTGCTTGATAGTGATAAGGCCGCCAATTGTACTATCCGTTATTTTCTTTTTGTTAAAATTCATTATTGTAGTTTCTTTGGCATTTGTACAATAAAGATGACGATGATGATTATTATTGTGTATTATGTCAAAGATCTTCATGACAGCCGGGAGTGCCGGGACCGACGTGCTCTCCAAAGCACGGCATAATTTACAAAGTAATACGCACATAACCTCGAAAAGTCATTGGTGCGTGCCGTTGATCCGAACCCGATACCCTCTGCATGGTAGTCTGTTGGTATCTCCACTAGGCTATCGCTGCTTGTTTTTTCGATGGATTACATTACGTCTATGAATATTTTCAGGTACATCGGTTACACATTTCGATTATTTCATTATTACTCTAAATTGAGTAGTTTGCCGGTATTTCATCATAACAAAGATACAAATGCATGCAGACGCTCGTTGATTCAATTGTTGTTAATTAAAAAAGGCGATGTGATAAAATTCTTTGTTATAAGTAACAACATACCTACTTAGGTACCTACTGAAAAATGCAGTTCTTAGATTTTCGCCCGTAGATACTGTATATTGAAATAAAAGTGTTTTACCACTCAAATTTTACTTTGTAATAAAAATTGGATGGGCAAGGGGGGGCAGCTGCCCCTCCCCCCTAGTGATTTAAAAACCCTACAATTAATTATTTTCTCCATACTTTTCGCATTTTCTATATCAAATTGCCCCCCTTTATGCCATCGGTCGGCGTCCTTGCCCATGGAAATCGGCTGGCGACGCCCTTGACCTTTGGCTTGGATGATGATTATTTTTATTAGGTACCAAATATAAACCAATCGATGCTTTAATTATACTAATTATACTTTGCAATTGAATGCAGTGTTTTCCAACCTGTGGGTCGCGAGTCGAGACCCTCCGGGGGGTCGCGAAGCCTCCTTGAGAGGGTCGCGAAGCTTCTATAGGGATGTTTCAAAAGGTTAGGTAAACTACTGCACTAAAATATAAAATCGCTTGTTTTTCACTAATCAATTTCTCCCACAGCGGATCAGTTTTTGCTACCTATGTTGAAAATTAAATCGTTAACCAAAAAGCAATTTTTTCTATCTTCTTATTTGGGTCATTGTATTGATGAAAATGTTGAATCGCACAACTACGAGATGGAAAATGGAATCATACACTTCAAAGCCTCCATTTTTAAATCTGGATATACTGATTTCCTTTTTAACCAATAGGTATTAAAATACATACATACATACATGCATAGACTCACGCCTGTTTCCCCGAAGGGGTAGGCAGAGGCATATTAGACGCCCACTTTTCGCCAGTGTTTTGATCCCACGTAATAGGTGGCGAGCCTATTGCCGCTTATCGGGATATTTGTTTGCCAGAGCCTCGTCCGTTGATCGGCAGGTGCACCACTTGCAGGTGAGGTTGGCTTGGGACCCTAAGTTCTTGGTGGGAACCCTATTAAAATTGATAGGCATAAATTTCAATTGCAGCATCCTATCGGCAGATAAGTCCAGCAGGTTTTTTTTGAACTTTGCCTCGTTTAAAACTGGATTCAGAAATGTATTTAAGAACCACCTTTGTCCTTTATTCTTCGATATCTTTTGCGAGAAGTAATGACACAGTTCTTATTTTAACTTTTCTAATACCATTTTCATACTAGGTTTAAATTGCTTGGTATTTATCTCTCATCCAATTTATTCAATAAAAGACTGTCGAATAAAATTAATCGAATTTGTTTTCGAACTTTTTTACCCATGACCAAAAGTCCATTTTCTTTGTAAAGCCATGGATTGACTGCCTTCGTGGTCCAGTGGATAGTTCCAGTTCGATTACCAGGTCGGGCGAAAGTGTTACTGGGTTCTTTCCAAATTGTCAGTAGCAGCACGAAGTGTGGCAATGTGCCCGGTAATGGCAATAAGCTCGCTCCCTATTACGTGGGACCTAAAATGTATAATACGAAATGTAGGGTTAAAATCACATCTACCTACCTCTTCGGGGATACAGGTATGCCGGAATAAAAAAAAGGCTATGTATTTTGTCTTAAGCAGAGATGACATATCCGTGAAAAAAAAATTTCATCTGCCCCTTGAATTTTTTTATTCAAGATATTTAAATGCTCAAAGTCAGAAAGAGTAGCCAATTCCAAAAGTAATGCCGGGCACAAATGTTTTTGGACTATTCATAGGTACTTGGCCTGCTGCAAAAGTATTTATCCGAACCCTACTAATTATGAAAATCAATAAATTTGTTGTAGTGAGACTATACCTTTTTTACGAGGTGAAAAATCCCTTCGGTTTTCCTTATTTATTTATTTATTAGCAAAAATGAAAATGAAAATTTATTTGCTTAGAGACATTGTTATAAAGTTGTTACAGAATGAAGTTTGTTCATCACATCTCGCCTTCAGTAGGCATACGAATATTAAATTACATTATAAATAAAATCATAGCCAAAATTACATTAATAAGATCGTAATAAGTTAAATAAGATTTTATAAAAAATGCACCTGTTACATCATAATAATAAATTAAAAGTCAAGATAAATTTGAAATAGCAAGTAATACAAATGTCAAAATAGTTAAAATTTTCGATAAAGAATAGTTAAAATTTTACAATTATTATAGACGAATGTCAATTTATCATCAATAAAATATCATGCATTTTGTCATACTTATGTTTAAACTAATAAGAAACATACTCTTCACAAAAGAGAATTATACATCAATGAGCAAGGGCATTTATATTATTTGCAAATGAAGTATTAATTTAATGTATGAAAGCAGTTTTCTAAAAGCCATCGTCTTAATTTAGTTTGAACTGTAAGATTGGGAGTTCCCTGATAATTCTGGGGATGTGATTATATATTTTTATTGTCATAACAAGGCTATTCTTCTGGTGAAAACTGCTTTTACAAGTTACGACGTAACTTGTAAAAGCAGTTTTCACCAGAAGAATAGCCTGGTTATCATGGGATAAGCAGTGAGCGCGGTTTTTTCATCAATAATAATTCTAAGTTGTCGTAGAGCGTATACAAATCTATTTATCTTTTTTTCATACTACATCTATGTGCTGTTTCCAGTTACAGGATTCGTCTAAGGTAAGACCAAGAAACTTTATATGGCACTCTCTATTTATATTGGTACCTTCGATACTAATATTAAAACCTTGCGTCAGTTGTTTATAATTTTTAAATAAAACATAGTGAGTTTTTGTTAAATTTACTCTAAGGTGGTTTTCACTGAGCCAGTCAAATATATGTTTTAATGTTGTTTCTATCATGCCTTTCTGGTCGTATTTCGGATTGCTAGGTATAACTATCGAGACGTCATCAGCAAACAATTTACATTTTTGTGACGTAGCATTAGGTAAATCATTTATGTATAGTAGAAACAGTAGGGGTCCCAGAATGCTGCCCTGTGGCACTCCTGAGTTGTTGAATCGAAATTGGGACCTGTACGATGATAAGAGTAGTTTGTCATTTATGCGAGATATTTCTGCACATTGAGTCCTATCGTACAGGTAGCTCCGAAGCCAGTCTAGAGCTGGTCCTCGAATACCGTAGCGATCACATTTGTCCAGGAGATTTTCAAAATTGACCAGGTCGAAAGCTTTACTCATATCAAGAAAAAAAACAGTAACTGGATGACCCCTGTGTCAACATTTTCCGTTATAGACCTAACAAGTGAGAAAGCTGCTAAAGTGGTGGACTTTCCTTTTTGAAAACCGTTCTGCTCATCATTAATAATTTTATGTTTATTCAGAAACTGCGTCAGACGACAATGCATCACCTTTTCATAGACCTTTGACAGTTTGGGTATAAGAGTTATGGGTCTGTAATTATTGATATCGAGTGGGCTGTCTTTTTTGTAGATTGGTTTGACCACTGATGTTTTCAAGTACAAGCACATCATATACAGGGTGTAAGAAGACCCTTAACGAAAACTGAAATCCCATGTCATACCAATCAGTACGAACATTTTTTACTTCGGCACCATACCTGTCAGTATGGAATTTTTCTAATTAGGTACAAAGTCGATGCATTTACACCGCCAATATGTTCTTTAGATGTCCTATAACCCCATGGATACGTAGGTATTTCGAGCATTGCACGCGCGCGCTTTTAATTGCTGTTTAAAAAATGTGAAACTCAAAAAATAATGCGTTTCCCAGGTATTATTTTTGGTTAGTATGACTTGGCATGATGTCCACAACGAGTAGACTTCGGCTTGGTGATGGGTCTTGTGACAACCTGTATATTTATACATTTAAGGTACACACACTTACAAGGCATTGCATCTGATATATATCACAATTACGGAATGCATAGCACTGACAATAATAATGTAGTAAAATCTACTTAGTTATTCTACATTGAAATTAATTATTCTACAGTTAAGAAAATAGCAAAAAGCTAAATATAATAAACTGAAAAAAATAAGTGGGATAAAAGTATGCTAAGAATCTATGAGTTTAACTAAAACAAACACTTTTAACAATATAATTTTAAATGTACTGTAGGAGTCGTTAAAGATGTCAATGTTGTCATCGCGAGTTTGGATAGTATTGTACTGATTGAGAATTCTATGCATTGGTGATTGCAGACCCAAGTTTGTTCTACAAAAAGGTATATGTATGTCTGGGATATGAATGAGGAATGGCTAGAGATACTTTGTCTAAGAGGTTGCTGCACTGTATTTTATTATTTATTTTATGAAGAAAGCAAAGGTCAATGATACGTCTACGATTATTCAGGGTGATCATATTAAATTTGGATATTCGTTGATCGTATGGGTTTCGATGGGAATAACCACTGCAAGAGAATGCAAGACTTCTTGACAAAGGATCTTTGAATGCTTTCAATCCGTTGCGAACTAACAGCATAGTATGGTGACCAGACAACATTGGCGTATTCGAGATTGCTAGGGACAAGAGTAAGAGACAATTTGGTGGCAAGATTTTTAAACCCTATCGTATTTCTTCTCAGGAAACCTAGCATTTGCGCAGCCTTTTTGACAGTTTGGTCAATGTGTGTTTTAAAGCACAGTTTCGTATCCATTATGACGCCTAAATCACGAATTTCATTGACTTCAGTCAGGTACGCTCCGCTAATCTCGTACTTTGAATCCAGCGGCTTTTTCTTACGAATATATTTAATATAGAAGCATTTATTTTAATTAAGCGTCATGTGATTTGTATTGCACCAGCACAAGATCTCGTAAAGGTCATCCTGAACTAGCTTTGAATCATTAGTGGTTTTAATTGCACGATATTTTTTTAAGTCATCGGCAAATAGGGATATTTTGCAGTGCTTGATACGAGAACTTATATCGTTAATTAATATAAGAAAGAGCACTGGTTCTAAATGAGACCCTTGAGGAACACCCGATAAAGCATGGTAAACTTGTGATCACACATTGATGTCCGGCTCCTAGGGAAATGAGAGTCGGAGTATGTGGTGTTTCCACTAAAAATCACCTCGACTGCCGACCAGTGGCACCATACGGGAAGAATACAGGGTACAGGAACTATCCAGTCTTCCTCCCATGGCGCCAAGTCTAAAGAAACCCGAACCTAAGGAAGGCTTCAAGCTTTCTCCTGCTTTACTGGCTAGTGACTATATCTACGTCACAAAATAAAATAGGTACCTAAAAAGAGCAACGGGTAGGGGTCGCGAAATATTTATTCATACTGTAGGAGCCGTGTCATGAAAAAGGTTGAAAAACACTGCTTTAATTATTTGAGGAGATATATCCAAATTTAATGTTTGCAAATGTATTTTGTAAAGTGTGCATACACCTATAGTAAAAACAAAATAATGCTAATTGACAATGAGACGTTTTTTTTTATTTTATTATCTTTTACGCTGTTTTACGCAGTCAAAGTCAATGTCAATTGCAGGATTATTCTTAGAGTGCAACAGCAGTAGGCGATATCAATTAGCTGTTACAATACTGATTCTATTTTTTGTGAATAAATATATTATATTGTATATCATAATATAATAAATATATAAATATAGTATATTGAGTAAATAAATAGGTCTTCAAAACATCGGATCGAATCGATAAATCGTACGATAAACATCGAGTAAATTCTATGCATAGATGTAGATCGAATATCCCTAGCACATCACCGTCTTTCTAACTGAGAGCTTCCATTGAATGTTTGGGTAAATCCTTATATGGATCCTGTAGGCAGTCCTGAGACCGCATGGTCTACAAGTGCATATGCACCCAGTCTGCTAGTACGACTAAGTTAATCTGTGTGCGAGGGGTAGAGTACCCAGACAGATGATAACAAAGACAACGGCTACTTCGTACCTACTGTTAATAATATGATGGAAGTTTCACTGATTATTCATTATTGGCTATCTATTAGCACCCACTGTCTATAATCCGCAACGTTCAGCACGTGAGCAATTCTAAGATTATTTACTTATTATCATGTAGCATAGGTATTCCTTTTCGAAATGCTGTTGACACAGATTTAAGACTCAGATGGAGCGTATTCGTCCGACTAAGTGAGGCACGTTGACGGCTATGTGTGCGTGACATTTGGCGACTGGCACTGTACGGACACGCGCGCCTATGTGTGTGTAAAGTTGCCAGATTATGAATAATCTCCCACTACCTTGTAGGTATATAGTTTTTGCAAACGGATATAAAAATATTACATATTTTATATTCGTTTGCGGTTTTGAAGAATTTACCATGGATTTAATTAATGCTTTTAATATGTAATGCTGTTATGAAAATGATTCAAATAAAAGAAACCATTAATGTATGCTTTTATAAATACATTTCTTAAATTTAGGTACTGAGTAAAGTTTTAACTAATTTTATTCGTAAATTGAGAAATAAATAGATTATGTTTTGTGATTAATACCCTCGATCCAGAAGAAATACTTATATAATACTACATATATTTACGAATACCAATCATGGGGTTCAGATCTTAGATCGGCGAATATGTTGTTTATTTTTTGTTTAGATATATATATATTCTCAGTATAGTATCTGGAAATGTTTGGTTAATTGCAGTAGGCTTGCGTCCTAAATATTAATTAGCTATAAACATTTTGTCATGCACACAATAAATTATGAATATTATGATTCATAAATCAAAACAAAAAACATTGCAATTAAAAATGAATAATGGCTGCAATCAATGATTTCTGTTTCTGTACTTAATGTACACACGGCGCCAAGTCAAGCTAAACAGTTGCAGTACGATTTTGATACTTATTCCCTACTCCATAAGAACGGTTCAAAGGTCAAAGTGTATAAAGCTTGACGAGGAGCCATGTGTACACGAATATTTGGATCGTTTGGGGATCGAACTCAAAACAATGTATGTACTAATGGAAATTCTATTACTATATTTTATAAGAAGAAAGATAATCTACAATATAATTTTACATTACGTTAATGTATTTTTCATTAACATGACCATCATTATTACATAATCAATAGACAAGTGCATTTTCCCTAATTCAGGGAGAACGGCGTCGACGTAAACTGGCAACACTTACATATTTTCTGCAGAAATACGAATTTTATCGAAATAATATTATAAAACAGTCAAATAATCCATAGTTATCTGTAAAAATATATTACCATCTTCCCGTTTTTGCTTTTGGAAACAACTTTTACAATGTTTAAAAAAGCAAAACGGCATTTTATGAATTTAAAAGCTTGATTGATCGTGGCGTGTGAACTGTGCGATGCTTCGCAGCGCACTGAGCCGAGTTTGTATTCGCTTTTCAATTTTGTATTTGCTTTAGTGGCCTCACGCAAGTGTTCCGCGCGCTCTGTCTGCCTTTTGTTCTGTAGTCTTAGGCTGTTGATATCTACATAATAAACAGTAGGTCTCCGTACATATTATGTGATACTTTTACGATAGAAAGCACAAAATAATTGTAGCTGTTAGTTAGAGTATGGTGATGTTTACAAGGTGTCAATAAAAGATGGATGGTGAATTGGTAAATGTATTATAATAATGTGTAAGTAGGTACCAACAATAAAAAATAGGCTATGAGACAGATTTGAGGCACTCTCGATTCTTGAATTTCTTGAAATTCGTATCCCAGGATGGAATCCTGGCGTACCTCAAGATTGCGTTCTAGGGCCGATGTACATGTACCTATCATAAACAATTCTATAGCAACCTTTGCTAATCAATAATGCACTTATGGTGATTTAAAGTCCTAATGAAGATGAACCCATCGCGATATACGATATTTTAGGTAATGACGACCGGTTGGCGCAGCGGTAGTGTAAGCGACTGCTACGCCGAAGGTTGCGGGTTCGATTCCCGCTCAAGTCAAACATTTGTGTGCATGAACATGGATGTTTGTCTTGGTCTGGGTTTTTCTATGTATAATATGTATGTATTTACAAAAAAAAAAGTATATATGTATGTTTATCCATTATCTAGTACCCATAGTACAAGCTCTGCTTAGTTTGGGACTAGATGGTGATGTGTGTATGTGGTAGAATATTATATTATTATTATTCTAGGATCGGCTAGTGTCTGAATTCTCAAGATCTGCGTATTTCATTGCGATAGAAATCCGACAATTTCTTTCGAGTGTAATTTCTCTCGAATAACAAAATCAATTGGCATTTTAGATTCAAGTATCAAAACTTTTTTAGCGTGAATAGTATATGAATAGTATTATCAATCACATGTAAGTACCTACTAAATTATAACAGTGAGAACGAGGTAAACATGATTAGTATCATTACTATACTAATAAACAATATAATTTCTGCCACCTAAACCACTAAAATAATCCATACCTTACATCGGAGGTAACCAAGTTCGAAAGCTGCTATCGCTTTATTATGATGTACTTACTTACCTACTTAAAAATAAATTGCAGAACTTTAATTACTAGGCGCATAGATTTAATTCGTCTTACTAAAACATACACCTACGATTTTAAAAGTGCAAATAGTCTATGATATTAAAAGCGTCAATATATGATAAATCTGTAAGTACCATGTTATGAAACTGACAGATTCATCATCCTCCTAGCGTTATCCCAGTTTCAATCTGGGGTCCGCTTACTAGTCTAACCGGATTTGGCTGAATATTAGCTTTTCCACAGAGCGACTGCCTGTCTGACCTCCGCAACCCGAAGGGATAGCGATATTCCATGGTTTAGACTAGTGTCAGTTACTCAGTTTATTTAGAAGGTACTGACGCCCTGTAACGACTGTCAAAGATCTTCATGACAACCGGGACCGACGGCTTAACGTGCTCTCCGAGGCACGGGACAAGCGATAATTAATAATTCAATACGCACATAACTCCGAAAAGTAATTGGAGCGCGCCGTGGATTCGGACCTGATACCCTCTGCATGGCAGTCTGTTGGTATCTCCACTAGGCTATCGCTGCCTATGAAACTGACAGATGTAAACAATCTGTCAATGAAACTGACAGATTGTTTACATCTTTTATCGTGATTATCTGCACGCACTTAGTAAATAGACTTTCTATAAATTTATTTTAAACTACATAATAATGATTAATTTTACACCTAACACGTTTGGTCTTTGATATCAGTGGTTTAAAATCAAAGCTAAACCATCATTGTTAATTCTAGCAGAGGCCAGAATTAAGAATGAAGGTTTAAATTATTTAAGCGTAAAGTACTTTCTGGTAAATGAAAGAGGCTGGTTTGATGTTGTCTGCTATCTCCCTATCATGATCGCTTAGTAAAATGACTAAGCTTTTTTGGATACTTCTAATACTTCGCCTGATAGCTAGGGGCGGCTTTAGGCGGTACGAAGCTGCGGGCGATACATGGGGCGATATAATCTCTTTAAGAGGCCCTTGTCTTTTCTAACTGTAATTATACCTACTGATCAGTAGAAGCATGGGCGGCCTAGGTCATTGGATTGTCCAGGATGCATGAAGGCGCGAGACCCTGGGCGGTTGCCCTGTTGCTCCCCATTTGGACTCCTACCTTTACTTGTGGACAATCAGTCCAATCAACACGAGACAAATAAGTGAATAAAATGTGCTACAATTATTCATTTGTTTCAGATCTGCCTGCCGAGTCTCATTTACGCGTATGGAGTGGTTTTAGTATATCTGCATGAGCTTCAGGTGCCAATATGGCTCGGCTTGTCCACACCGACAATTTTTATCCTCGTCTACAATCTTACACGTAAGTTGGAAACATTTTCATTCTATTTGTACCTATTTGTATCTAAATAAGTAGGTATTTTTTTTTTAACCTGTTTGTCGTCCTTGCGTTATTCCAGTTGCATCCAAAAGTTTTTGCCGAGCACCTCACGGTCCTCTTGCTTGTCTAACAGATTTGACTAAATCCTACAGAATGTTACCGCCGTTTGACATCCGCAGACCATGGTAGCAATATTCCATAGTTTTGACCAGTATATTCAAGGGGACGGACTTCCCAAAACGGTTAGCAGATATCTTCAAGACAGCAAGGCCAAATGGCTTAACGTGTTCTCTGAGTCACTATTAAATTTAATACGCGTCGTTAACTTCGAAAAGTCAGTGGTTCGTGCCGAGAATTTGAAAACGATACCCTCTACAAGCAGTGGCGTAAGGCGTAACTATGCTATTGAGGGCTCGTAATTCACGATCGCATAGACATGGACTGCTAATACAGTGGTGCGTAGATATTTTGTCAGTCATAAGTTTTTGGGTGACTCGTGGTGGCTTTTTGCTCATCTTGCCGGCTGTAGTTACCCCACTGACAGTCTGTCAGTATTTTCACTAGGCTATCGCCTTTCTACATTTTTTGTATCTAAATAAGCTGTTGCAAAATACCCTGTTTTCAGAATGCTGGTGCAGAGAGGCAGCGGATTCGTGGGGAGGGTCCGTAGGCTACCGTGTTATGGCCTCCGTCGGACTCCTGCTGATCGTGTTGAGTCTAATTCTTTGCGCGGTCATACCCATACATCTGCAGCCGTACACCTACGGCATTTTAGGAGGTAACATTATTTTTAGGCCTATTGCGGTAGCACACTTTCACAAAATATTACCTATAAAATTTAAAATACCTTATTTTTTAGGTCTAGGATCATCAATAATATCGGTCCAAGTGGATGCCGTGGTATTTGACACGTACGACTCACAGCTGGGAGTAATTCGAGGACTATGTTTTGCCGGTCAAGCCGTGGGACAGTCGATATTTCCTCATATTATAACAGCTCTAGTAGATTGTTACGGATATTCTCATTCGTACATAGTTCTCGGCGGAATTATGCTACAAACTTTGCCAGCCATCTTGTTATTGAAAGTCGAAGAAAGATTCTCAAGACCGATGTCATTCTCTCGATACAGCGATGTAGCAAAAGCATATTCTGTTTTTAGTAATGAAGGCATGGACAACAACTATAATTCTACTGAATTCCAATTACATGACATGAGCAAAAAGTGCTGGCAGAGTCCATCAGACGACAATTTGCACAGGGAACCAGAATATCTGGACGGCGATAATGACTATGATGGCGAAGTTGTACCAACTATTACTCCTCCGCCTAGCCCAGAGGAGAAACGTAGAAATTTATTTGGCGTAGAAATATTACCAGAAATACCTGAAGAGAGCGAAGACAGTGACAATGATGACTCACTTTCTACAGAACCTGATATCAATAAGAATAAAAAACGACTCAGTGTCGCGATCAAAAGGCTAAGTACGCTAGGTGATAATTTTGATGACTACATATCTAAACAAATAAGGAAAGACTCTCAGACGAGTGAGCAAGAAGACACCGAGCATAAAGATTACGCTCAAGTAGAAGTAATGTATGATAATGTATCGCCAGTTACAGATATTCAAAGAGAAAAAGTATTTAATTCGTTTAGTTTTCGCTGTCAGTCAGCATATGCAAGTATGAGGAGGCGAGTGTGGATGCCGTCGTACAGAGTTTACACCATTAAGAGGAGACTAACATACTTGCTTTATTATATTAATGACACATTTATAAAACCTTTGATGAGGTCGTTGTCATGTTGGAAATTCTACCCGTCATTAATGATATACTTCGCTAGATTAAGTTTAACGGCCCTGGCTATGGTGTCCCTGCCACTCATTGCTTCCGACATGCATCCGAAAATATCAGTTAGTGATTCCAATTTCCTGATGACGTTGTATGGATTTACATGGATATGCTTTTTAATGTGCACGCCTTGGTTGGCGCAGACGCCTAAGAGGAATTTTAAATACGTAGCAGTTGCCGGGTTGTTCATATCTACAGCTTCTTGTTATGGTAAGCTTACCAAACTTATAAATTGTTACTATGTGTTTTGCAAGTATTATTAAATTTGTTGTCACGATGAACGTCCTGGTAAAGTGAACTTAGTTTATGCAAAAGACAAAACAAATGGTATACCTAATAAGCCGTGAAGGTTGGATTATATTATTTAGAATAGCATTGAAAGACGGAAGGTAGGTACTTATCTCTCTTTATGCCTCGTAATGATTAGTTTATGATTCTAGATAATATATATATCTGGGACCTGGGACTAACATTATCACAGGCCACAGCTTGTATATCTATAATAGATACCAGATATTCGGATAATAACGATTACCTGCCATTTTCCTAAATCTCTCAAGCTATATTAAATGCCGTGTGGTTGACGGCATAGAATACAAGTGTCACCACCCCCTATCTTTCTGTGGGTGTCGTAAGAGGCGACTAAGGGATAACACGATGCAAATACCATCTTTGCGTAGAGACGGAAAACTCGACATCAAACCCTATACGACTGCCTCGCTGGTCTCGCGGCATAAATGTGCGCGTGGGATCGGGAGGTCCCGGGTTCGATTCCTGGGTCGGGCAGTGTTATTGGGCTTTTCTGTCACGAAATTCTCAGTAGCAGCACGGAGTCTGGAAATGTGCCCGGTACGGCAATAGGCTCGCCCCTTATTACGTGGGACTAAAGTATATCTGGCGAAAAGTGGGTGTAGAAATACACCTCTGACCTACCTCTTCGGGGTTATAGGCGTGAGACTGTGTGTGTGTGTGTGTGTATGTGTATATTAAATGCTACTACTCGTAAGTACTAGGTGTGGATACGCGTTAATAGAGACAACAGCTTATTTTTTATAGTGACTGGTTGTAGATGCAGTTGTACTTTTGCTTTCAATTGCTCCGTATTTGCATATTGTCATACACAAAATATATAAGTAATAGACTTTACCCGTATACACAGGTATATATACCTGTGCACATCGATCAGACCAACAAAACTTTTTCGAACTGTCAAGAATCATTTATGCAACAGATTTTATTTCATCAGCTTTTGTTGAGGGACAAAGGTACCTATAGATAGTTATGGACCTCATCTTTGCATCAGCTGATTCCTTTAGGTACTACCATTTCGAAAATATCTGTACACGACTCTGATACTTATTACATTGTGACGTTTCTGTAAACGGGGACGAAAATGCCGCTGCAACATTTGATTCTAAACATTTTTCTTTTCTTTCAGTTTTAGCGGTTGCAGACAACCACGACTCATTCTCCATCGGCTGTGTGATAGCTGGTTTTGGATATGGCGCCATATCTTGCTGCTGGGAAACTGTTGTCCAGGATTTCCTAGGTGCCCGAAAATGGCCTAAATTACACAGTCCCTTAGAAACGATCTCCGGTCTCATTCTCACCGTCTTCGTAGTGGGGATTTCGTTTATAGTCGATAAAGAAAGAGGTTTACAACAAACCGTGTTCATACTGGCTATTATATTATCTATTATTTCGTTTGTATGGTTGCTGATAGCATTGGCTTATTTATATATTACTAAACTAAAAAATATGAGGCTTCGTAAACGCTGGTTATTTTCATAGGGATTGTGACTACATACCTTACCTACTTGACGTGCCTAGTTTCCGGTAAACAATCAAAGTGGAGCAGTGTGTACTGGATGGTTTGGTGCACTACAGTTGTGATATCTAAAATTAAGTAATATACCTATAAACTTACTGTAATACGTACCGAATACGTAATCTAATAAAATAATATATTTTATAGAATTTACAAAATATGTTTTATTAGTATAATAATGGTTTTCTATCAACTCCTGAGGGAAGGTGTAATCTTATGTAAGTTAGTAAGTGCGTTAACTTTTCTGACGCTGAATAAATCATCTGCTAAATGAGGCATAAGATGAAGTAGGTAGTAGGTACTAGGTACAATCAAACAAGTCGGCGATGGACCAGTTTGAAAATAAATCCCTTGGCTCGCTCATAGAGTCGAGGCACACTAGAAACTGGTTTTGTATACGAGTGTCAATGTGTGTGTAAAGTAGCGCTGGAAGCGACGATGCCTTGCTGAGCGATTCTCGCCCTTATAGTGGTCTAGCGGAAAATTGTTATGATATCGTGTTGCGACAGATTTACAGATACCTACAAAGAGTAACTACCCCATTTCGTTCCGTGGGTGTCGTAACTTCGTAAGAGGCAACCAAGACAATTCGAGGTAAATAGTATAAGTAGGCAACGGAAACCTTGACGCTACCAACTCGTGTGGCCAGCGTGGTATTCTAGGCTAAACCGTCCTATTAACTTACAATATCATTGTGACTCAAATTATGAGAGACACGCCCAGCAGTGGACTGCGAAAATAAGTCTAACTAATTTACTTTGGGATGATTTCAGTTCCTGTTATGTAAGTAGATATAAGGTTTACTATTGTTTGACAAAAAACGTATGACAAAAGAGCATTTTACAAACAACGTTTGAAAAACTAATCATTTGACAAACTTTCATTTCGCAAACATATTACTTTAAAAACAATCATTTGACATAATACAGGTTTCGCAAATGTGTTACTTAGAAAATAGTTTAAATGTTAAATAATTATTTTAAAAATAATCATTTGACTAAATAATTCGTTTGCCAAATTGGTGATTGTACACAAAGTTAGAAGATAAATTATTAGTTTTTAAAAATAACTAATTTCTAACCAATACTTACGCGAAATGTTGAAAATATTTAATTGCTTGGTTTTCATTTTCATCTTGGACAGATTATATAAAGGCAAGTAATAATTTTGTATTAATACTAATTCCATAGAAAGGTAAGTCTTTTAAAAAAATATACACACTGCCTGAATTAAGCGAAATGAGTAGAATTCGGTTCTGGCTGGTTCGTTGTGGTCGCAGTTCTAACCTAACCTAACCAGCCATTGTTTCAGTTGACCCTACACAAAGATTGTTGTATTATCGTAGATTTTGGTTAATAAAATATTTACCAAGCAAGGCATTTTTTCAAATGTTATTTATATGCTTTACATTGTTTTGCCAAATAACATGTTTAAAAAAATAATCAAATTGTAAATTAATGTTTTAGCATAATAACTTTTTTATAGTAAATATATTGTGTCATGAGTAGTTTATTAAACAATAGTTTGTAAAATAATAAATTTATCAAGTATAATATTGTCAAATGTTATTTGTCAAATGAAAATTTTTCATTTGTTTTTTGTCAAATGATCGGACACCAGATATAAACTATTTTTTTTATAGGTAGGTAAGGTCAGAGCTATTCAAGCTATTGTTTAACGTGCGCCTTTTACTATGTTAAAATTATCATCTTTGATAAAAAAGGTAGATCCCTCCGGTCCACCGGTTTATTTCTGCCTGTAAAACAGATGATTCGGTGGTTACTAAAGCGTGGCTTGCCGTTCGTAGTAGATCGACAAAGCCAAACAACGTTTGCACAGGTCGCGTGTGGCATTAAACATCAGAGCGCTACCTTGCTTCGGAGCGCATGTAAAGCTCTCGGTTTTGGTTCTTGCCTCAGGACAGGAGTCGTTAGGCCATAGGTATATAGAGTTTGCCACACACTCACAAAAAGAAAGACCATCCTTGTGGTCCTCCAAAATGATTATATTTAGGTACCTACTAAAAGATCTAGGGTAAAAGTGGGAGAGACGCCATATATGAGGAGAGATGCCATACACTGGCTATCTCGCTATGTGAGTGAGACAGCACTGTGTATTCTACTGAGCGTAACAACTCATGACCACTGCCATCAGTAGCGGCTTTAGGGGGGGGGGCGACCGGGGCGGTCGCCGGGCGCCAGGATCCAGGGGCGCCGCAGGCGCCCGGGACTAGTCAAGTGCGGGGTTAAAGAGAAATACTAAATGTATCCGTTTATAAGATTTTTAAAGATGCCTCGAGGGTTATAGTAAAATGCTAAGAAATCGTAGATACTATGAGTCTCGGGGTATGGTAAAGTGAGTGAAAGAATCGCAATGGGCGCTAGGTTGATCATTGGAAATAAAATAATTAAGTAAAGAATTTATCTCCCTGACAAACTGGTATCTTTTTAAATAAATCTAAAGTTATCGACGTTTTCTTTATATTAGATAAAATGTTTTAACTGAATATGTTATACTATTGGTCGCCAAAGCTTAGAATAACAACACCATATTCCCTTCCGTTGGTGAATGTATGAGGCGACTAACAGATTGTCAGCGGAAAAGGTGCAGTAGCGTTCCTTTGTGCAGGTAACGTTCTTACTGTGGTTGCCAACTTGCATATCCAACGTGGCGACTATGGGTAAAACCTAGCACAGAGAGGTTGGACTACGTTTTAAGGTTATATTTCTTTGACCTAGCATGAAAAGTAGCCAAAGAGTACGGTGCCTAGTCCATAGCCATATTGGTCATGGTAGTGTAAGGATGCTAAGAATCCCCGGGCTATGGATAGCTGCCAACATCGATTGAACCTAGCTACAGACAAGGAACGCAGTTGACGGCTGGAAAAGAGTGGACGTATCCCTTGTATCGGGCGGGCTGCCTATTTTACTTCAGGCATGTAAGCTAACGACCCTATGGTGACGTGGTTAAATCTCGTCAAAAAACAACTGTCTGTGACAACGGGACTGAGATCTGCAACGTCTGGACCCAGGTAGCGTACCTTGCACTGAATCGTGTGGAGAATAATGTTTGGGACCGCATAAAGCGCATAATTATGGGAACACAAGAAACCACAGGAGGCAAATGCTAAACAAGTTCAAGCAGGAGATGATCTGCATGAAGATGAACTTGGACCATGGATGTAGATCTGAAAGCACCCCGACAGTGACACAAATAAGAAGATTTATGAACGAACGTAAAACCCTTGAGTAACACTAGATGAGCCCGCGGCTACACCCGCGTTATTTAGGACTATGAGTAGCATCACGCTGATGTTATATAGCCGTATAACGTGATGATATACACAAAAGTAATTATTCCAATCACACCATTGCAGTTATTTCTGAGATTAGCGCGTTCAACCATGTGACGGATAGATACCTAGATGAGGACTTAAGCGGCATAGTCGGTACTGTACGTCAACTAGGAATAAGGCACATTAGGAAAAGATGACTTGTTGGGAAATCTAAACTTTCAAATGATCTTCTGGAACTAATGCGACAGGAAACACCAGAGGCAGCCTTGTTAAACCCTTATTCACCGTGTAGAGATCTGGAGCTCGGCGAAACTGAGAGAGAGAGAACTCATAGGAGGCGATTGTGCAAAATCCGTGGTCAAAAGTCTTCGCGAAAGTACTGGGAATGACTCATCTGACAAAGATGACTACCTCGAGTAGTGATACCACTAAAACAGCAAGCATCTATGCTTGCTGTTTTATACTTATGCGAATATCTGTATGCTGCGCATGCACCAATGCCTCTACACTCCACTGCTAGCCACCCGGAGCCTACTAACTAACTATTTAATAGAAGATTTCCCAGACGTAGCTGTCGAGGAAATCAGTGCGCCTCTCAGGCAGCTTAGTAAAGGCTCCCGGGGAAGACGGTGTAGCCACCTGGCTTTTGTGGACTTCGAGAAGCCTTGATTTTAGGCCCCACGTAAGAAGGGGCGAGCCTATTGCCGTTACGCTGGATCAAGAAGCATTTCACAAAATTCATCTACCTACTAATTTTCAAATGTGAATAAAGCGGTTAAGACATGTGGACGGACAGACAGACATGACGAATTCACAAGGGTTCCGTTTTTTGCCATTTTGGCCAAGGGGGGCGCCAAATGAATGGCTCGCCTGGGGCGCCTGGATGGCTAAGGCCGGCCCTGACTGCCATCGAAACAAGTAAGTGCCTGTTCAACCGCGCTTGAATACGTTGCATGTTTTAGAGATTATTTCTTCTGTATAATTTATATGGCAAAAACTTCGTGCGCGTTTTAGTTAACTGAATCCCCTAAGTGCAGTGACGATACATTTAAGTAAGTACTTATTTTATTCTTTGATTAGGTTTGTTTTTAACATAATAAAACCATAATTTTCTACCCTGATTTATATTGAGTGATATTTTATCCGTATGACATCTATCCTCGAAAATGAGGAGAGATGCCATAGCTTTTATAGTGTGTGTTTTAGTGTTTAATTAAAACGAAGTTTTTTCTTTGTCAGAATGCCCAGAAAATATGTAAGAAAGCAAAACAGATCCAGAGGACTGTGGACTGAAGAAAATTTAAAGTTGGCTGTAGAAAAGGTGAAAAAGGCGAAATATCAAAAATTATTTTTAAATAAAAAAGGAAACCGACTTCAAAAATCACTAAGGAACTAAAAAGCAAAAAATAATTGGTTTTGGAGCAAAACTTTTTGGAGTCGGTGCCAAGCCAAGTATTTCTGATCTGACTTTAAAACCTCTGCACTTTTTTATATAACTTTCGTTGTTGATTGAATAGGTAGTAATAAGTTTAGTAACTTTTTGCGTAAGGGCTTGGCACCGACTCCAAAAAGTTTTGCTCCAAAACCAATTATTTTTTGCTTTTTAGTTCCTTAGTGATTTTTGAAGTCGGTTTCCTTTTTTATTTAAAAATAATTTTTATTTTTTGCTTTTTAGTGGTATACGAATAAAAATTAGTAATAGGTGGTAAGTAGCTACATAGGATAGTGTAGGTGGTACATGATGTGGAGGCCTTCCTTACGTGCCTCAATTCTGAAATGTAGACCTGTACCTTTCTGGCAATTTCTAGCATTTTTATTTGTTTTCAACTTACTAGCCTAAACACGTTGGTTTTAGTTCCATCATCAGATCCCGGCAATCATCCAGTACCAAAGTGTTTGCCAAGTTATTACAAAGATCCCATGGCCACCTTCCTGCTCTATCATCAGACTTTGGAAAACATTCAGCACTAAAGTCCATGTAAAGACGAATCAAACGAGACCAAACTCAATGGGATTGCGTAATTGTATTACAATTATCCCATGGCTACCTTCCTGCTCCATCATCAGAGTTTGGTAAATATTCAGCACTAAAGTCCATGCAAAGACGAATCAAAAGAGCCCAAACACAATGGGTTTGAATCTTTGTTTTACAAAGATCCCATGGCCACCTTCCTGCTCCATCATCAGAGTTTGGTAAACATTCAGCATTAAAGTCCATATAAAGACGAATCAAACGAGCCCAAGCTCAAGGGATTGCGTCTTTGTATTAAAAAGATCCCATGGCCAACTTCCTGCTCCATCATCAGACCCTGGAAAATATCCAGTACCAAAGTCCATGTAAAGACGAATCAAACGACCCTAAACTCGATGAGATTGGGTTGTTGTATCACAAAGATCTCATGGTTACCTTCCAGCTCTATCATCAGACCATGGAAATCATCCAGAATCAAAGTCTATGTAAAGACGACTCAATCGAGCCCAAACTCGACGGCATTGAGTTGTTATCGTCAAATCGCTTTAAATGTGCTTATAAAATTTGAAGAGTTCCTCCGATTTTTTCAGGATTCCATGATCAAATCCTGACCTGATGATCATGGGACCAATTAGGAGGTATACTCTTTCAATCAAAATAATAAATTTTTAAATCGGTACAGGCGTCGTAGAGAAATCGGGGAACATACATAAAAAAACAAAGATTCCGACGAATTGAGAACCTCCTCCTTTTTTTGAAGTCGGTTAAAAAAATGAAGCGCAAAGGCGTTATGGAATCCCGATTCGTACCTTGTCTAGGAGAATTCAAAGTGGAAATACTACCAAATCTGGATTAGGACCTGGGGACCAAGGTATGTTATTAGTTATTAAGTAGTAAAATAAAGGTAAAATGAATAAAATTGTTTTACGCGTGAACTCTTCCTCATGCCATGGCATCTCTCCCATAGTACGTGGGAGAGATGGCATATTGATACTTGTGTTTTTTTTATTTTTAGGGTTCCGTACCTCGAAAGGAAAAAAACGGAACCCTTATAGGATCACTTTGTTGTCCGTCCGTCTGTCAAGACCCTTTTTCTCAGGAATGCGTGAAGGTATCAAACTGAAATTTATACTAAATACTCGAATCTACGGTTCCATAGAGCTGTAAAAAAATCAAACTTCTAATCTAACGCAATCAAAAGACACAGCCGTTTATGCTGCAAATTTCAGCATATTTTCAAACTCGCATTGGAATCAAAACCTACAGGGTACTTCCTGTGAACTCAGAATCTTGAAATTTGGTACGAAGTAACGTCTTATATCACATATAAAGGAAAAATTGCGAAAACCGTAAATTTTTTGTTACAGCATATAAAAAAATATTTTTAATAAATTTAAAGTTACTACCCCTTTCTCTTGAACGTGTGGAGGTATTAAATTAAAATTCATATCAAATACTCAAGTATATAACACCGTTAGGCTGCAACAAAATCAAGCTTCTATGTCAACGCAATCAAAAGAAAGAGCAATATAATCATATTTTCAAACTGGCGTCTACTCGCAAGGGAATCAAAACCTACAGGGTACTTCCCGTGAACTCAACATCTTAAAATTTGGTACGAAGCAACGTCTTATAGCCCAGATAAAGGATGCGGAAGGCTGAGGACCGTGTACTGTGGTGCGTGTTGGGAGAGGCCTATGTCCAGCAGTGGACTGCGATAGGCTGATTGAGATTTTAAATAGCCCAGACGCTGCAAACGGCCATTGTGAATGCTTGCATTTCGAAATGTTTAATGTCTGAGTGATAACTGTATATAGGTCACCACAATGTCCAATTAATGTTGCAATATAATGCATAAATACAACAATATACGGCAGCAACCTCAATAGGTATAATTCATGCTCTCTAATTGTCGTGGGAGACTTCAATATTGATTTTAGAATGAATCCCCAAAATTGAATTTTCACATATTTTTCATCTATAAACATGTTTCCGTTAATAAACACTAGCACAACACGAAGTAGTACATTTATAGATAACGTTTTTCGAACTTCAATGTTCAATGTGGTACTTTCTTACCGTTTTCAGTCTCCATTTACAGATCTGGTTCAAATTTGATACGTAATTCCATACTTTAAAATTTTCATTTCCTTTAAATGTTTTTTTTTAATTTACATAACGTAACATAACTTCACGCCTTTTTAACCCTGAAGGGGTAGGCAGAGGTGTATTACACACCCACACTTGGCCAGTTATGTTTCGGTCCCAATGTAATAGAGGGCGAGCCTATTGCCATCTACCGGGCACATTACTAAGTGAGCGATAATTAACATTTTAAATACACACATATGTAACTCCGAAAAGTCAGTGATTTGTGCCTGGGGTACCTGGAGATCGAACCCGAGATCATCGTCTCGGCAGTCCGTTACCTACACCACTGGGCTATCGCCCCTTACTTATTTTTGTTATTTATTTAAGAATGTTGATTATTGTATTATTTTATGTGTAAATAGTCACCCTAGTTTAATTTTCATCGCAAATAAATACTATAATTATTAAAAATACTTAATTAGTATTTTAGTAACAGATTTCTAATAGTCACTAAAACTTTATAAATCAATAACTTTGATAAAAATCTTACCATCATTCATCAGCAGACTTTTGCAAGGCTGTTGCAAGGCTTACCAGCCTTGCAACAGCCTTGCAAAAGTCATTTAAGTTATATTATAAAATAAGCGATATTGTTAATATAAAATAAAGGATGACTGATTACAAACGACAAAGACTTTTTTTTCTTTAATTAATGCTCCTCCAGCTTTCCATACTGTAATGTTATGGATTTCATTTTGCAATAAAAATACCATAACTATGACTGGTGAACTTTTACTTATATACCTACAGGTTTGTACGGAACCCTCGGTGCGCGAGTCCGACTCGCACTTGACCGGTTTTTTATCTTTATAATATCTTGATATTATTTTAAAAGTCGATTTTTGTTAGTACCTATGTCTAAACCTGTAACTTGCCAACAATAATAAACCATTTGATTATAATGCATTTTTCTAGTAAAACTCCGCACTAATAAATACCTACTATGGCATCTCTCCCGCTTTTACCCTATTGTGTAATAGAGGAAAAAGTTGTACGCCAGCGCCACTGCGTTATACGTACCTACTTTAAGCGGTAGCCTTGTGGAGATACCAACAGACTGCCATGCAGAGGGTATGCAGATCAAATCCCTGGCGCGCACCACTGACTTTTTGAAGGTAATTGCGCATTAAATAGTTAATTATCGCTTGCCCCGTGCCTCGGAAAGCACGTTTTACCTTCGGTCCCGGCATTTACAAAGATGTTTGAAAGTCGTTACGGGAAGTCAGAAACCTCAAATAAACTGATACTGGTCTAAGCCATGGAATATAGCTATCCCTTTGGGTTACGGCGCCACGGCGGTTAGACGGCAATCGTTCTGAAGAAAAGCTGATATTAAGTGTCCCGCTATTCATTAACTATTTAATCTTAGCGCGCCGCTTCCAACAGTTTATTTTTATGGTAATAGGCGGCAAACGAGCAGACGGATCGCCTGATAGTAAGCAATTACCGTCGCGCCGCCCATGGACACAAGCAACACCACAGGAGTCACAAGTGCGTTACCGCCCCTTGGAGTTGGGAAAAGGGATAGGATGAGGGAAAAGGAACAGGGGATAGGGCCTCCGGCACTCTCACTCACCGAACGAAAGGCAACAGTTTAGGTAGGTACTTTTACTTAACGTCGATTTTCTGTGAGAGGGTAGTAGGTACTTCCCCGGTCGAGCTGGCCCATTCATGCTGAAATCAGCAAGGCTCTACTACCTCAGATACCACGATTAGTTTATGTGTGCCGTAGGTACGTCCACAGTATAATGGATTATTTGACTGTGAATTAATTTAATAAATCTAATCTTTGAATTAATTTAAATTTTGCAAATTCATGCTATGAGCCGTATTACATCTATTTATAGAACTAGAATATTAATAATAAGTGCCTATCTAAAGCAGCGTATGGAAAATTTATTTTATTGCTAATTGTGTACAGAGCAAATAAGAGTCACACTTTTATTGATATAAACTAACAACTAAACGAGTAGGTACCTACTATCTGTCACAGATAGCCTTCTTCCAACTCATATCGGTATTGTGGTAAACCCATTACGAACAGGCTAAGAACCCGTTTTTAATTTCAGCCGTCATTAAGATCATTGTTGTGAATAATCAATTTTAAGAAAATAACAATTATACTTACTTATACAGAATAGACTTACAAATTAAACATTTATTTTAGAAGGCTTCATGAGATCTTCCACGTCGTACTTAGTCAATTAAATTGTGTAGCTCTTATGGCAGCCCTTTGGTCACGCGAGGGGTCGACTAGTATTTTAGCGAAATCTCTAAAAAGACATCTCGCACTTCGACGCTGTGGTCCCAACATTTGTACTCCAAACATAATCCGCTATTAGATGGACTTATGTAGCACCGCTAAAGCTACAGCAACTCCCGCGCGACCTGCTATGCTAGCAAGAGGTGATGGCGCAAGCGTATCGACACACGTTGCGTCCTATACTAAAGGTCTACCCAACTTCCATGGTCGTAGAGTCATCCCTTATGGCCTTTTGCCACCGTCGCGAGTCAAGCCCTGATGTTCTAGTTGGCCTGGAACGCCAGTATTTTTTTAATCATACCTACTTCGATTAATAATGTAAGTCCTGTATCATTCTAATATGTGCCTTATTAGCTACCAGTCTAGTTCCTACATCGCGCTCTTGTAAGGGTCGGCGCAAACGGGCGGCGGCCCGTTTGCGCCGACCTGATATGAAAAAGTGTGTTAAGTGGCTGTCGCTGGCCACCAGTGGCTGTGGTCGGTTGCCCGTTTGCGCCGACCCTACTGTGTTTTACTTGGTTATCTATTGTTTAAATATAATGACTCAAAATATGCTGTATTAGATACAATAAACAGTGACGGTCACCATATGGAATGCCTCGGCACATTTTTGTTATGTTGATTCAGCGAAGAGAGAAGCAGCGATAGCCGAGTGCAGAGACCGACAGACTGCTACGAAGAGGTTCTCGGGTTCGAATCCCCGGCACGCATCAATGACTTTTCGAAGTTAAGTGCGTATTAAAATGTTAATTATCGCTTGCTTATCGGTGAAGGAAAACATCGTGAGGAAACCTACATGTCTGAGAGTTTTTCATAATGTTCTAGAAAGACATGTGAAATCTGCCAACCTGCACTTGACCAGCGTGGTGGACTATGGCCTTGCCCTTCTCATAGTGACAAGAGACCCGTGCCCAGCAGTGGGACAGTATAAAGGGCTGATGATGATATGTTGATTCAGTGAGCGTAACAATAACTTTCGTAGAGTAAGCGAGAGAGAAACAGAAACCGCACAGCAGGATCCATTTTGTATTTTATATGAGGGTATGTTATCGCGGTAGATCCCCTGGTGCTTATGTAGACATTAACGAACCCAATGAATTTTATTGTTAAGTATTTGTGTCCGTATGGATTGAGGAGCCACTTCAGATTTTACAATGAAGCTTGGTCCGTTATTTAGTACGAAGAGAAATAATTTTGTAGGCCAAATGTTGAAATTTGTACTAAAGTATTTAAAAAGTTATATCAATGTAAAGGTGGCTCCTCAGTACATACGTCTGAACTGAGGAGCCACCCTAGAACTCGAAAAGTATTGAATGGATATTTATGAACATTTTGTATCATTTTGTACTAACTGTGAACAGCATCTACAAAAAATCTGAGGATTGTATCTTTGATATTCAGGAAGATATTATACTTTAAGTGTGGCTCCTCAATCCATACGCCATGCGAGTGTGAATTCCGTGAAAGTAGTAATTCGAATTATGTTTTCAGTTTATGATCATTTTGTAGTAGTTGTAATCAAATTTTTATTAACTTTATAGACTTGTAAGATCAAGGGAATTTGTAAAAAATACAAATGAATGTGGCTCCTCAATCCTGACGCTGTGCAAATAAATAATTAATTGTACCTATCTGAGATCACAACGGAATCAAACACCCGATACGGCTACATTTTGTACACATTTGTACAAAATAAATATGTACAGCTCAACACTGTAATACATTCGATAGCTGAAAAACAAATCACTTTTCGATATAACCTAAAAATTTACGATTAGGGTGACCATGACTTATAATTACAATGGAATGGCCTGCCTTTTTAATTTTATTTCTGCTATATTATTTTGAAAAAATGTCAAGCCACGGCCTTTCCTGGACAGTCTATTAAATAAAAAGTTATTTTATGAACACCTAATATTCTCACTATCATAAATTCAGCCAAAAGATGTCCACAGCTGGACCTGGCTGGCCATTCGACCAAGCTTCGTTGTAAAATCTGAAGTGGCTCCTCAATACATACGGACACAAGTATTTTATAATTCTCAACCTATCGGTGATGTGGTTAGTGGATCTGGATGAAATTATAAAGTATCTCGAGCACCCGACTTTTCTACTTGAGTATTATAAATCGTCCTGAAAAGCGGCTAAGTACCCCACTACCTCCGTTTGGGTCGTCCTCGTCGCTACCAACCGTCTCGTATAGCTGGTACCTAATAGGTGCATGAGCCTACCTTTCTGGGTGCATGCGGCAGATGTTTCCGGCCCAGTTAGTCGAGCGGATTTAGCTCCAACGTCGACTAAGCCCATTTTGGAGCGTAGTGTTACGGACGTGATTGGTCCTCCTCATTCCCAGAATGCTACGCTGGCTCACGGCGCATAGCTCTTAGGCAATTCTTCCACTTGGACTCCTGAATCTTGGTCAGAGAGCATGTTTGGGCTCCGCACGTTAGGATGGGCAATATACACATGTCGAAAAGTTCATATTTTCCGCTTTCGTGATAGTGGTAGGTGTCCCTTCAAATACTGCTTCATGGACCAGAAGCGCTTTCAAGCATAGCTAGAGTAAGGCATTATTGTACACCATCAAAAGTGCAAGATTACAATGACTAAAAAAAATACTAGTGGTACAGGGGCGGTCTTATTGCGATCTTTTGCAGACAACAGGCATAGGTTGATAGGTAGATAATTTGCAAATTGTATTATAGGAAGTTTAATAAATAAATACACTGTATACATACAACCAAGAATTAAATTTTTCGGTTCTTCGTGTAATCTCCTTGTCTTGCCTGACATTGATGGTTACTTTCTGGCAAAACTAAGTACTTAATAGTCTTCGTCGATATAGTGTTGGTCATCAGTAGAGTTTGTGTTCGATTCATTTGAAGTCCTACATGAAGACTTGCAGAGGTGACATGTTTGAGCATTAGCTCGAGTTTCAATGCCGAGGATGAGAAGAGGACAACGTCGTCGGCTTACCAAACATTTGTTAATCATTCAAATCAGAAAGAATTCCAAAAACCAAAGTCATTAACTACGTAGTGAAGGAAGTAAGTATTTTCGGCAACGCTAAATCCGGCAGAAAAGCGATCATAAAGAATATCATCATGATCATGCATACATATATCAAACACGTGTAATGCATATAAAAATTAATGCCGTAAGTCTAGGGATCTTGTTTTACATAATTTTCCTGTCAGTTAACAGATAGTGATAGTGACAACAGATGATAATGCACAAGAGCAAACTGTATGTATTGAATTTAGTAGGTACTTAGTAGGTACCAAATCAAATGATCATATTATTCTTAATTATTGCATAACTTCTATTACAATTATTTTATTGATCACAGCTTGTGTTTGTAAAGGAATCAAAATCAACACAATATACACCGTCAGAGATCAAGTAAATCTATGAAGCTGTGTCAGGTTGGAAGTTTATAGTTCGGCGATGTCAAGCTATTATTAATTCGGCCCATTGTTTTGTTTGTTTTTCGTGTGAGCGTGTGGCCAACTCTGGTGTCTTAGGAGCATTATCATACTAGCGGTTTGGGAGCGGTTACGGGGCGGGGCGGACGCGCAGCGAATGCGTCGCGAACACGCCGCGGCTGCGTAGCGAGGACGTCGCGGACGCGTGGCAAATATGTTACGTTTTTGTCGCGTGTTTGTAGCAAATTATCGACGTACAATACATCCAGTAACAAAATGGATTCCGGCGAGGAAACACTGCTGTTGGCTTTATTACTTTTACTCGTTCCGCGTCGCTTTTTACTCGTTGAGTGTCCGCAACAAATTCGTTGCGCATATGCGTGGCGTGTTCGTTGTGAGCCCATAACGAATTCGTTGCGCGCCCGCTCCGCTTTGAGGACGTTCGCAATCCTAGCTAGTATGATAAGGCCCTTAGTTTTCAGACCACTCGAAGGCCTCCGACATGGCATAACTATCCTTATCTTAAGACAAGAACCGGGACCGACAGCTTTACATGCCTTCCGAGGCACGGTAGCGCTTAGATGTAAATGCCACACACGGTCACCCATCCAAGTGGTGACCTGTGCAAGCGTTGCTTAACTTTGCCGATCTGTTACGAATGCAAGCCAAGTCTCGCCATGAGCGCTACTTTCGGCCCATGAAGGCGAAAACAAACATTACAAGCACAGTAGGTACCTTAGTTTAAATTTAGTTAAACGTGTGTGAAACCGCGAGTTCCGCTTGTACCTGTATCATGTAGGTATCTAATTGCCTATTATCTCAATAGTAACATTTTATCAGAAATAACAACAATCTAGCCCTTTCTCAAATAAGAAAGGTCGACATTGTATCATTGTATGCACATAGGTACTCGCAGGCTGCCTAAACATCATACAGCTATCCAGAACGACAAGAACACTAACAGCGCTCAGACAACAAACTCATATCACGAAGCATGCACTGAATGAAACGATTGCTTGTCGCGATAACCGCTACCAAGTAAATAAATTGGTAAGCACAAGAAACAGATATATAGCTATTTATACCTTTGCTACAGATGTTTCTCATTTACAGAATACAAGTGTGTCATAACAATATGTAGTAAGAATTCGCAGGAAATAGGGTGTCAACGTTATTTGTATAGTGTCAGCCTAATCTTGCATCACGTAAGTAAACGAAGCGCGTTATGCTAACAATGCTGCCTCACCGACAATGTTATTTACGTGACGACGTTTTGTACCGACATTCGCGAGACAAAACCCACGAGATAAACGAGTGAAAACGAAATTGAAACGAATAAATGCTGCCATATTTCGGATCAGATCGATCAAAATGGCCTACGAGTTCAACGACCTAAAGGGATTATTGTTATTGGTAAGTACTTGTTACCATATCATTCATACGCAAACAATAATCAAAAGCACTCTTAACTTGCGCTACACGGGGTGAACTTTGTGTGATCTAGTGTACTGTGAGGTGCTCTGTGTTAATGACTAGTTAGAAAGTCGCTCTTCATCACCATCATATCAGACTAAAGCCTTTGTGTAGCGATAGCCTAGTGGAGATACCAACGAACTGCCACAGACACGGTATCGGGTTTGAAAACACGGCGCGCACCAATGACTACGAAGTTGAAAATGCGTATTAAAACTTTTTATTATCGCTTGTCCCGTGCTTCGGAGAGCACGTTAAACCGTCGGTCCCGGCTGTCATGAAGATCTTTGACAGTCGTTACAAGGATTCAGTACACTCAAATAAACTGATACTGGTCTAAACCATGGAATATCGCTATCCCTTTGGGTTGCGGAGGTCAGACGGCAGTTCGCTCTGTGGAAAAGTTGATATACTGTCATATCTGGTTAGACCTGTAAGCGGACCTCGGCCTCCAATTCGTGTAAGTCGCTCTGCACCCAATGCAGCCGGGATAACGCTAGAGCGATGATGATCATATCAGCCTAAAGATGTCCACTGGTGAATATCCAGCATCCAATTCAACCGTTTTACGCGATACCAAAACACGATATTTGATTTACCTTGTGGTGTGGTGATAGGGAGATGCGGGCTGCTGCCGCTATTAGACAAACAAATATAATATAACTGTAAATGCTTTACCTCAGGGTACACAAAGTGGTTGTAATAAACGCAGAAAAGTGTTTTTAAGACTCTGCGTTTTACTCATCTGACCCAACAGCGTAGGTTTATATTTTTTTTTTTTTTTTTTTTTTGGTATCGGGTTGGAAAATCCTCATGGAGTCCCTCCGCCCCGGGGGAAGTACGAAGGGGACTGTCAGACTCTTACTGACTAAAAACCAACCCGTGTTCCTCATGTACCCGTGTGTCGGAGGGTAGGGATTCGCATAAGCATTCGTCGCTACCCCCCGACGGGTATTGGCCCGCCAGATGGTCAGGCGGGCCCCGAACAAAACCCCCTTGGCGGCGGATGAAGGTGTTGGGCTCCGCCGCCAAAACACTCAGCGGCCGCAGAGGATAGGGAGGACGGCAACGCAACACCGCATCTCCTCTTCCTCTGCGGCCCCACCGCGACGCAACGATGGTGCGCCTCCATTTGGTCGCGGGAGATAGGGCGCGCGGCAACGCAACACCGACACGCCTCTCCTCCCGCGACCGCACCCGACTGCGAGGGACAGAAGAACTGTCCCTCGCACCCGCCCCTTTGGACGCATCCTGCGCAGGCCTCCGTCAAGCCCACGCGGAGCATCCCCTCCTGGATCCCTCTTAGCTTCACCGCGGGTCACCAATCCACGGTTACTAAGCCCCCCCACCACGACAAGGTGGAGATCCCACGGGGGGGGGCGTAGGTTTATATGTCCTAACCTAATTCTAGCCAAAAAAGGTTAAGGATCACTTAGCCTTTTTTGGCTAGAATTAGGTATTTAATTTATTTTATTTTTTATTTATTTTATGCTTTATTGAACACCAGAAATATAACATAAGATATCATACAGTAAGAGGGATAAGAGTAACACAATTTCTTTTTCTCGAGTCGTTAGTATAAATTTCAAATGGCACCAGCCCAGTATTTGGCCACAGCAACTGCATTGTCGGTGGCTTGACGTAGATTGACCCCCGAACATCTGTGTGGCCACTTAGGACCCTCTAGCAGGTGACTCATGGTCCGTACGGGAGCGCCACAGTCGCACTGCGTATAGGCCGAGTCAATCATACCCGATTCGCTAGGTTGTAACATGTTAACTATTCTCAATCATTACTTTGTAATTAAGTTATTTAAATAACGATATCATTTTAATTTCCAGGTATTAATATCAATACCAGCAATAGATACGACGAATATAAACTGTCATGGAAAACCTTTTCACTGCGTCAATTCGACTCACTTCATGATATGCGTTGACGTGGGCAACGGGATTTCTAGCACCATAGACGACTTTGTAATAGAGTGTCCTGCAACGACAGTGTGTCATCCTAAGAATCAATTTGAATGTGACTTTCCTGTCACAGAAGAGCCACCTCCACCACTCCATGTGATTGGTGTTTCTGAAGCAACCAAAATTCCTTTCAGCGATCCTGTTACCATACAGGTGCCAGTTAGAGAGACTGCTGTGTTGCCATTAGTAGAAGAAAATTTGCCGAAATTGGAAGAGGCAATATCGCCAAATTTAACAGAACAATTAGAAAGCTTAAAAGATGAATTCACAGGAGGTAAAGAAACTTTTATCGAGCCACATAATATTTCACCTAGTACTGAAAGTCAAAGTCATACTGTAAATGACAACACTACTGGTAAGAATAATGTAATAGTTACTGATATGTATAAAAAGATAAATGATGTAGCATCTACGGAACTGCCCTCTGATAAGGTTACAGAAGTGTTCGTAACACGTGATACAGAAGCCACAAGCACAAGTCCTCCTATCGCAGGATCATTTGTTACCCCACAGGTGCCAGTTACAAAGACTGTTGTGTTGCCATTAGTAGAAGAAAATTTGGTGAAGTTGGAAGAGGCAATATCGCCAAATTTAACCGAACCATTAGAAAGCTTAAAAGATGAATTCACAGGCGCTAATGAAACTTTTATCGACTTACATAATATTTCAGCTAGTACTGAAAGTCATACTGTAAATGACAAAACCACTGGTAAGAATAATGTAAAAGTTACTGATATTGATAAAAAGAAAAATGATGTAACATCTACAGAACTGCCCTCTCATAAGGTTACAGAAGTGTTCGTAACACGTGATACAGAAGCCACAAGCACAAGTCCTCCTAACGCAGGATCATTTGTTACCACACAGGTACCAGTTACAAAGACTGCTGTGTTGCCATTAGTAGAAGAAAATTTTGTGAAGTTGGAAGAGGCAATATCGCCAAATTTAACCGAACCATTAGAAAGCTTAAAAGATGAATTCACAGGAGGTAATGAAACTTTTATCGACCTCCATAATATTTCACCTAGTACTGAAAGTCATCCTGTAAATGACAAAACCACTGGTAAGAATAATGTAATAGTTACTGATATTGAAAAAAAGAAAAATGATGTAACATCTACAGAACTGCCCTCCAATAAGTTTACAGAAATGTTCAATTCACGTGATACAGAAGCCACAAGCACAAGACCTCTTATCGCGGGATCATTTGTTACCACACAGGTGCCAGTAAAAGAAACTGCTGTGTTGCCATTAGTAGAAGAAAATTTTCCGAAGTTGGAAGGGGCAAAATCGCCAAATTTAACAGAACAATTAGAAAGCTTCAAAGATGAATTCACAGGGGGTAATGAAACTTATATCGAACTACATATTTCACCTAGTACTGAAAGTCAAAGTCGTACTGTAAATGACAACACTACTGCCAAGAATAATGTAATAGTTAATGATATTGATAAAAAGATAAATGATGCACCATCTACAGAACTTCCCTCCCATAAGGTTACAGAAGTGATCGTAACACGTGATACAGAAGCCACAAGCACAAGTTCTCCTATCTTAGGATCATTTGTTACCACACAGGTGCCGGTTAGAGAGTCTGCTGTGTTGCCATTAGTAGAAGAAAATTTTCCGAAGTTGGAAGGGGCAAAATCGCCAAATTTAACAGAACAATTAGAAAACTTCAAAGATGAATTCACAGGGGGTAATGAAACTTATATCGAACTACATATTTCGCCTAGTACTGAAAGTCAAAGTCGTACTGTAAATGACAACACTACTGCTAAGAATAATGTAATAGTTAATGATATTGATAAAAAGATAAATGATGCACCATCTACAGAACTGCCCTCCCATAAGGTTACAGAAGTGATCGTAACACGTGATACAGAAGCCACAAGCACAAGACCTCTTATCGCAGGATCATTTGATGATGCGATGCTTAAGGACAGTAAGGATGTTAGCAAATCTACGCACCAATTAGAAACACCTCTTATTTTGCAAGGTGAAAACAATGATTATGGCAGTGTAACGACCTTTTCTCCAATAATAAATATTGATCAAAGCGTCGACTTCGTGATCTCTGATAGCATTTTATCAGATAACAATTATAATGGATCATTAAAGAACAACAAAGCTCCCGATATTACAACCTCTCTCAATAACTCTGTTGCAATAGATGATAAACCGAAATCGATTATTATAGACGCGAACAATAATTCAGATTTAGAGTATCAAACTGTGGTGAACATAGAAACACCCGAAGAAAGTAATTATAATGTCGAAGTATTCGGTAATCAGCCATTTAGAGCAGGAAACTCATTCAGTAACGGTTTAGAAACAAATAACGGCCAGTTCATTACATACCTACATGATTTACCATTAATAGCTACTACCGAGACAACAAAAGTGGAATCTAATTACAATGTGCGTAAAGAAATACCTAAAGAAGATCAAAAAGAAGCAGTTTACACCTTTGCACATGATGGAGTATTAAATGACCAAGCCACCAAATCTTTCACGCATAAAAACACTGGTATCACAGATACGATACCATCAGAACAAACAAAAGAGGCAATGGACTTCACAACCGAATCAACAACGAAAGCTTCTATTATAACGACATTTCATACTATTACTACAAACAATGTTAAAGTGTCAGCGGCAAATATTACGTCAGATAATATAAAACAGAATGTTAAAAATTCTACGAATGTTTTAAAGGAAACAAGAAACGAAATGCCAAACACACCTCATGCTAATGATCCTACCGCGGGTGTAATACTTGACCAACCACTAGAAATGTATGATATTTTAGAAGATGGTGAGATATCAACAGGGAATGATTCAGCAAATTTTACATCAGATACCACTAAAGAGACAATCATAAGCTCTTTATCTGGTTTAAATGGAACAGTGAACAATCGGCCATACATAAGCAATTATCTCAGTGAAATTGATATAGACATAAAACAGGAACAACCCTGGGAAGCCTATAATATTTTAAACAATATTGAAACACTAAAGTTCAATGTTTCAGCAAATATTACTTCTAATAGTGGAAACGAAAAATATATAAACTCTACAGCTGGTTTAAATGAAACAGTTAATGAAATACCGCACACAACAACTTATGTCAATGATACTTCATCTAGCGTAATGAATAAACCACCACAAGAAAGCTTTAGTCATTTTAAACATAGTGAAAAGTCAACATCAATTTCAGAAAACCTTATAATCCACAAGGCAGAAGAGAAAATTATAAACTCCTCAGCTGGTTTGAATAGATTGCTTGACTCGACATATGATAAAAATAGTGGTACCACAATGGTTATACAAAAGCAACAAAGTGAAATATTTAATATTTCAACCAGTGTTGATATTTCAACATCGAATATTTTATCGAATATGACATCCGACAGTCCACAAGAATCAATTATTATTAACGTTGTAACAGGTCCAATTGAAACAGTAAATGATGTGTCATATACAACTACTAATACCAATGATCCTGCTGTAAACACAATATATGCACAACCGGAAAAGGCCTTAAATATTGAAAATGGCGTTGCAACGTCAGCATCCAATGTTTCAGCCAACTCTACATCCAACAAAGAAAATGAACAAAAAATTACTGATACAATCGATCTAAATAGAACAGTAAATAAAGAAAAATATGCATCCATTCATCGTAATGATCCTAGTATAGGTGTAATACAGACGCAAACGAATGAAATTGTAAACATTTCAGTTTGGCAAGGCAACACAACAGGTACTGAATTTGTCGCAAACACGCCTATAAGCGATAGTATCAAAGAAGTTTTTGAGACTGCAACAAATTCTCCCGATATCAATGTACGTACCACCCTCACTACAACCTATGATTCTACCAAAGTAAACACCATAATATCAACAGTTGCTAATTCTAAGAACTATGAGGCAAACAGCACTTCTGAAGTGATTGATGTACATGTACTAAAAGATGTTGAAATTGCAAATAGCAGTAAACTGGACACAACAGTCACTGGCAACAATAAGAAGTACTTTGATGAACCTACAACAGAAACTGAAAGTCTACTTGCTACAAGTGCGACTGATTCAGGCGTTCCAAATGTAGGAACGCCTGAATCAGACTTAACTTATCAAAGCAATGCAAATGAATATGACCTAATAAGTGGTCAAATAGTTGAATCAAATGGTATGATTTATGACAGTTATACTACAGAACAAAGCCAATTGAATAAAAACAATACGGAATCTCAATCTGTTCTTACAACTACTGACCAAACAACGCGGGGACCAATTGTAGTAAATCCTAGTTTAATAACTGTACAGCCAAGCACTGCAGAAGTTATTAATTTAGAAAATACGAAAGTAAATAATAGTTTCACTTTAAATGTGGCCTCGTCATCGACACAGCATGATAGCGTCGTTTCACCTTCAATTCAAATAAAATCCACTAGCCTTACAAACCAGAGTGACGAACTTAAAAGTTTTAATTCTACGATAGAAATTAAAAACACCACAACTGATAACATAGCAGTTCAAAATGAAGCAGACAACTTTGGAACTACCGATTCAGAAAAGACTTCAAAACGTGAAGATAATTTAATTACGACTGTAAATTCTGTAACAACATCCACACCTACGAAGCCACTCGAAGTAGAAAATGTTTTGGAAGTAAAGGAGTTTATTTCGTTAGAACCAACGACCCAGATTTCATTTGTTTCAGTCACGACTGAGAAACCTGTAACAAATATTTCTAACATGAAACAAGTGGAAATGGCAAATGCATTTAAAGCACAAAAGGTCACAACCATCACACCTGTGATGACTATTTCTTATGCAAAGCGACTTAAAGAGAAAAACACAGAAGAGGCCATATCAGTAGAACTAACGACGAATAACCCTTCTATTTGGATGACGACCATGAAACCTGTAACAATTATTTCATCCATGAGATACAATGTACAAAATATAATCAAAGAAAAAGAGGATCTTTTGTTAGGACCGACCGCTGAGGGGCTGTTTGTGCCAACCACTATTAGGGAAGATGAAATAAATATTTCACCCATGAAGCCACTCAAAGTGATAAATATGTCGAAACAAGTAGAAGAAACCATATCATTTGAACCAACCACTGAAAATCATTTTGATCTGACGACGACAATGAAACCTAAAATTTCTATATCACCCCTGAGGCCACTCAATGTACAAAACATTGTCAAGGTAGAAGAGGATATATCATTGATACTAACGAATGAGAACCCTTCTATTTCGATGACGACTATGAAAAATGAAAATAATATTTCTACCATGAAACCAGTGAAGGTGAACAACATATCAAATAAATCAGAAGAGGTCATATCATTGGAAGCAATGAATGAAAACCATTATATGCCAATGACGAATATGCAAACTAAGTCAAATGTATCACCCATGAAGCCAATAAAAGTGGAAAATATATCCAAACTAGGAGAAGAGGCCAAATCATTGGAACCAAACATGAATAACCTTTCTGCTTCGATAACGACAATGAAACCTGCAATACCTATTTCACCCCTGAAGCAACTAGGTTTAGAAAAAATAAGCAAACTTAAAGAGGATATCGTATTAGAATCGACCACTGAGACCACTGTTTCAATCTCGACAAGCAAACCTGTAACAAATCGTTCATCCTTGAAGTCACACAAAATGGAAAACATATTGAATCAATCACAAGAGGTCATATCGTTGGAACCAACGAATGAGAAGCCTTATATTTCGATGACGACTATAAAACCTGCTATGTCTATTACACCCACAAAGCCACTCGACGTGCAAAACATTATTAAAGTTAAAGAGGATCAATCGTTAGAATTAACAACTAAGAGCCCGTTTGTATCAACATCGACCAGGGAAGATGGAAAAAATATTTCACCCCTGAAGCCACACAATGTGGAAAAGATATTGAATGAATCAGAAGATAGCATCAATCGATCATTCAATAAACAATTACAACTAATGAACAAGGAACATTCTATTCCAGTGACGACTATGAAACCTGAAACAACTATTTCATCCATGAAGCCACTGAACGAAGAAAATATATTTAAAAAAACAGAAGCGGCCATATCATTGGAACCAACCACTAATAATGCTTTTGTTTCGATGACTACTATGAATCCCGAAATACCTTTCATTTCACCCATGAATTCACTGGATATGCACAGCATGGTCACATTTAAACAGGATACCCCATTAGAACCTAACACTGAGACTACTATTTTACTCTCAAATATTAAACCACTAACAGTTAATTCGCCCTTGACGCCACACACAGTAACAAAAATATTGAATAAATCATTGGATCCAACGAATGCGAATCCTTCTGTTCCGATGACAACTATGACTCCTGAAATACCTATTTCAACTTTAACGCCACTCAATCTGCAAAACATCATCAAAGTAAAAGAGGATCCATCGTTAGACCCGACCACTGAGAACCCTTTTGTTTTGATGACGGTTGCGAAACCTGAAACAACTATTACATCCATGAAGCCACTAAATGTGAAAAATACATTCGAAATAGCAGAAGAGGCCATATCATTAGAACCAACCGCTGATAATCTTTCAGTTTCGATGACGACGATGAAACCTGAAAAGCCTATTTCACCCATGCGGCCACTTAATGTGCAAGACATAATCAAAGTTAAAGAGGATCTATCGTTAGAACCGACCACTACGAACCAGTTTGTTTCAACCTCGACCAGAGAATATGGAATACTTATTTCACCCATGAAGCCACTCAAAGTGGAAAATAGTGTGGAAAGAGCAGAAGAAATCATATCGTTCAAACCAATCTTTCAAAATCCTTCTGTTCAGATGACGTCTGTGAAACCTGAAATTCTTATTTCACCCGTAAAGCCATTCAAAGTAAAAAACAAAATTAAAGTAAAAGAAGGCCTATCGTTACAGCTGACCACTGACAACCCATTTGTACCAATCTCAGCCAGGGAAGATGGAACAATCCTTTCCCCCATGAAGACACGAAAAGTGGAAAATATATTTAAAGTAGCAAAAGAGGCAATATTATTGACACCAACTACTGACAATTTGAGAACGGCTTTGAAACCAAAGACACATATACTAAAAGATGATAATATAGAACCGACTACTCAGAAAACTGTTTCAATCTCGACCAGTATACCAGTAACAATTCAGTCACCTTTACAGCCACACAAAGTAGAACAAATATTAAATAATTCAGAAGAGGTCACTTCGCCGAAACAAACCGACAAAACCTCTTCTATTCCGATGACGAATACAAAACATGTAACACCTGTTTCACACATGAAGCCATTCAATGAGAAAATCAAAGTAAAAGAAGTCCTATCACTAGAACCGACCTCAGAGAACCCTCGGTTTGTATCGATCTCGAATAGGGAACCTGTAATTCTTTCGCCCATGAAGCTACTCAAAGTGGAAAATAGTGTGAAAACAAAAGAGGGATTATCATTAGAACCGACTACAATGAACCCCTTTGAAAAACTTACGAAAACACATAAAGTAGATGATTTTATGGCAATAAAACAAAACCAAGTTGTAAAACAGTCCACTGAGAGCCCTTCCTCTTCAAGGACCGAATCTATGTTTAATCCGAAAGTATTAACGGACAAAGTATTAACTACAGAACTGCTCAATAATTTTCATTCTGAAAGTGAAGCTCCGAAATATTATAAAATGCATGAAGAAGAGAACACAGTTACGTCAAAATGTAATGAAAATCTTGTTGCATTAACTAAAGTTGGGAAAGACGCAGACGTCACCCCTGATTCTGTAACTACATCTGAGGTAAAAATAGATAAGAATGAAATTAATCCAATGGCAGGTCACGAAACACCCACATCGCCAACTATTCTTCCGAATACAGGGGCTATTCAAAGACAAATCGTAGATAATATAGTAACGACGCCCATAGTTAATGTTACTAGAATCGGTCAACCACCTAATGTGGTATCCTTTGATGTACCGACTAACAAGCCCTATAAAAATAATTCTAGTTATTTAATTAAATCACAAATATCGTCTGTTAGGACCTCAAATGCTGCCTATAACATTGAGAAAATAAATAATACCAAAAATATAACTTATTCTAGAAACCAGCCAGGTTCACCAGTAAAAAACTCTACTTTTGATGATATCAATTTAAGTGAAATCATATTGAATAACGGAACACTAAATAATCAATTGCGGTATAGTAGTAGCCCTACAAATACGACAGCTCTTAAAGAAGCTCTCCAAACAGACGTTCACGATATGGCTTTGAAATTAGAAATACCTACCAATAATAGGCACAAAGAGGAGATGAATTCGGAAAACGGAAACACTTTAATAACGCATCAAATGAATATAAAAATAGGCTTAGATAAAAAACCCAACGCAATCTCAATAAAAGATAAGTTTGAATCATCAACAGCGAACGCCGAAGTTACTTCACAAGTACAGATAACGACATCAAAGTCTTTAGCTGATAACAAATTAAAAACATCTACACACACTATCCCTGCAGTTTCACCAAACGGTACCAAAGATAATCGAATACAGAAAGAAAACCAGCAAATATCTTCAAGCAGTGTGACAGAATCCAGAACAAAAACTAAAACCAGTAATGTGAGTTCAGGAAAAAACAGAACAGAAATATTTATCTTAGACAAAGTGCAATCTAATGGCAATAACCGCTCAAATATAGAGGAGAGTAATACGCTTGATAATTTAACAAAACAGCGGCACATCGTCAACGATAAGTCATCTAAAGAACAAAGACACAAGGTAAAAAATCAAAAACATGAACGAAAACTTATTAATGCAACTACGTATTTAAATGAAAAATCCTCTATAAACAATACTACATCTCCTTTTGTTTGCCAAATCAACACCCGAGGTAAATATGCTGATAGTAAGGATTGCAGGAAATTTTATATTTGTTTACGACATCTTAAACCTATAGTAGGAACATGTCCTAAGAATACAGTGTTTAGTGAAATCAATAAACATTGTACGAGAAATTTATCGCATTGCGTGAGGAATAATCAATTCCACTGTTTGTATGAAGGAAGATTTAGCGACGTCCTAAAAGATAACGTATATTATATCTGCGTTAAGCATAATTTGCATTTCCTACGATACAAATTACAATGCCAAATTGGATATCAATTAAATAAGGATACAATAAAATGTGAGAAAAATTTGGAGACGAGTCAGTCTAGTTCATCTACTAGTGAAAAGTCTACAACTGACGATGACACCACAACCACACAAGAAGAAAAATCCGCTAAGTCGAAAGATAAAGAACATTTTGAGTGTATGAAGGAGGGCAAATTTCCGTATTCTAGAGATTGTAGAAAGTATTACGTTTGCTCTGTAAATAAAAAACATGAATTTCGAAGGAAACTCAAAAAGTGTTCTCAGGGAGAAATTTATGACAAACAGAAAGAAAAATGCATATCTGCCGAAAGTACGGAATGTTAGCAAGAGCACCATTTTTTAACAATGTTATAGGTAGTTAAAATACATTTTTGTATCTAAGTTTCGTAATTTAAATGTAACACAGCGACTAATCAAGCTTAACAGATGCAGAAGACCGCTACAGAGGACAAAGGGTCCAGCTTGAAGAGTAGCCGTGTGTACCAACGTATTTTTACTTTTGTTATCTTTAGATAAAAAAATAAGTATATAAAGCTAACATGCGTGTGCAAACGTGTTTTTTCTCTCATTCAACATGGAATGAGCTATCCCTGTATCCTAGAGATAATTTGTCTAACAATTTATGTGTGTTTTCTTCAACTACATTTTCAAACTCAACGCTTTATAGTAGTGGAGCCCATGATGCTAAATCGCGATTTACTCGAGCGTCGTAGAGACCTACTGGATTTTATAGATTAGTTAGATGATAGGAACCAAAAAGGTTTCTAGCGGTCTTCAGCTCAGCGGTGGATAAAGCGTCTGTAGATTTCCAAGTCGTAAAAATAATAAATGAATAGTTTAAAAAACACTAGAAAAACACGCTTTTATAAAGGCACGTAAAAACAAAAAATAAATTATGGATCGTTCAAGTTGTCTCTATTTCTGGGCTAAACTATGTGTTTTAATTATAATATTTGATTGTAAAAGCGTGGGGCGCTGGAAAAGAAAGACGTTCTTGTTTAACTTGTTGAAATATCAAGTGAATAGATGTTACGGGAAGCAGGTTACACAGATTGGCGCTCTAACTGGAGTTGCAGCACGAGTAGTAAGTGCCTCTACATTAAACAGTCTAAGTACCAGTTTGGCGAACTCAGACAAAACATGCGCCATCAGCGAGGAAGACGACATTCACCGACATTTGTAACGCCTCTTCTTTTAGGAAATTAAGTCTATAAGGGTAATACGTCAACAGTGGCAAAATGTAGAGTTCTTGTTCGTGGACGATATATCTATGCTTCTCTTTGGTAACCCTTTGGCGGCATAAATGCTATGCTCTTGTGCGACCTCATGCAGCTTCCGCCAGGGCAGGAAGTTAGTATTAGTTAACAAGAAATTCTGTCCTGTTCCAGCGCCCCACGCTTGTACAATCAAATATTATAATTAAAACACATAGTTTAGCCCAGAAATAGAGACAACTTGAACGATCCATAATTTATTTTTTGTTTTTACGTGCCTTTATAAAAGCGTGTTTTTCTAGTGTTTTTTAAACTATTAATTTATTTTATACTTTTTAGACTTTGATACTGAAATATTTTTAACATAGGCGATATACCAACAGACTACCATGCAGAGGGTATCGGGTTCGAATCCACGGCGCGCACCAATGACTTTTCGGAGTTATGTGCGTATTGAATGGTTAATTATCGCCTGTCCCGTGCCTCGGAGAGCACGTTAAGCCGTCGGTCCCGGTTGTCATGAAGATCTTTGACAGTCGTTACAGGGCGCCGGTACCTTCTAAACAAACTGACACTAGTCTAAACCATGGAATATCGCTATCCCTTCGGGTTGCGGAGGTCAGACAGGCAGTCGCTCTGTGGAAAAGCTAATATTCAGCCTAATCCGGTTAGACTAGAAAGCGGACCCCAGATTGAAACTGGGATAACGCTAAAAGGATGACTGAAATATTTTTAACATACATTTATTTTAAGTAGGCGAAATGAACTCGCATCAGTGCGTCTGTATTGCATGGTGTTTTATATGTCAGCTTAGAACAATCTAGCTCTTCAATCTGGAGACCAATAAGCGATTTTACTCTACTTAGGGACACATACGCCTGTCCGGCCGCAAAAGTATGGGATCCTAAGTACACCACTGCGTCGTCTACCGTACAGCCTTGCATCTTGTGCACAGTAGATGCCCAACTTAAAATCATTCGGAGCATGCGTATTTCCACCGTACCGTAGCTATACTTGGCCGGGAACTGGATGCCTATAGGCTGAATTAGGTGCTCACCGTCGTTTCCAAAATTAACTTTGATGGACGGTATGTCGGTTACATAGATTTGGTCACGTCTTAAGTGCGGCCAGACGATGTCCGAGATGAATCCGATGCTGCCATTTACTAGCCCCTTCTCAACGTCTATATTGGATCGCAACATGATTTTAGCCCCTTTGAATTAAATTTTTAATTTAGGTACTCGGTAGTCCACCCGTTTTATTTATATCGCTGAGAATATTGGACTCTATTGTAGTATTTCCAAGGTTTTGGATCGCGTCAATAAGTTGGTCTTGAGCCTTTTTGTCGTACATTTGAGTTCCTTTTTGTTCGTAAAATTTAAGAACTTCATGGTTGTGCTTCTCTACTTGGTTGTTTGTTGGATAAATACGCAGTACTTTTTCAAGCGCAAACTCGTCGGTAGCATTTGATGAGACCTTAGTCAGCAATACTGCGAGATGCTCGCTGTTCAACTCTCTGACCCTCAAGACGTTCAAGATGTCGGTGAATGTCGTGTCTCCTCGCTGGCGCATGTTTTGTCTGAGTTTGACTAATGTGAAAAGCCGCCATAAATGAGCTGCTGTTCTCATGTGGTCCGGCTGTTGAAACACCTGTTTACCACGCACTGGCGGAAGCTGCAAGAGGTCGCCAAAGAGCATAACGTTTATGCCGCCAAAGGGTCCATCGTAATTCTTTAGCTGGCGTAAACGAGCGTCTATCATGCACAACATCTCATACGGAACCATAGATATCTCGTCCACGAACAAGAACTGTACATTTTGCCACTATTGACGCATAATTCTCAAGAAGTTGGCGGAGAGTTGAGGCATGTTCACTAAGACGCCGTCTCTTTGAACTGGTAGTTTGAGCAAGCTATGCAGTGTAGAGCCACCTACTAGTCGTGCTGCAACTCCAGTCAGAGCGCCAATCTTTGTAACCTGCTTCCCGTAACATCTGTTCACTTGATTTTTCAACAAGTTAAACAAGAACGTCTTTCCTGTTCCAGCGCCACCAGTTACGAAAAGTTTAAACCTTTGCTGATCGCCCTGTTGTTGCGACTGTATGTTTGACGTGATAATATTGAATAGTTGTCCTTGTGCCATATTCATAGCCTGTCGTGCTGAGTCGAATTGATAATTAGTCATAGTCTGTTCAGGATAGTCTTCATTGTGTTCAATATTATCCAATACTGGAGGCTCTTCGAGGATCTGAAATGCGTGCACTTGATTGAATGCAATTTCCAGCTGCCGGTCGTGCTCTCTGTGCCGCTCCTTGTGACCGCTAATTGCCTTCAACTGTTCTTCCCGAGCTAAGAAAGCCTCTCTTGCACTATAAAACCCTTGTAACAGTTCTGCTTCTGAGCGATAAGGCATATACTGAACCAGCAAACTGTAATAAAAGTTCTCCGGATCAGTGGACGCTATTAAGTATGGTACTCGAACAGCAGCAGGCACAGTTCTTGCGATCATTTTGCTTTTGTCTTTGGTTTTTAAGAAATTTGAAAAATGTTTATGAATATTTAGCAAATGTTTTATTTTATTTTATTCGAAATATTTAAATAATTCAAAGTCCATTACGTGGCCTTTCTTACAAGTGCAAACACGACTATGATACGATATTCCATCATGGAATGCCAGTGCCTATCTTCCGGCTTCATCATCAGACCTTGAAACCTAATTGTAGTCAAAGTTCATTACGTGGCCTTTCTCACAAGTGCAAACACGACTATGATCAAAGATATATAAAAACTATAGATGCGTTGCCCGCACACTGAAATGGCAAACTGAAATGGAGGCAATTGCCGCCATTCCGTTTAGTTACGCGCGAACCTGTGTTGTGATAGTACGCTCCGTAACAATAATTTGTGTGTAAGAATTTAAAAAACAAGTAAAATTATCTCTCTCTAACAACAGGTGTCCCCACAGTAGAATTTATTTACTTTCTCTTTCCATGTTCATACAAGATATTATTTGGTATTTGTAGCCATTTTTCAGAGCCGCTTTGTGGGAGTATGGCGCGTCTATATTATAATACGTCATTGACTATGATACGATATTCCATCATTGAATGCCAGTGCCTATCTTCCGGCTTTATCATCAGATCTTGAAACCTAATTGTAGTCAAAGTTCATTACGTGGCCTTTCTTACAAGTGCAAACACGACTATGATACGATATTCCATCATGGAATGCCAGTACCTATCTTCCGGCTTCATCATCAGACCTTGAAACCTAATTGTAGTCAAAGTTCATTACGTTGCCTTTCTCACAAGTGCAAACACGACTATGATACGATATTCCATCATGGAATGTCAGAGCCTATCTTCCGGCTTCATCATCAGACCTTGAAACCTAATTGTAGTCAAAGTTCATTACAAGACTTTTATAAGAAATCCAAAACAGCTATGATACGTTTTTCCATCATGAAGTTCCAGGTCATATCTTCGGGTTCCATCATCAGATCAGTTCGGCAGTACCATATTATTAAATTATCATCAGAACTACATACAGCTGCCAATTTTCATTACGCTACGACCCTTGGAAGATGGTTAAATTAGTTACCTAAGATTCCATTACATAGTTAGTTACATACACGACGACCTAATAAAAGCGTGTTAAAAAAGCATATAATATAACACCACGTCACCAGTCATTCGGCCAGTACGGCCAGTGACGTCCGAGAACTAAATAAAGGAGGTCGTTACATTTGATAAACTAATGTGATTAATTATATTATTATTAAAGTATTATGAAGTACCTAAATAATTTTATATAATATAAGCTATATACTTTTAAGCTAATACAATATTTTATAAATGATAAATAAAAGTGATAATTAAAGTAGAAATATTATTTTACATTCAAGGGTAAACAGTTTTACAAAGAATCGAATTAAAACAGAATTTGTGTGAATTTTGAAAATGAGTCTTATATGTAGGTATATAGGGGGTCTACCAAGCGTTTATTTTTCAAACAAACCACGAGTTTTGCACGCAATCGTTACGGAAGTTTCCTGCATGTGAAATAAATTATACAAGTATTTTTATCTAGTAAAACATGTCAAAATAATAGTAGTTTCATTCATCAATTAATGTTAAAACTTAATTTAACATTTTTTTTTCGTCAATTTATTGATAATAAGTATTCTACTTGACAGCAAAACACTATGACGTCACTATATCATATTTCATACAAAACCATGAAGGTATAGATATACAAAACCCTTGACAAAGGTCGTTTTTGACATTTAATTAAAAGTGCTTGATTTGACTAGTTGGAAACAAACCTATTTCCATAGATTTTCTAAAAGCGCCCTTATCGGATAGTAGCGATCGATAGAGGGCGCATTAAGGAAATGTATGAAAATTGTTCCCGTCAAAAGGCAGCGATAGCCGAGTGGAGATACCAACAGACTGCCATGCAGAGGGTTTCGGGTTCGAATCCACGGCGCGCACCAATGACTTTTCGGTGTTATGTGCGTATTGAATTGTTAATTATCGCTTGTCCCGTGCCTCGGAGAGCACGTTAAGCCGTCGGTCCCGGTTGTCATGAAGATCTTTGACAGCCGTTACAGGGCGTCAGTACCTTCTAAATAAACTGACACTGGTCTAAACCATGGAATATCGCTTGAAAATAAGTCTTATTGTTTTACGAATAAGGTTACAATTCAATCGCACTAAAAATCTATAATTACGTCGATGGTATAAATTCAAACTGATGTGTTTTCGGATATTATAACGATCAGCAATTTTTGACAAAATGGTGTTCAGTGACCTTTGACAAGTAGTGTTCAGTTAGTTTTGAACTTTAATTATGTTCATTCAATACTGGCGCCCTTCTTGTTGAGCGATTTATGGGTGATATTATGTTCATTGATTTTGAAAATCTGAATGTGGTCATCGACTTTTGATGCTGACTGTACCTACCTGTAAAACTTACGTCTCATTCTGCCAGGGCCAAGCCGCCCTTATGTGCAATGTGCGCAAAAAGGATGACAAAAAGGCGCTTCATAGATTTCGTGATCAAGCACTGGATTGGGTCGGCTCGACCCTGCCTTCTGCGAAGCAGTATTGCTAAGCAAGGAGATGGCAGAGCGGGAGAAGGATCGTCGAACGCCGCCCTCTCTCTTCGGTCAGTTCCTACTCAGAGTATACCTACCTATTCAGTTTTCGCGACAAGCCACCTTTTGGAAAAACTATAGCCTAATTGAAGTTCTGCGTTCTGCGTCCTGCGGGACTTTTTTGTGGCGCCTCTGTAATCTCTGTAAGGCCTCATTCGCAGGAGAGCTTTTTCAAAACGCGCTAAAAAAGCGTCAACTCTTTCGATGAGAGTGATCATAAGGCGCTTTAAAATAACCCTTGTGTCCAGTTCTATATGGTCTATTGACTGACTATTCCATTTAACGCCCTAGCGTTGAAGCGTCGCGTTTTGAAAGTGCTGCACTGTCGTGTGAACGTATACTAGGGAATTAATTTGTTCTATTTGAAAGCTTTTTTATCGCGCGTTATAAAAGCTCTCGTGCGAATGAGGCCTAAGATTAATTCAGATTAATTTATTGATGTAGCACTGTGTGTGTTGCCATTGTTGCTCGTATTTGTCGGGCACTGCAGCGAGCGGCACATATGCGTATGGGGAACAGCCTTTTTACTAATAATAATTATATAAATAATATTGACAAGAAAGCTCAATATTATATGCGTAAGTTACTTTAATATAAGATGCCTTTAAATTTTCAATATAAGACCCAGGTATCTACAACTTAAAAATAATACACTTTTAACTTTATCAAAATTACAAATGCGTTTAGTTGCCCTTAGTGGTGGTTATGATTTTTTGGTTATGGATGTAATACATTTTGCTTTGATACTAAAATGGCCGATGTCTCAATTAATGATCGCAAAGTGAAGCTTACTAAAAACGGGAAAGTTGTTAAAAGACGTTCAAGGAACCCAGAAGGCAAGTTTTAACTCTTAATATGCATTAAATGGTTAAGGATTCGACATTTCTATAATATTTTGCTTTGCATTGTAGTTATGTTGGGGCTGCATTACTTTACCTACAATTTGCCTCTTACTACCTTACTACATTTTTGGATAAGTTGAATGTTTCACTTACATTGTTTCTTTGGTTGAAGTTAATATGATTAACTGAAGATCATGAGTTTTAATCCTTAGATCAGAATAATTCATGGCTGCATCCTTGTTTCCAGCGTATATATACGTGTGTATATTGTTACTTACTTATTGGTTTTATTTTGATTGTTTATCAACGTATTCCTTTCCATTAGTAAAGTTAATTATTACAAGTTAGCCGCTGACTTTAATTAACATCTTTTTGTTATTTTAGAATGGCACAAGCAAAAACAAAAACGTCTAAGGATAGCTGGACTAGAATATATCAACGCAAATGGAAAAGTAGTACCACCAAAACAACCAGGCCCTGACTGTAATTGCCGAAGACGATGTTTCCAAAAGGTACCTGAAGATATAAGGATAAAAACCTTTCAAGGTTTCTACTCTATGAAAACACATGATGAACAGAATGCTTATTTATTTGGACTCATGAGGCAGGTGGATGTCAAAAGAAAAAGAGTCAAAACTAGCAGTCGACGTACTTGTACATTTGAATACTTTGTTCGAGTTAAAGGGAGAGAAACTCAAGTATGCCAAACAGCTTTTAAAAACATACATGCCATTACTGAAAGAAAAGTTAGAGTACTTTGTAAAAAAATGGATGATGGTGTTATGTTTCCAAGTGATAACCGAGGTAAAAATAGTCACAGACGTTCTGGAGAGGTCCGACTACCATCTGGTGTTTTAGATCAAATAAAAAACCACATTTATTCAATTGTCCACACTCATCGTCTCAAAGACTTCATCAGATTGGACAAAATTGCTGGCTTAGAAATAAACATTTCTAAAATGTGGAAAGATTATATTAAAACTTTTGACCCAGACAACATATCAGCAACAATGCCAAAATCAAAAAGAAGTTTGGATATAATTTCTCAGGTTGAGCCTCAACCACCACCACAACCCACACAAGACTCCTTAGCTCCCATCACATATCCTGGAAGTGGCCACTTAGTTAATATTGCTGAAAATTATTTTCAAAATCAATATCAAACAGCTACATTAACCACAGGAACTGCCACTAACTTTTACCAAACTCCTAATGGAGGACAAAGTATGGGAATACTATTACAATCAACAGCACCAAGACCCACTCAAGCACAACCAGTGGGTTTTATAGTATTGCAAACTAAAGCGGAGCCCCAGCAACATTCAACTATTGCTATTGACAATACTGCCTATAACCAGCCTGAAGAGTTACTGGAGGAACAAGAAAAGGCAGAGAAAAAAGTTAAAAAGGAGAGAAAGAAAGGACCCATGGTGAAACAGTGGCGATACACTAATATATTCCATGATGAGATCAATGGAGCAGCACTAGCAGCTATAAAAACGAGACTAGGGATGTATTACGCTGAAAGTGATGCTGCAAGGAAGAAGGCTAAGCAAGTAGCTCGGCCTGCAGAGCCCATCCAGGCACAGCCACCAACAGAACAAATACCACAGATGAGGCCCACACATACTGTTACAATTTATACTTAACTACTTATTAAAAGAAATCAAGACTAAAATTCGACTGATACTTGAATCTTAATTGTTTAGAATATGAAATACACAGTACAGTTAGTAGAATAGATCTTTTTTTATAGAGTTCATAATATTAACAATATGTTTTGATAGTTCTTAGATGAGCCATTTCAACATTCGAGTAGTTATTATAGTTCATAAGCAGATATAGCTTGACTTGGTCCTTTTATCTGAACTGTGAACACTTTGAATGTTATCTATATCTATCAAACATTGTAGAATACTATTATAAGCTCCTAATAGTATGTCATTAGAAAAAGAATAATTATAAATTGTCATTTTCATTGGCTATTATACTGAGTTATAGTTTTATGAAATCTTTTAAAGCTTTTACACTATATACTGAGTAAGTGAAAATGTGAATGAGGTAGATATTATTATACTGATCTCATGGTGTATTTTTTATGAATTAAAATCAAGAGCTTCTCATATTATTTAAATATAACTTATCTTACTAAAAGCCTTATTTGAAGTTGCATTTTTAAATACCTCACATATTATTACTTGATTGTCATTACAAAAAATTTTATTTTAAGAATATCCGTAATCATTGTGAGTATTTTGTGTATGTAAAATATACATGATGAAGTCAAAAATTGAATTTTCTTTATTTTATAAATATCTGTGTCAGCATCAGTGGTTTCTTGCCTGCCTTGTAAATTAATGGAACCACACTAATTCACATATGACACATGAGAATTATACCAAGTGCCGGAGGCCCTATCCCCTATTCCTTCTCCCTCATCCCAGTCCTCATCCTAACCCTTTTCCCAACCCCAAGTGGCGGCAACGCACTTGTGACTCCTGTGGTGTTGCTTGTGTCCATGGGCGGCGGTAATTGCTTACCATCAGGCAATCCGTCCGCTCGTTTGCCGCCTATAACTATAAAAAAAAAACTTTTTTGTAAATACATAAAACATCTAGACCAAGATTAACATCTATGTTTACGCACACAAATGTTTTTGACCGAGGGAGTCGTTTACACTCCCGCTACACAACTGGCTAGTCAATGGTAAACATGTTTTGGTTTTCTGGTGAAGTAAAAGCTGAATCCAGTTTAGGAACTGCTACTTTGTTTTGAAACCATGCTATTATTGGCCATACCTACCACTGTTCCATAGTAGAAAGTAAGTCGATACACCGCTAGGGGGCGCTTAAATTATGAAAATTGTTCATTTCAATGCTCTAGCTAGATACCCAAAAACACAGACCACCTACCCCACGAGACTTGCAATAGAAGGGCACCGTTGTCTGTCACGCATTTGCACAAATGCGCCTATATCTTTGAGCACAAACCCGCGCACGTTCAGTAGCGACCAGGAAACAGATACGTAAACTGCGTTTAAACTGTATTAAAACAAAATAATAACATACGAAAACAATGCCGAATTGTGCTATAAAGTTGTGTTGGGAGTAACAGTCGAAATAATAACTTCAAAAAAGATAATATCACATTTCACCGATAAGTACAACATTTATTTTAAAATTATTTAACAGTACTGACCAGAGTTCTAGTAATAATGGTTGCTAATAAGTACTGAATCAGTGGTTGTCCTTGTCTAACACGCTATAATTCCAGACTATCTCTCTCTTACAATAAGACGCCACGTGTAAGTAGAGATGCGAAGAAAACTTACCGATTGCTCGATATTTATCGATTTCTAATACTGAGATTTTTATTGATTTGAATAATAAATTTGAAATCAAAAATTTTATGAATTAGACAGATGAATGTAAATAAAAATACAGCCTACAAAAGAGAATTGTTAGGTATTTTATTATTACAAGCTTTTATTTAGGTAGTTTCACCTGTTTGTCAGAAATCAAATCTTGCAAGTTGAATTTGATGCACTTCCCGGTTACCGATTGAGCTGAAATTTAACATGCATGTGTAAATCGGATGACAATGTAAAATTATTATGACATGGAGCTGATCTGATGATGGAACCGGAAGGGATAGGAACTCGGTAATTAAACGACACAGCCCCATCGAGTTTGGGTTTGTTTCATTTGTCTTTACGAGTACTTCGGTTCTAGATGGTAACCAGGGTCTGATGATGAAGCTGGAAGATGACTATAGGAACTTAGTAATTAAATGACATAACCTCATAGAGTTTGGGCTCGTTTGATTTGTCTTGACGAGTAGTTTGGTGATAGGTGGTAACCAGGGTCTGATGATGAAGCTAGAAGGTGGTTTATGTCTTCTACCGATTGAAAACGGGTGCCACGAAGTGGTAATTTGAGTTTAGGGAAAAGAAAGAAGAACAATTAAACAAGATGAACAATAAAAAAGAACAAATTTTAATTTGGAACCATAAGCAAATCATCCATACCCGATACTTCTTTGACTGACTACGGAATTCAATATTCGATCTATAGATAGATTCTGTAGATTTTAGATTCGTTTTTGACGTAAGCTCCATACAAAATATGTCAAACACGAATCTCGAATTTCAAAATCCATGTATAGTTCGAATATTGAAAATGGCCGTTAATGTATATACCGCCCCCTTACCTCTCCCCAAAATCGCTGCCTTCGTTATGAATGGAAGGTATTTTAGGGAGGGAGAAGGGATTTCAGCTTCTGGTTTTCTCAACCACCAGTGAAACACACTCGCCATTTCGCAATGGTATTTAGTGAGAGGTGGTATATCTCCTGTCGAGCTAGCGCAAACTCGAAACAGTTGATTTTAAATTTTTATCAACTAGCTGTACCCCGTGGTTTTAAATTTGAATTTACATTTTTGAATACCTAAAGGAGCGCATTAACCATGAATGTCAACAAATTGGGAAACTGGTTACGCTCCTTTGAATAGTCGCTTGATGATATACCTATAATAGCTTATAGCCTTCCTTCAATAAACGGGCCATCTAATGCAAAAATATCTTGTTAAATCAAACAAAATCTTTAATTGTGATTTTAATTATGATCTGTTTTATCATCATTCAACTTCGTTTGTTTTGTTTGAACTATTTAAATCTGATCCTATTTATATCGAATAAATAGGTACTGAGATTAGCGCTTTCAAACAAAACAAACAAATTCTTTATAATATTAGTATAAATTCATATTTCAAAATAAAAACTTTTGCTTGGATTATTGTTTTTTTTTCTAGGCATTCTTATACCAAATGTTATTTATCGATAAAAAATATCGACTTGCCTACATCCCTATTACCTATCGTACGTGACGTCACCCGCGCCGCCCGCGTACGTCTCATTCCTCAAAGTTTGACAGAATAGTTCGCCTAGAAATTGGTTAAGATTACGTGTCTCGTGGGTTAGGTGGTCTGTGCCCAAAAACTATAGTCCGTTCACAGTTATTTTACCTCTAGCTGTTAGATTGGCCAACCTGGGCGTTGTGTTGCTATATTTGGTATATAATACTCCCATTTTAAATATACATTACTGCTAAAAATGTACTTATTTTTTTATTGCCTAAGCGATCGTATTAAATATTTGGAAGTAATGTTTGTAACAAAACCTCTTGATATTGGCATGGCTATATGCATGTACATTTATTTTCTTACGAAATAACTAATTTCCTATGAAGATAAGTAGTTATAATAAAAATGTTGTCTATTTAATATATAAAGACGCCAACGTGATTTAATTATTATAATTACGCCAACGTGAGGTTCTAATAATCAAATACAAAAACTGCAAATTTAATTTTCATATTTATTTTGAATAAAAATGATGTGGGTGTAATATTACACCTCTGCCTACCCCTGCATGGAAACAGGCGTGAGTCTATAAGAATGATCCATGTGGACTGCCAATGTTATGATGATTCGTAACTGCTGTCATATTCTGTATCAGACTCAGAATTTAATTCTATTATGAACCTGTCCATTTCAGCATCCGTAGACCCATCTGTTTCACAAAGCTTGTCTTCAATGTGGCGCTCATGTTTGCATTGTTTTTGTCAGTCTTCTGCAGTGATAGATTGAAAAGCTTCTTCAGCTAAATTCACAATGTTGGTTGCCTCTTGTCCTAAATTTTTGCTTGTGACTCGCCTTTTAATGAGACTCCACATAAGTTCAATTGCGTTTACCTCGCAGTGGTATGGCGGTAATCTTACCACTTTGCGGCCATGAGCTTCAAGCATTTGAATTTTTGAAGCATTTCCACTAATATTGGGTAAAATGTTATGCACGGGTAACCCTATTTTACATTCCTGTCATCACAGAGTACATGTACAATGCCAACATAAAGAAAATAAACACCGACATCTGTCAGAGGTAAAATACAGTCCATTCACAGTTATTTTACCTCTGACAGATGTCGGTGTTTATTTTCTTTATGTTGTAATTGTACTCTGTGATGACAGGAATGTAAAATAGGGTTACCCGTGCATAACATTTTACCCAATATTAGTGGAAATGCTTCAAAAATTCAAATGCTTCAAGCTCCTGGCCGCAAAGTGGTTAGATTACCGCAATACCACTGCGAGCTAAACGCAATTGAACTTATATGGAGTCTCATTAAAAGGCGAGTCACAAGCAAAAATTTAGGACAAGAGGCAACCAACATTGTGAATTTAGCTGAAGAAGCTTTTCAATCTATCACTGCAGAAGACTGACAAAAACAATGCAAACATGAGCGCCACATTGGAGACAAGCTTCGTGAAACAGATTGGTCTACGGATGCTGAAATGGACAGGCTCATAATAGAATAAAATTCTGAGTCTGATACAGAATCGGACAGCAGTTACTAATCATCATAACATTGGCAGTCCACATGGATCATTCTTATAGACTCACGCCTGTTTCCATGCAGGCGTAGGCAGAGGTGTAAAATTACACCCACATCATTCTTATTCAAAATAAATATGAAAATTAAATTTGCAGTTTTTGTATTTGATAATTAGAACCTCAAGTTGGCGTAATTATGATGCGTTTACCTGTGTATATTAAATAGACAACATTTTTATTATAACTACTTACTTATCTTCATAGGAAATTAGTTATTTCGTAATAAAATAAATGTACATGCATATAGTCATGCCAATATCAAGAGGTTTTGTTACAAACATTACTTCCAAATATCTAATACGATCGCTTAGGCAATAAAAAAATAAGTACATTTTGAGCAATAATGTATATTTAAAATGGGAGTATTATATACCAAATATAGCAACACAACGCCCAGGTTGGCCAATCTAACAGCTAGAGGTAAAATAACTGTGAACGGACTATAACTGTGAACGGACTGTAACAATTTTTATTTATTTGCGCGCGTTCAGTGCCATCAGTAATAAATCTATGATCAGTAACACAGGTGTCGTCTCTACTGAACTGCACAAAATTATCATTGGTCCAGTTATCTATAGGTGTAGATACCAGAGAGACCATGCATGACATGTTAAACTGTTCTGCAAAAGTTTTCAGGACTATCCTAACGGTAACACGGGCAATAAAAAGCGTTTTCGACAACAGCGGCCACGACGATGGGTGTAAAAGCGATTCATCAAAAATCAAAGTTCGCCGTTTCCGCCGAGTCGTGCTGCCAAAACTAGATAACTAAAGCCAACACGATGTTACCCACGTCCCGTATCGGTGTCATGCGAAACGCGCTTAGCAACCGTACACCCCGTCTGTCGAAGACGGGGTGTACGGCTAAGTACGAAGATGGCAAGTAAGTAGCTTAGGGATTTAGTATCCTAATATTAAAACAAAAAACGTTTTGAAAATATTATTCATTTAATCAAATGTATTTTTGTAGTTTTCTCTTCAGTATCACAAAAGTATACAAGATTTACATTTATTTAGGTTACATTTATACATTTATTGTAATATATATGCAAATTAATAATTACAGTTAATTAATCTAAAAACAAGCTTGCAGTGGTTGTTCCACCAGGTTGGAGGCGACAAAAGATACAACTGGCAAAAGTTTTAATTAACACCTATTTGTTACGAATGCATAGTTGTGTAAATAATGTGATATTCACGTAGATTTTCTTAAACATTTTCTATATTCTATGTAAGTATATTTGGGGCTAAATTGAGGATACCACTTGGTGACGATATGCGCAAGTCTTATAGAGAAAAAAACTATTATATAGCGTAAACTTTTCGCTTCAGTGACGGAATCCTTGGTTTTTAGGTGGATTGCCTGAACACTTTCGTATTCTTTCATAAGCTTCTAAGAGCTCACATGCAAAATCAATACAAATACATGTATAGGTCGGTTCACGATTGATGACCACTGCGCAGAAATCATTTTTTAGGTCACCGTGTTTGTGCGGGGTGAGGCGCGGGTGGAGTGCCAATGGCGTGGCTCCGTTCTTGACGCATTCCCTAAATGCGTTAAGAATGGAGCCTATGCGTGACGGCCGCCATTTGTGGTCAACTTTCGTGAACCGACCTATACCTTATAGTACCACTATATACATTTCGCGTCAAGGCCAAGTGACTGCAAATCAAGCTAATTATCTTCGCTTGTATTACTACCATGGGTTATTGAAACTTGTACGTTCTACACAAAACATAATTGGCTATAAAATCGTCTATAAAATAGCACGCCGCATGACATGGTGTGCAGTCCAAAAACTATACTGTTTAATTTTACAAATGGCATCCGAACACACCAGATTGCGAAAATAATTAATTGTGAAGATTTCAAAGTGTGATGAGAACTATTACTATCTATTATAACAAACTAGGTATAAAAACGCCGAAATAAAGAAGCAACATAATTTTATACAGCTGAAGTACATTTATACTACTTTCTACCATCCAGATTGTTACTCAAAATTAAGAACATTGTGAGAATTATATGCTATAATATTCGATCCATTACCATGAATTGAAAACGACTATGTAAAAACTGGTTACCAGACCAGCGGCTTATACTTCTTGTATTATGCAAAACCGTTAAACATTTTAGAGTAACAAAAAGACATCACACCAAGAAGATTTATCATACAACAGTGTGAAACAACAGTTTTAAAAAAATAATTAATATAATGTCCCTCACTTTAGACCATTCCGTGTGATATATCTATAACAAATAATGTATAATGCACGAAAACTAACTCAGCTATATAAATTAATATTTATCTTATATACAAACCAATCTTAACATTATAAAATAAATTAATGTTTCCTATGAACTGATATCAAATTATAAGGTTTGGTCTACCGAGGCTTACTATAAGGAAAAGAAATGCGCCTAGAACGCAGCTGGAGCCCTAAGCTTAATTTTGATTTCACAACCATAGTACAAGCAAAAATGAAGAAAAGAAATATAGATTGCTTGTGCCTTGTGATGCACTTTTTGATTGTGAATTATTTGTAAGGCCATCATTTATTTTCATTTGATTCAGGCCCGTTTACAAAGTCATTGTTTTTAGAACCAGATTTTAACGCCTCTACATTATGATTAGTGTATAAGTTTTATAAGCGATACTTGTATACTGAGAGCACAATGTTTAGAAGAACAAAGATACAACTTGTTATATCTATTTTTTCAATAATCTTTTTCATAAAAGGAAACCTTCCGAACAATACATTTCTAAGCGAAAAAACTATTCGCTTAGAAACTAGACAAAATTGTTCATTGGAAAACTGAAAACATTTTTATAAAGTGGAGATACTACCAGTAGGTACAACTACTCCAGATAGAGTAGAAGTAACGGTTTATTTATCTATTTTATTAATTATTTATAAAAAAAGAACATCATCCCGTTTTTGTTAACGACATACATGACTAATTTGAAGTAAGAAATACGTCTATTATCCATATGAACATTGGCTAATGTATGGTAAGAAAATGTGTTTACGCATCTTAGCAAAGCCTACATATCTACAACACATGCCTGAAACTGCGAACACGCGTAGCGCTTCCCAAGCAAAACTGACAAACAAACAACAAAATATTAACCTTAGGCAACATTAACCATCTACAAAAACCCAGAAATTATTTTCACTTTATACAGAAGACAGAAAATAATTATTATTATACAAGGTAACTAACGTAGGTAGGTACGGTTGTAAGGAGACAATCAATTGCCACATCATTTTTTTTTTACAATTGATAATAATTGATCCCTTTGTGACTATCTAGTTTCAATAATATACTTTACATAGCAATTGAATGTCGCCAATATGCTTAGTCGTCGTTTTCCAGGGGTCAATGTTCTTTGATCAATCGTCGTCGCTTATACGTCGGCCCTTCTTAGATTTTTTCTTTTCCATCGCTTCCATTCGCATGTCTTCTAAGTCCTCCATAATACCTGAAAATGATAATAATAATGTAATATGTTCTGAGGTCGTGAAAAAGATTTCTTATTTCACTATTTTTAACGACCGAACTAGCCACGACTTCGTGCCAACAATAAATAATTGACTACCTACATGACTTGTAAATTGACTACAATTCATTTAAATCACCTAATTTACTAGTGAAAAACATGTAAAAATCATACTATTTATGAATCATATAATACTTATATAATGGTTCCAATTACTTGTCGAAACTATACCTGCCAGTTACAGGATAATTATAACATATCTAATGTCTATTCTTGTAAATATTTTGAAAGTAATGGCTACTTTAATTATTCATAAGCATAAGACCAGGCGACTAGAGTTTCGAATAAATAAATATTAATTACTAAAAATAATTGCATTCTTTGAGGAATTAATAAAAAATCAAATATGGTTCAATTTGAGTAAGTAATGTGTTGGATAGCCTAGTTATCAAGGAATCGTTATATAACACGCTGTGAGCCACGAGCGCGGAGGAGTAGCAATCAATAGCGCGGGTGTAAACGCAGGCTTAGCTATTTTAAGGTTCAAAATTATTAGAATAGAGTAAGTACATACCAATCTTTTTACTGATGTACTCTTCACGCTGTTGTCGCGCAAAGCTGGACTCCATCATGGGATCATCGTCATCATCGATATCCCTATACCTGGAAACAATTACATATAATCATAGTAAAATAAATAAAAACTCGTATCACTTTTCTATACTTCGATACACTGACGTAACCAGAGATTTGCTTCGGAGAGAAAGGAAGGGAGGGATTGTTTTTGTTTTTTTTTGTTTTTAAAAAAGACAACTCCCGCATTAGGACTAAATCCTGTGTCGCGGGGGACTTTACAAACATACAACTAACGGACACAATGAACACCCAGACTCGAAACAACAATTTATGGATCACACAAAGTGTTGTCTCGTGTGGGAATCGAACCCACAACACACGGCGCAGTATCAAGCGGCGAAGCGGCCGCTTAAACCACAACGCCAACCGTGCAGTCATTTTGTGGTTTGGGGGAGGCCAAAGGATTTTCATAAAAAAGACGTTTATCTTTGGGAGTAAACATATGCTTTTGCTGGGAGGAGGTGTTATTTTTTTTCTATGAAAGCGCATAAAATATTATGTTACTTTGCATAACCGACAACGACGAGTGGAGAGGGCGCCTTGGCACACGTAGCGTAGGGCGACTTCCGACTAGATGGAGTGATAAGAAAGTGGCTGGACGCGAAGAGCCGCAAATAGGGCTCAGTGATGTGCTATTAGATAGGCCTATATCCAGCATTGGGCTACGGCAGGCTGATGATGGTAATGTCAGTCAAGTTTGAAGTTCTACCCTTTAATTTTATTAATACTGTTGCCAAACTGACATAAGTTAGGGAGTAATATCAAGAAATATGCAACTTACTTTGATTTATCATATCCGAATATCTCCTTAATATGTTTAGAGTAGTCCATTTCATCGTCGCCGTCATCAATGAAATCGTCCAACTCGGAGTCATATTCTGAATCAGACTCCACCGCGCGACCTGTAAAACACAAAATAATGATTTAAAATAATTTTTGCTGAACACGCCACAAGAAGTCTTTGTACAATATCTCTCAGCTATGTACTAAGACTTCTTTATCTCATACCAGCAGTTTTATAAGGTTTTACTAGTACGAAAATAAATTTCAGCGTTCTAGTACCATCCAGAGTTTCTCAAATAGGGGCCTGAAAATGCGGCGAAATTGTTCCAGAAAAGGAGTTGCAGAAAGGCAGTGTTGCTTCGCACTAGACTTGGCGGGGGCACTGCCATGCCCCCCATATTTATGTTTATAAGTATAGAAGTAAGTATATAAGAATAGAAGGGCATAACATGCAATAAAAAGTATTAACCACGTTTGGACCCAGGGTTAACAAATAAGTAAATGAAATAATATAATTTTAACAAAAAACAAATAAAAAAAATTGAGGAATCAACTTACGCTTTGGTTTTTTCCCATCTTGCTGTCCTTTTCTCCTGACGTCGCCTGGCGGAAACTGCCGAGTGCCATCGGGTTTTCCAGCACCATTCTTGCCTATTGAACTAACATGCTTATCAAAGTCGAACGAATTTGATATCTTCGGTTTGCTGGGACCCGCTTTACCATTCGGCGGAGGCATTCTCTTATCATCAGGTCTCTTGGAAGGCACTCCTTTTCCATCTGGCAGTCTTTTATCATTATTCTTTTGAGATCCATCCCCATTTAATGTCCTCTGCTTAGCTAATAACGCAGCTTTGTCCTTTATACCATTTTGTTGTACAGTCTGCTCTCTAGATTTTGGCACTACTTTACCCTGTGTACTGTGACCGGTCATATTATATTTGCCGTCACTGTTCTTACTTGGTATAGTAAACTTCCTTTCATTAGAATTCTTATCTATCCTGTATGTGTTTTGGCTCTTTAAGTCTATATTTTTCTTAACATCTTGCTTTATACTTTCCTTGGCATTTAATTTATTTCTGTCAGTAGACTTGTCCAGACTTCTTGGTTTTTCTGTCGGTCGACTACCACTTTCAAGTTTTAATTTCGCTTTTTCTAATCTTTCTCTGTCTTGGTTAAGTCTAGCTATATCTCTTTCTATTTTTTCTCTTTCTGCTTTTAATTTGTCAAGTCTTTCTCTGTCTGCTTTTTCTTTCTCACGTTCTCTTTCAGCCTTATCTTTTTCCAATCTTAGTCTGTCCCTCTCGCGCATCAGTTTTTCGATCTTCTCTCTCTCTTGCCTCTCTCTGTCGTTCCTATCTCTGTCGTTCCTATCTCTATCGTTTCTCTCTCTGTCGTTTCTATCTCTATCGTTTTTCTCTCTGTCGTTCCTATCTCTATCATTTCTCTCTCTTTCGTTTCTCTCTCTATCATTCCTCTCTCTATCACTTCTTTCTTTTTCAGTAGGTCTTGGACTGTCGTGACGAGCATTGTTCAATTTGTCCGAAACTTTCGGAATCCGGCCGAAGCTAGATGGATTTTCTGGTTTCCTTTCTCTTTCAACTTGCTTTTCTTCTCGTTCTCTTGGCACTAAAACAAGCAATAGACATTGGTAAAACTGCTATTATTTGAGAAATTTTCTATTAACCTAAACAACTTAATATGTTATTTACCTTTCTTACCGCCATTCCTCTCAGCGTCTAACCTCTCTTGCCGACGTTGACGACGTGCCATCTCTTCTTCATATTCCCTCTTCTGTTTTTTGGTCATAGGTCGTTCAGTCTCACTCTCTGTTATGGTTTTCTTCTGTGCTACTTCCAACGGCTCACTTTTCTTTTGTTCGGCAAGTTTCAGCAGCTGATTGAAGTCCATCGGCGGCGGCATAGGCTTTCGTATCTTTGGCTTATCCGGTTTAATTTCTTTTTTCTCCTTTTCTGGTTCATACTTTGTTGGAGGACTTGAGTCGCGCTCTATTTGTAGAAGGAAAATACTTAATTAAAAAACCTGCTAGGTAACAAGTATGTCGATGTAAATTTTGAAGTAATATAAGAACAATATTGTAACGTCTACAATGTTTGTACTAAACAGCAACTTTTCACTATAAACCTTGATTGTTTTTTCAAGAATTTACCTCCGCTTTCTCCGTTTCTCCTGCGTCTCTTATGTGGCACAGGGTCATCTTCGTGCTTCAAAGCGTGCTTCACCCGCTCTATAGTGCCATTCAGATCTTTTTTCACAGTTTTATCTGAAAACGACAATCATTGTTGATTATTAATAAGTAGATAACAATGAAACGGCAAAATTTCTAAATTGAGGTTACCCAAGGAGCAATTATTAAGGTTACCTACTGATAAAATTGTCTTTGTCTCTGTCTTTTATTTGAGTATTTTGAATGTATCAAAGCACATATAGATTTTAGTTTATAGATTATGAAGTGGAATGTCTTTTTATGTCGTGAAAATAATCAATATTATTGTGACCCGTGATTGTCAACGTTAGTGACGGATCCACGTTTTGTTTCAGGAAGGGCGGAAAGAATCGCTCGAACCTGGTAACGGAAGCTAGGTTTTATCTAGATTTTTTTATTGCTCCTAGCCCTGGATCCGACACTGGTCATAGTCTTAGGGTGTAAATAGACAGCCTTGCCGAGTATTTATCGCGATTATTTTGTACAAAATTTATCGTAAACGCTCTCACTTTTCGCGCAATATTCTTAAGAAAATGAGGCCTAAACGTTCTAAACAATGTACCTAATATCGATAATTCGATACTGTACGAATTCTGGTAGGAGGCCCTAATTCTAGAGTAGAATAGTCTCTAACAAGTAACGGTACTAAAACTAAAGATACTCATAGCGTCAAAAAGCAAGCTTTCAATTTCTTATAAAATTGGTATATCTTCTAAAATCTCTTCTATATTAAAGTTGGTCCACTTGACTTTGTGCAGTGTAATAAGCCAATAAGTACTAACTGCAAATGACCAACACAGACAAATGAGGCACTGTTTCTATATTACTCATTGCAGTTGTGTGTTGATATTATTGCAATATAATTTCACTTTTTAAAATCTAATAAAACATTACAAACAAAAAACTGTACAGGAGCACTCTACAGGAATATATGCACCCCAGAAATAGGGAGGTTTTTGAAAAGTTACAGGTAAAACTCTGTTGCCAATGTGCTAGTAGGTGTAATACTTAGATCTGAATAAACCTGCCTCTCAGATCTTCGTGGGTATATACTGGAATCACTGTCAACTAATAGAGATAATCTGTGCAACTAGTTGACGCTTGAATTGCGGGCAAACATAAGGGTTGGCACTTGCACAAAAACTAATAATCAAAGTACCTAATGAAAAATACAAAACTTTGTTGGTGTTGCCATAAAAAGAATGCTTACGAAGTCAAGAGTGATGTACGTACGTGTGATACGATGATATAAAAATATATTGTTATATGTCACTCACATTTGTGTATTTGGAAGTGCTGCGCAAGGGAGATCCGTGAATATTTACATTTTATCTCCATATCACTACAAAGACCGTCTAATCAGAAACCTAATGCGATATTATATAATAAGTTTGTAGGTACTACAGGCAGTATGAATATAATTCAAATTAGTATGATAGCATGAGCCAGATAAATATGTTGCCTAACTGCAAGTTTTTAATAAGACGCGAAGCATATAATGATAATCCTTTATTGGTTCTGAATATAAGTACATAGGATCCGCAAGCAAACCTAAGAGGCCATGAGCGTCGCCAACCGATTGTCTAGGTGGGAGGGGAGGGGGGTATTTTCAATTACGCCAGCCGATGGCCTAGGAGGAGGGCAAGTTGATATGGAAAATGAGAAATGTACTGAAAAAAGTATAAATTGTAGGGTTTTTTAATCTCTAGGGGGGCAGCTGCTCCCCCTCCCCCCTCTACCCCCACTTGGCGACGCCCATGCCAGAGGCCGATATAGGTCTCTGAATGGCTAAGCTGAACAGGCAATGGGTAAGGAACGTAGCTCGCAGAACCGATGGCCGTTGGGGCAGGGGGGTTCTGGAATATTGGACGTACTGATATGCCGACGATCTGGTTATGATCGTGGGAAGCAGTTAAATTCTAGCGGCTCAAGATCAGTGTGTGTGGAGAGCCGCAGGGAAAGCCTACTTCTTTCAGTGGAAGTCACTAGTCATAAAAAGGCTTAGTCCTAATGGTTTGAGCACCAGTGGAGCAATGAAACGCTATTGAATCGTGTGTGGATAATATACTTTTCCCTACATTTTCTAAAAGAGTAACCACGGAGCTTTTAGAAAAATATATGGCAAAATTTTCCTGTCAACGAACGACTGACTAGGCGACTAGGCCCTTTGTAAGTTGCACAGTTTCCTGAAGTAAACATTTTTGTTAGGTAGGTGAACCTACCTAACAAAAATAGAAAATGTTTACTGCGCAGCGGCGAGCGCTTACATTAATAAGTAATTTAAGTTTGATGGGAATTATACCAGGTGTTTTATTTCGCATGCAGTTGGTTAAAGAACTTTGTCGCTTTGCAAGTAGGCGTTTCGTTAGTTTTATGTAGCACAAATATTAGTACCTACTATATAAAATAGGTATTTAGCCTTATCTCTGGTAAAAATTTGATTACTAGATGCTGATACACACGTAGTTATACGATTACCATATAACGACCGGTCCCAAAATATGACCTATCCATGGATTTGGCTACTAGAGGTAGATATTTGACATATTTTCTATGGAGCTAATGTCACATAATATATCTGTCTTTAGTAGCCAAATGCATGGAAAGATTGAATAATGGAATCGGGCGTTAGTAAGACATATTGTGGATAGCAATAAATATTCGAGAAAATGTTACGATGGATGTGTGCAGTTACAAGAATGGACAGAATTAGGAATAATTACGTTAGAGGTAGTATGAAAGTGGCGTCTAAAGATGAAAAGGTAAAACGGGGCCGATTGGCCTGGTGTGGACATGTTATGCGGAGAGATGTGATGTACGTAGGTAAAAAAAAAATAATTTAAAGAAAAACAAAAAACCCGACTGCATCACAACTAATTTTAAAAAATACGTGAAAATATTAACTTAAATAAAAACTAAAAAGAAAGAAACAAGCCCATAAGTTTAGAAGTAATATGCAGAACAGAAAGACTCACAGTCGGGGCCCCATGGGAACATTTGATTGGTAAAATTTGAATGGGCCCCGACTGTGAGTCGTTCTGTTCTGCATATTACTTCTAAACTTATGGGCTTGTTTCTTTCTTTTTAGTTTTTATTTAAGTTAATATTTTCACGTATTTTTTAAAATTAGTTGTGATGCAGTCGGGTTTTTTGTTTTTCTTTAAATTATTTTTTTTATTTTATACTTTTCAGTTACGATTCATTGACTTCGTTATAAGATGGTAAATTTCGCAATCGAGTGTTTGTATATCGTTTATACTTGAAATAAAAACTTAAATCAATAAGTATGAAAATTAGCGAGAATTTTTTTTTGTTAAACATCTTTAAATCGTTATACATCCTAAACTATTATTTAAAATGAAAAATGATGAAAGGAACCTATAGATGATTTTAAAATACCTATTCAACGACACCCCACTTGACATAGTTCATCGACTTTATTTTTTTTTCATTTTGACAATATGGCGTCTGGCTGTCGCTGTGGTGAATTTTTATTACTGTCATGTCTTTAGTGACACTCGCAAGGTTAAGACGAATCGATTGACGTAAGAATCATCAAAATCGGCCTACGCATTTGGTCTCTAGAACGCCACATAGAAACAAACATACATACATACATACATACATACATAGACTGATAAACACATTACCCTCCTTTGCGTCGCGCAGTCGGGTAAAAAGTGATGAACATGCATGTAGAAGGCCGAAAAGGGAGAGGACGGCCAAGGAAAAGATGCATGCATGTGTGAGGATGGATATGGAAGAGAAAGGGGTAAGCGATCGGATGACTGATGGCAGATAAGTATGGAAGGGAAGGACATATTGCGTCGACCCCAAATAAATTGGGACCAGGGCAAGACAATGACGAATAAATATTCGAGAAATAGTGCTTCGGCTTTAAATCGCATTTTACGTTTGTCGCAAGTTTTGAGTGCCAACCTTATAAAAGATAGAGGTACCGTGTGACACAGATTCTATGCACCCAGAGCAAATTGCAGATGCATAGGGGACCGTAGCCACCTCTAATAAACAGCTATTATCACTTATGCTGAAGAGGGTGTTAGTGCAAATACAAGGCAATCCGCAACATTACATCGGTAGTCCAATAGCTTGCGTATCTATACTATTAAAAGTATTGTTTGTTTGGCTGAATACTAATCACAGTAACTATTGGTACGATTTGAATAATTATTTTTTGAGTTGGTTAGTCCATTTATCGAGGATGGCTAATACAGAATATATAAAACATCACGCTATGAGCCACGGGCCCTGATCAGTAGCCCTAAATAACTGCGGGTTATTTAGGCATACTGCTCAGGACAGTCATGCTAACAAGTTTTGTAATAACTAACACACTATCGTGTAACATAAGTAAATATCGGAAAGATATGTACACTGCATAGTATAGTCTGTGCGGAAAGAGAACAGACTTTTGATTTGAGGGCGCAACAATACGTACTTACCGTATTTCTCATGTTGGCAACATTGTTAATTTATTATAGTGCGACTAAAAATCTTGATCTGTTGAGCCTTTGTTACTCAGACAGACAGAAGGGTTTTGAATCGTACGTACATAAGTTAAAATTACTAAAGGGACTCGAACCTGTTAGTTTCAATTTTCGCCTCGCCCATTCTCTTTCCGCACAGACTATAGTGTCCTCGCTCTCGCTTGCGACGTCAAAATGTCACATAAAATATTCAGTTCGTAAGTACTACGAAATGGTAGCTACTTGGAACTTCAACGAAGTGCAGTAGACAATAAATTATTTTGTACAACTTACGCGCACGCTATACGTTTGTAAGGCATACACCTTGATATCTGCGGACTATGGAGAGATAAATGACTTATACTTTATCCTTTTCTTGTTAATGTAGAACAAAGTTTATAAATCTCTGACTACCCTAAAACCTCTACTATCACTTAATAGGTGAAAATCAATAGAAAAAAAAAGGAAACCCATTTTAATTACGGAACATACGAAATTACATGAAACAATAGAAGTGGCTATAAAATATAATTACAAAGAATCTTTCTTTCAAGGCTGTGCCTGCTTTCATGAAATGCTAAGATGAAAAATATGTTAATGGTCAATGAGGCTTTGCCCATTGCTATTATTTTTTAAATTAAATAAAAACTTATTTAATTAAAAAAATAAATAAGTTTAATATTTATTAAAATTAAATATAATAAATGGCAGGCTTTAACAATGTTAAATGCCATAAATAACAATTAGCATTTTAATGAAATCAGTTAAACTAAAATAATGTCTTCTGAAATTTTTAAGTTCATTAGCAAATATGTATCTTCAAAATTTGCTCTTTTACAGACAATCAAGCTAGACCTAAGGATATCACTTAGTTAATTACATTTAATGGACTATTTATGGAATATTATACACTAATGCTTATTGTGTGCACTAAAACTTTAATAACAATAATAAGAATACAATTAGAGTATTACTGGCAGGTGCCATTTGTTATCCATAGTCTCATTATTACCAGTACTACTAATTAACCTATCTCCATAGCCCAATTCAATTAGACTGCACATCATAGCAATAGTCCTACATGTGCTGCAGCTAGTCCATAGCTGTACTCAGTAGTGCAGTTGTGGAGGCTCCTCAACATGTGTCCCATACCATTTTATATTTAAACTCACTACAGGCTTCTGCACATTGGATCCATATCTTTGAGCTGTTACATGAAGTAATGCGTAAAGCGGGAATAAATTTAAAAAGGACAAATTATCAGGTACTAAAGAAATTAACAATCCTGTCAATTTTACAGGCCCAGCTCCAACACCAATGGCAGTTTGGCATCAAACAGGTGAATAAATTATATAGTTATTAATTAACAACAATCATAAAATGATAGCAACTGACATTAGTTAATAAGCTCTTGCAAATAGTTCATTGAAATACAATTAACTAAATAAAGTTAATTCAAATAATACATATATCTTTATTATATACAAAAGAGTGATTTTTAAGTCATTTGCTAATTACCTCATATTTTTAAATCATTGAATACCTGCTAATGGGTGTGGCAAATTAAATTATGTTATGTTTTCACTTAGTGATAAAAAATGTTTTAAACATTCTATATTCCTAAAATAATAATCTCATGATAATTACTGCAGTGACGTAAATTTTATCCATGACGCAAACTTCCAAATGAACATTTAAAATTGTTTGTCTACTATGATATAGTGGCATATGACAGCACAGTAAGCCAATTGGCAGCTACTAAGCATCAAAGAAGTTTATCAAAAAGAGGACACCTTCATCAGCATCCTATCACTATCCGGCTTGCATCCAAGACTTGCATCTTCGAGCCCAGACACAGCAGGGTAGATATGTTTTAGGGAAGAAAATTTGAGCTGAAGTACCTAATCTGTTTTTTGGGTCAGGATAATAAACCACATACAAAAATACAGGCAGTGACACAAAAGTACCTACTAAAAATTCTATTTTAATTCTATTCAATACCCTTATCTAATATATAAAATTCTCGTGTCACAGTTTTCGTTCCCATACTCCTCCGAAACGGCTTGACTGATTTTGATGAAATTTTTTGTGCTTATCCGGTATCTATGAGAATCGGCCAAAATCTATTTTAAAAAAATATATATATATTTTGCAAAACGTTTGCCGGGTCAGCTAGTTTTCTATAAAATTAAATTATTTGATTATATTTAACTCTATACATGTGACTCAATTCTATTTATTCCACTCTATACATGTGATTAAAACATGGAGATGTATTTTTAGAATATTTTGAAATCAGCATATAAAATTATAATCATAAAATAAGCTATCCATAGACAAATTAAACAAGAACCAAGGAAAACTAAAATTGATAAATTGACATGAATTATTTACGTTGATTTTATTGTTGAAACAATAAACTATGCATAATTAAAGATCTAAACACTTAGTCATTTGCATAGCAATTAATTTATTTTAAGTTTCATTTTAAATAGTTTTAAGCAAAAACTGCCAAAGCATTTATAATAAGGGTAAGTATACCACTACTGAAAATAACATAATTCTAGATAATGACTACTTAGTTTCTGACCTAAATTCATTTCGAAAATAAATAAATTTAGCAAGACTTACTTCCTGTTGGGAATTTTGGTTCATCTGGTATTTTGCTATACTTCTCCATCATTTTCTCATAGATAGCTGCTGCCTCCTGAGATTCGTAGCCGTAATCATCTTGGTCAGGTTGATCAGGGCCCTCTCTTGTAACAGCAGTGTTATCTCTGTCTATGGCATCAGCAAGCACAGATTTATTTGCAGATTTTATTACTTTTAGCGTCTTCTGGATCTTTCTCAAGGCTTTGGGATCACGCATAGCCAACAATTCGTCTCTTTTCTTCTGGGCCTCAACCTTTTTTTGCTTTTCTTCTTCATCTTTCTTGGCTAAAAACTTCTGTATATTTGCTGACAACCTATCTCTCTGCTTCTGCTCCTTCTTGGGTGGATCAAATCGGGCTTTATAGTACAAACTTTCCTGAAAATAAGTAAATTCATGTCAATATGTAAAGAATTACACAAAACAAAGATACAAAGGGTCCAAGCAAAACGTTGATATATTTCCGAAGAATTGTTAATGCAAGCTATTCTCAAAGACAAATGCTGACATTTATTGAACGATCGTTCAATGAAATATCATAGAACGATCTCTAAATAAAAGAATCGCAAAATACGCAAGTACTTCAACTCACAGATGATTTTTGTTGTTGATTCCGTTGAGCAGCTAATAATGTCTCGCGAAACTCCATTTTTCACAATTTAGTGTCGATCCAACAATAAAACTTTGATTAGCATAACAACATTGCAATTTTTTCACAAATCACTTGTAATAATTCGTAAAATACGTGTCAGGCTCAATTTTGATACACAATCCCACCATTTTCTGGAAAGGTACTGACCACAGAGTACATATTAAGGCTGACTGATTGATAGTGTCTTTCTAATAGTAATACTATTTGAGTGATGTGCACATGAATTATAGTTATTTTCTTAATTATTTGTTTTCTTGATCAGAAGCCACTTAGTTAATTAAATATTAATTGTCCTTAATAAGTTCCTATTACCTGAGGCCTATATGATACTAGAGGACGCCAGCAGCTACGCCTGCATTTTTTTTTTTATTTACCCGTTTTGGCCGATCCCGTGGGAATTTCGGGAAATCCCTTCTTAGTGCACCCCTACGGTCCCCAAGGAACATACATGGAACAATGGCCACTTCTCATACATTGAATGACCTGATAATGAATTATTGTGTATATAGATAAAATGTACGAAAACAAGTAGCTCTATGATCAAGAAATTATACTGTAAAGACAGTTTTTCTTATAAAGGTCTAGGAATTACATAATACACCGAAATTAGTTCGTATTCATTTGACAGATTCTCCATCTCCCATGTCCAATGTCACCAGCGGCGTCTTTACGTCAAAAAATTGGTTGCCTGTAAAGTCGGTATACGGGCGAAAGTTTTACGTGACAACGACTTTGAGTGGTAAAATAATTTTAATGTGAATATTCATTCGTATAGTAGGAAGAAGGATGAAAGACGCGTGCCTTTCACTTTTTATGTCTGTCTCTCTCGCTCTTAAGGCCCGCACAAACTATCTGTCGCGACTTACTGTCGCGACTTACGGTCGCGACAGAAGGGTATCTGGACAAGGAAAATCCATTCAAGTGTGCACACTATCGGACGTCTGTCGCGGACGTGACCTTGAGCGTTCAGACGTCCGAAAGCAATCTGGGAAAATGACAGCAAACGTCCGCGGACGTTTACAAACGTCCGCGGACGTTTACTGTCATCCGTATATTGTCCATGGTACGGCCTTAATATTGATTTTATACAGAATATAGTCAAAAAATGTTAAATTCACTTTCAATTCAACAGTTCTGCTTTACTTCAAGATCTACCAATAATATAATCTAATAGTGCTAACTGCTAGTGCCCTGAATTAAGAAAATAAGCTCCTACCTAGCCATAGTGTATCGCATAGACAGCATGGCGTGTCTATGGTTGTATCGGACGCGGACGCGACAGAAAGCCGCGTCCGAAAGGGTGTGCACACTATGTGTCGCGACTTACTGTCGCGACAGTAAGTCGCGACACACTTGCAGACTTGGCCGCACCGCAATCTCCGCAGTCCCCGCAGTCATCGCTTTTTGTTAAAGGCCTCGCATATCTATCCGCACCGCAGTCACTGCAGTCGTTCCCGTCGCCGCACGCATCGCATTTGATTTCCTTTCATTCAGTGGGTGTCATCCGCGCGACCGCGCTAGACGCAGCGTCCGCTGCGTGCGGCTCGGCGTTGGTGACGTCATCAGCTACGGCTTGGGGATTACGGTCGTTTCAGGGACTGCGGCGACTGCGACGCGGCTGGGTATGCGAGGTTGCATAGAACTTCATACAAAGAATTCGAATGCGAATACTGCGGCGCGTGCGGTGCGGCCAAGTCTGCGTTCACCTTAAAAATGCAGCGATTTAAAAATATTTTGATAAGGATGCGTTCACGAGTTCCAGAACATCTTTACAACCCAAAACTTTTCTTTTTACCTAGACTTCTATAAAATATAATTGTTAGTGAAATCATTACACTAAAAAAATAACCTTAATTTTAAAATAAGTTTTATCTCTATACATGTTTAGGTCAAAAATGGCCATTCTTCTTTCAGCTTCCTGTGCCCAATAGTTTCGGCTGTAGCGTGTCTGTCAGTCAGTCAGTAACGCAAGGATTTTATATAATAAGGTTATAAGATTATTATCGTAAAATGTTTATAGGTAATCTGATTAAGTTGTACTTTACCACAAACAATATATCGACTAACAACATCTTTTTTTTTTATTCTTGCTACACTAGTAGACCATAGTGTGGTCCCCTTCTTTTTCATCCTCTTTTCAAAACTTGACGGAAGACGATAAAATGGTTCGTGTTGACTTTTATGAATTTTATCTAAAATAATATTGGTAATCGAGTAATATATGATTGAAACAGTCCGTGTTTAGTGAAATATAAGTGGTTCCAATGATTAACAACGAAATATTTCAAATGCCGATAGTGAAACGTTGTTCTAACATGTATTTGTTGTTCCGCTGCAGGCCACCTCCAAGAAGAAGACTAGGAAGCTGAGAGGACATGTGAGCCATGGCCACGGTCGTATTGGTAAGTGCATTGCTTTATTGTATCGATTTTGAGTTTATTTTATTACCAACACAACGCAAATATTCCGACCTAACCTAAGATATTTCAACTATATTTTGAACCGTGTATTCCCTATGTAAATCTCATAGATTGATTAGTGGATTAACCCTACGTCTAATATATTTAAAACTTTAACTGACCAACTCATTGTACATGAAAATAAATAATAAATACTCGTTTAGAGGTTTTTAACTTCTAGCACTTATGTAGATGTGGTAGCGTAAATTGAAGAGGCCTATCAAGTTCTTTGGCTGATTTGGAAGTTACTGTAGAAATACTATTTGTTTAGCAGTGTAAATATTGGATCCAATAGCGTGATTCGACGAAACCTGCAGGCTTCTTTACACATAGTGAATCAGTGAATCTGTGAATCTGATTTAAGTTGCAATTGTGTGTAATTACAGGTAAGCACCGCAAGCATCCCGGTGGTCGCGGTAACGCTGGTGGAGAGCACCACCACAGAATTAACATGGACAAGTACCACCCTGGATACTTTGGCAAAGTGAGTACAGATTATTTTTTGTATATTCAATTATTTCTATAGTAACAAGTGCAGGTCTATATTGACAGAAACATCAGTACCAGCTGAATTTATTTTAGTCCACTAACATTGGCTAAGTAATAGGCTAGTTGGCATGTTTATATTACTTACATGCTACAGTTTTATAAATTGACAGTGTAAATTGTTTTATGATTTATAAATAATTGATATCATTTACAAACGAATCCATGTAAGTATTAAGTGTTAGTTGTTATGCTAGAATCATTCAAATTTTATTATCTGTGCATTCAATATATTTAGTATTGTTTTGGTTAATGTAACTCTAATGTAGATGGTTTTTTGCAAAAAGTGAATATTTGTTTGACAGTTATTTCAAAAGTTTAATTGTATTTTATCTATAAAAATTTTATGTATTGTATAAATTCCTAAAGCATAATATCATTAGTTGTGTCTCAAATTAAAGGGACATTCCCTTTATTCATCATCATCAGCCTTTGATAGTTCACTGCTGGACTAGGCCTCTCCTTTGAAAGGAGGAATTGGCCTAATATACCACGCTGGCCAAGCGGGTTGATATAAGGTTTGTATCATGTTTTTCTTCTCTTACAGTGCTGATCTCTGCATACTATGCTCCCTCTGTCGGCTCCTACGACACCATGGGATGATATGGGGTGGTGACAATTCGTATTCTTAATCCGTCACCACATGGACATTCCCTTTATTACATTTATTTATATCTGGAACTCTTACATACAGCAGGTTCAAGCTATGTTCGTTCGTTTTTATCATAGTATGTCATGCTTGTCAGCATAAAATAGATCTTGATGATTATTAAAAAGAGTTTACAATATCCTTTATTGCAATACAATGTATTATGCTGTAGAAAAAAAATTTTAACAAAAAATGTACCTATACAAATTGTCTTTGAGTTAAATACTCAAGGTTTTTGTTGCAGATTTGGAGATATAATTGCTGATTAACCTTATGAGTTAATTTATATGTTAGCCTTATTTGATGGCAATGATTTAATTTTTATTTATTTTAATTACAGCTTGGTATGAGGAATTTCCACTTGAGGAAAAACAAGTTGTTCTGTCCAGTTTTGAACCTTGACAAACTGTGGACCCTCGTCTCGGAACAGTCGCGCCTGAAGTACGCCGGAGCTACTGATGGCAAAGTCCCAGTCATCAACATTGTCAAGGCTGTAAGTAAAAATAATTTTATTGTTTATGTTAGATTTAAATTTGTTTCATCTTTCTTTTCCACTTGTATCTTCTTTGTTTCTGGAATTATCCACATAAATGTAGTTATTTATTAATCAGACTCACCAACAGTTTTAACAAAAATTAAATTCACAGTACACAATATTATGATATCTCATGCCAATTGAAAAAACTAATTATAGGTGAATACAGCGTTCAATAAAGGTATTCAATACATTGTAAGGAGAGCAAATAGTTAACTTATTTTGAAAATTACATATCCATGCTAATTATTCAATACTTTTTCTTTTCAGGGTTACTACAAGTTACTAGGCAAAGGCAAACTTCCCAAACAACCTGTCATAGTAAAAGCCAAATTCTTCTCAAAAACAGCTGAGCAGAAGATCAAGGCTGTAGGTGGTGTCTGTGTCTTGTCTGCGTAATCATAAGTCTACAATAAATTTATAAAACCCATCTTTGTAGTTTGCTTTGAACCTACATATTGATTGCCGAAGGGATGAAATGAAAGCGAAATTAAACCATTGGTGGTCTAAGCAGGTGAAACACAATGCGAGCTAAGCAAAACTTTGGCAAACTGGAATGCTAAGGCCCAAATATTTTGTTCATACAGTTCAGTTCCTAACATAGCTTTGTTGTTTGTGGTGTGAGCCAATGTACTAGTCGACCAAGCCAACTAGACGAATGTCAACGTGACAAAATTCAATATAATTCAATAATTATAATCCAGAAATTCCTAGTACCGATTGCAGGCGCATTGTACGTTCACACGCCGCGTTCGCACGTTACGATAAATAATTTCTGGATTATAATTGTTGAATTATGTTGAATTTTGTCACGTTGACATTCGTCTAGTTGGCTTGGTCGACTAGTATGGAAAGGTTTAATGATGCTTATGGTGAATTAGCTGCTAGAGAGTTAATTGTTTGTTAGTCCACCTGACAAGGATAGTGCTAATTAAGTTTGATGTTCTTGGATCTGTGGCATTATTACCTATCTCCTAAACAAATAGACTGATAATAATGCGCTTTGTCATTTGTTTTAAAAGCTGACTTACGTGATCTAGATAGTTATGTCTGCTCACTTTAAAATCCTTTCTCAGTATTTTATGAATGAAAACTGATATGTTATAATTATTCATCAATTTATAAATAACTAGCATTTGCCCGCCGCTTCGCGCGCGTTAAATTCGGAGTAACACAAATCTACTTTCAGTCTCAAGTTGTGTGAAGGCACTCCTGATTATTCTAAAGATTTCAGATACTCTATAGGGTACAAATATATAAATCTATGGGTACAAAGTAATTCGGTCAGTACCTATACATGACATTATCTACCGAAAGGTACATAATATTAACATCACCTTCAAATGTCAAAGCCATGTTCTAATGCATGTCCATATATACAGGTGTCACAACTTGTGACTAAATAACTCGTGGATATTCCCATTTCAATTGGATTTAACCTTCAACCGCTCGCCAATTCTTCGTTTCGTCTGATGCGCGAGACGATTTAAATCTTATGTGGAAATAAGTGGAGATTTGTGCGAGTGAAGTCGCCGTGCATAAACACAATAAATCATGTGCCGTTCAGACTGTCGTCTCGAGATATTTGTGGCATGATAACAATCGTATGCAGCGCAAGCGCTTGCGCTCTCCCGTGCAAACAGTGGAAATAGTACGGACATTGAATAATTACAAATTACCAAATGATTACATGCACACGAATAGTTATGAACTTATGACGTAGTTTACCCTTACCCAGATTAAGAGTTCGCGTCATTCCTGTGAATTCATGTAATCTGACTAAAAATAATACTTTTTTTAGGGACTCTGTGCTGTGCGGTACAGATTTTAAATACTACTTATTAGGTAGGTAGATATTTAGCCTATATTTTCATGTAATAATAAGAAGCATATTATTATTATGGATCTTAAACTTATCAGAATACAGACCTAGTCTTTTTATCATGACATGAAAATGTGGCTATTCTATATTGTCGCTGCGCAAAAAATCTATTATGGAAATCTATAATTCTTGGTTATTAATCAACTATATACAGGATGTCACAAGACCCATCACCAAGCCGAAGTATACTCGTTGTGGACATCATGCCAAGTTAGTATACTAACCAAAAATAATACCTGGGAAACGAATTGCTTTTGTTGAGTTTTCGTTTTTTAAACCGCAATTAAAAGCGCGCGCGTGCAATGCTCAAATACCTACTTATCCATGGGCTTATAGGGCATCTAAAGAACATATTGGCGTGGTAAAAGCATCGATTTTGTACCTAATTAGAAAAAATCCATACTAACTTTGTGCCTCAATATCTCCTGAACCAGTAATTTCCGAGGTATGGTGCCGAAGTAAAAAATGTTCGTAGTGATTAGTACAACATGGGATTTCAGTTTTCGTTAAGGGTCTTTTTACACCCTGTATGTATAAATATTTACGCATATTAGAGCAATATTAGTAGGGCAAATCGTTTCATCCGTTTAAGCGCAATATATAATTTATTATATTTAAACTTTGATTCTTGGTCCAAGATTTAAACGAACAATTTAATTACCGTGCACAATATGACATTATGTATCATGTGACAGTACTGACAGATATGTGATAGTAGCACATGCGCAGCACTCAATTATTAGCGCATGCGTTCTTACTTCCCAGAGGTAAATTTGTGCCGTACAAACTTCTACCCTCTCTATAATACCTGCCAGTTTAATTTTTGCAACATAAAGTACCCAGCCTATGTGCGTCTCCATGGGCCAATATATCTCTATATTTAATTTCAACATAATCGGTTCAGCCGTTTTAGCGTGAAAACGGAACATACATACATACACACTTTCGAATTTATAATATTATTAGGGAAGTAGGGATATCATTAGAGACTTTCTTTATACACAACATTATCTAACTGTTTTACCACCTTCATATAGAACATTTAAATTATTTTTACCGCTTATAGTCTATCCACACACATCCGGGCCGGGGACGGGCCTTCACCGTGCTTCCGGGTCCCGGCCGGAATATTTCGTTCACACACGTCAGGGCTGCAACCGGAGCGTAGACGGGCTGTCACTAGAGCTTGCATTTTAATATTTGAATTATTCGAATTATGATTTGCGCTAAATATTCCAAAGGAAAATGCAATTTCCGATTCTAGTTCGAACAACGTTAATTTCCGATTCTAGTTCAAACAACGTTCTCAAAATTGTTCTAAATACCAATAAGCACTTTTGACATTTAGTTGTCATTCTTAACATATTATACATATTTTAGTTATTTGATTTTTCTTGCGGACGAACCTCTAAAAGGAGGAGTTCTCAAAATAATAAGAAGATTAGCCGAAGAAAAAGAAACATAATAATAATAAACATCTCTGGGGGGCAGTCGTCATCTTAACATGAGACTTGATGAGACTAACGCAATCGGAGGGCAAAGTGACAGGTTTCAAACATCACCTTCATCTTATGATAAACAAAAACAGCATCACAGGATGAAAAGAAAGCTTACAAATCACTGGGCAGCTTTGTGGCGAGCTGTCAGGGCCTCGTTTTCGGCTTGCCGTTATTGGATGGTTGGAGTGGATTTCCAAAAGCGCCCGCAACTTCACACAACTTTAATATGCGTCTCATCGCACCGATTGTTGGGCCCAGCAAGACCATGTCGTCCGTACCTATAGCTGATGTTGTTCATAACAACTCCATCATCATGACAGTCGACACCAGCCTTGCTGAGTACAACAATTAGCTGATTTCTAAATAATAAAAAAATATATAAAAACCGGCCAAGTGCGTGTCGGGCCACGCGCAATGTATGGTTCCGTAGTTGCCCGTAATGACTTGCTGCAAAGGTATTAATGTACAACAAATCGGACTGTTTATTTTGCTGAAAAATAATTTTAATAACACTATTATAAGAACCTAAGTTTTGTTTAGAAAAATACTAGGTATGTATCCAGTTATGTATTGTAAACATAAAATGTGATTTCCAAGATATACTACTACTATACATACGTAGTACCGTAGTATATTACATACCAAAGTACGTATATCTTTAAGATTAAGCCAGCGCGCCCAATGTAAACTCACAGAAATAGGTATTTATAAGTTAACCGACGATTACTCGTAAACTAGTGATATCTACTTAGCCGTGATAGTTTTCCTTTTAAATTTGTTATATGTACCTACTACATTTGTGATTTTTTTCACCTTTTCCAAATTAATAGTTTAGCCGGCAGAGGGGGAGGACACTTGAGTCTAACAATTTTTTTCACTTCAAAGCTTGATATTTGACAAACCAATCACTTGATCGAAAAATGATTTGAGCAAACTAACAAATTTTTTTTAAAACCTATCCAATGATACCCCACATGATGGGGTATTCAACCAAAAAAAATTCTCTATACATATATGTAGGGGAGATACCCTTAAAAAAATATTTCCCTAAATTTTATTCTACAGTTTTGTTGCAATATTTTATGTCTATATTCATGTCAAATATCAGCTTTCTAGCACCAGGCGTCTTTGAGCTAGGCTGCGGACGGACAGACGGACGGACATGACGAAACTATAAGGGTTCCTTGTGGACTACGGAACCCTAAAAAGGAGACGCGAGGTGATTTTCTCTTGCTTCACGCCAGATTTCAGCCCATATTCCTCATGCAGAGCTGTACGCGCCCACCCGACAGTGTTTATTGGATTTGCATACCAATATTGTAGCATTCACGTACCTCATAGTTCATACCAGTATCAACCTCACTCTTAGTTTTTAACTTACCCCATACAGATCGGCAAAGTTAAGCAACGCTTGCACACTTGAATGGGTGACCACGTGTGGCATTTACAAAATTTGTTAAGCTGTCGGTCCCAGTTCTTGTCTTAGGATAGGAATCGTTAGGCTATGACGGAAGCCATCGGGCGGAAGAAAACTCTGACGCTAGAGTTGGCCACAAAGTCTCACGAAAACCAACAACGAAACAACAAAAGGTTTAAGGTCGAATGCCTTATAGAGGTCTAAGAAAACCGGATTTACCTGTGTTTCCAATTATATGGTACCGGACGGTCTGTGTTAAAATCAAAACCAAACTAAAACTAAACTAATTAAACTACGCGACGTGCAGACAAATTTTAGGGGCCATGTATGTGTCCAGCAAACTATCGAGCACCTTAGTTGTAATGGTTGCCAGGAATAAAGGCCTATAGTTATGAAGTTCATTAAAGAATAAAATTGTTGAATATAAAAATATCAAATAAGTATTCGAATAAAAATTCAGAACATTTGCAAGCCCTAGCCGGGACCTTTCATCTGTCACTATTTGCACTTGGGCGAGTCCATGAAGGTATAGATAAACATGGAGGCCACAGCTGGAACAAAGCCTTGAGTCAAATACCTACATTTCTCTATCTCACTCTCTGTGGTCTGACCTCTCATTTTAGCGTGGATTTAGTATTGCTATCTTCTTATTAAAATCTCCGAGTAAGCTCTTAAAAAGAGCCGACATATTAAGCAAATCAGAAGTTTACACGGTCAATTAATGTGTATTTAAATCAAGAGTTGAAATCCAATCACTTGTTAAAACTCCCAATATTGTAGGTCTCGAACGCTTATAATCATGGTTGGCGAGACAGTGAATTATAATCCAATTTCCTAAGGATTTGGTAATGTGGCAACATTGGCCACCATATGTCAAGTAAATCTTGTCAATATGGCAGTGGTTGGTTGAAAAGAGATGGTATGACCACAGTGAGCGAGATAGCGATACATCATTTGAGCTTCAAGTAGGTATTCGGAGTGCGGTCTCCATGTTTATCTATAACTTCATGGGCGAGTCTAATACAAAACACCGATCTGGGAATAACATGGATTTGACATACCTACCTACGAAGTTAGCGTGCATAGGTTCCTACGATTTTCTGAAAAATAAAAATTTAATTTAAATTTAATTGTTTAAAAATATGTAAATTGATATTTGTAGTAAGTTACTTTAGTTAGTTTTAATCTTTTTCCAGATTAGTTTATTCCATAATGCAAATGCGGGCGAACATGGTAAAGCAAAAAACGTCCCTTGACATGAAGACAAACTAAATATGAAACAAAATATTCTCTGGTAGCCAGTAATATCGATACTGTGTCGCTGCGAAAGAACCGGACATAAATGGACATAAACCGTAATGAAACACACGCCACACTGAAACACCATGAGGGGATAAGAAAATCAAAATTGATTGATTTATTTTATTTAGAAATAATGTTATTTTATTCAACGTTTCATTTCTAGGAATTCTCGCAAACAGTTGCTGTTCATGTTATCTTTTGGCAAAAACAATAATTTTTCCATAATTATGTACTATTTGCCCCCTCCATGTATATTCTTTACTCAAAGAATACAAACAAAAATTGGCGAGTCCATTGCAATCTGTCAAACTTATTATGTCAGTTTGTGTCAGGTTTTGGTCATAGATTAATGAAAGATAAGTTAATTTGCAGTTATTATGAACTAGATAAATTCTTATGCAAATCACGAAAGCATAATAAAAAATACTACAAGATTTATTACCAGTTTATAAGTAAGCGTTTTCTTGGTAGACTTATGTCCTGCAGTGGACGTTTATTGGCCAATATGCTGACGAAGTTAGTAAGCATGAAAGTGAACCAGCATACATTTTATAGTATTTCTTAACGCTACAGTACCGTCGCACGTCTCGCTTTATGATGAAATACTTCGAAGAATATAAATAAAGTTTCAGGAAGTTAATTTCTACCAGTGATCCTTCTTCTATTTTATTTTGTAGGTACTACCTACGTTTCTATGTCACAATAATTCATTTCATATGGAATGAATATGAAGGGTTAGATTAGATGCCTTTCATTATTAGTAATTGCGGCAATTTATTTCACATTACCACTTCACAACATTTTTTACCTCATATACAGGGTGTCACAAGACCTATCACCAAGCCGAAGTCTATTCGTTTTGCACATCATGCCAAGTCATACTACGTGAAAATAATACCGGGGAAACAAAAAAAAAATTTAAGCTTAAAAAAATTTACAACTTTTATTACCGCCAATGTATAGCGCGCGTTTGCAGACATCGTACCTACGCCGGCCGTATCTTCCTACACCGTGCGCCGCGGTGGCGACAGTTTATGATCACGTGGTCGCGCGGCTGAGGGGAATGACCTCGCAGCTGATTGATGGTACGCATACCTACACTACGCGTCAGGAACTTTAAAGCCGTTTACTTTAGGGAAATATTGAAAATTTTGTTTATGTTTATTTGGCAGAAAGTGTACATTTATCATTCTAAACAAGATTTTGGAATAAATCGAAAAAAAAATTCGTGACTTTGAGCCTCAATATCTCCTGAACCAGTAATTTCCCAGGTATAGTGCCGAAGTAAAAAATGATCGTAATAATTGGTACTATATGGGGTTTCAGTTTTCGTTAAGGGTCTTTTTACAACCTGTATAGTTATCCATATAATGTTTATCTGCAGAACGTCAAGAAGACAACAACATTAACAAGTCTCAAAATCAAACTCGAGTCCTATTTCATAGCAGTCTAAAACTACAAACATAAATTAAAATTTTGCCAAATTTTTATGAGTACTTAATACATCTCAACAAATCTTTGTCACATTTGTTTTATTTCAGTATTAATCTATGGCTAAATTATGCACTGGTTAATATCTGTCATAGCGTGTCTATGGATATGTGAGATTCTAGAAGTGACAAATATTTGAAAAGATGAATTTATATTCGTTAAAACGGAATTATCTCATATATAAATTAAGTGCCATCGCTTATGTATACAGGGTGTCACAAGACCCATCACCAAATCGAAGTCTACTCGTTTTGCACATCACGACGGCAGTTTATGATCACGTGGTCGCGCGGCCGAGGGGGTAATGCACTTGTCCACAGCTCAGCTGATGACTTGTATCGCGTCCATTGCGTTAAGAGAACTTTAAAGCTGCTTATTTTAGAGAAATATTGAAAATTTTGTTTATGTTTATTTGGAAGAAAGTTTACATTTATCATTCAAAACACGATTTGGGAATTATTAGAAAAACAAAACCTCATACTCATACGCACCCTGCATGTGTCTGTAGTACCTGGGAAATTCCTGGTTCAGGAGATATTGAGGCTCAAAGTCTCAACTTTTTTTTTCTAATTATTCCACTCGTACGAGCGTTGATGCACATCTAAGCTCGTATAAGCTTGTGCCGTCAGAGTCTATGTTGACACTGACACGATGTCACTACCACTTCGAGCGAACATGCCAAAATATGCCCGTTTACGTGGGTGCGGTGTTTTTACTTTATTTTACTCGTTACCTAAACATGTAATTATGTTGCGATTTTTTCAATTATGATTGACCATTATATAAAGTTTGTTGATTAAACGATTTGTTATCATAGATCTGGCCAATGCAAATCTTGAAATTACCAATGGATAATTATAAGACTTTTCTTGAAATGCGATCATTTAGTAAAATGGCCAATTTCACGATACGGCCACGACATAGACCCGCTTTTACATATAAGCACTGTCATAGTGATACAAATGTTATAGCGCAACTTGCTGTCATCTATTGTCAATACGACGTAGTTGTGAATAATTGGCCATAGACTTACATTGAAATAGGAATTAGGATTCCTTTATGGTTTACGACACCCCACCCTACCTCACGCCATCCCACGCATGTTGAGACTAATCAATCCCATATATTTAGTATGGTGAGGTGCAGATATACAACACTCCACCCAACGCCACCCTACGCGTCACCATCCATTCAATCCAGATCGGCGCGTTGACGGTGGAGGGGAAACACAAGCCATCCGACGCTTGACAAGCAATGTGTTTCTAGTTAACACACAACGCCATGCGTCAGTTGAAAACATTCCTGTCATGATGATACTTTTTTAGTGTTGGTTTAAAAACACAACATTAGCTACTTGAATTATTAAAATGTAAGCCCGCATTATACGATTTGAGTTCAGGCTAATACAGTTATCATTATAATAGAAATAATGCCTCACTATAAATGATGAATCTTCCTCAAAATCACTATTTAGGAAATTTTGTCATATTATCGTAAATAGTGATTTGGAACGGAGCTTGTTGTAGCTTCGCGTGGGATGTTGTATATGTGCACCGTTCGCATCGGGTGTCGACACGTAGGGTGGGGTGGGGTGCGGTAAGTATATCTGTTTCCACCTCTAGTACACATACAATATAAAACATCAATATAAAAAACAGGCATTATAACGTGTAATAATATTGTGATCACAACGAGGTTACAGGGTAACCCATGGTAAAGAAACAACTTTAATTAAAAATACAGAATCTTTCCAATCTTTGAAACGTCTGTCCTAGAAGTGACAAAATAAATATTGGAGTGAAGAATATACAACGGGAGTTTTAAATATAAAATGTAATTAATTGTATTTTATTTTTCATGCGTCATTTCACTCGCGTTTGAAAGTGATAGTTTGCATAATAGTTAATAGACTCGTCCTTTTTTATTCATAATACCAGTCTATTCTGAATAAAAAAGGACGAGTCTCTCTGACCCAAAACAAAAAAAATATATATTTAGTTATATTTACTAGTAAACGCGTTTATAACATTTTATTAGAACAAGTAGTTACTTACTTGCAAAATAATATAAAATAAAAATTTAAGCTTCGATTGTTTTTCTGAAAAATCGATTATCTTTTTTAGATTTTTTCTCTCAAGTTTGTGAACTAAGGAAGCTAAGGACTAAGTAAAGCGTCATTGTGCCTCAACGACAGTTCACTGCCATGTGGTTCTTCTTAAGATTACATCGAACACAGCGCATCTAGTGCTTAATATATGTATTTATAATATTGTTCTTCTGGATGTCACGTAGCACTTAGCGCATCTAGTGCTGAATATATTATATCTATGGCGCCCGTCCCCGGCCCGTGCACGTCATGGCCCCGGTCGAGGCACTGACAGCGCACTGACACGGCACGGAAGCTTCGTCCCCGGCCCGCCCACGGACGTGTGTGAACGAGTCCATATAAAATGTATGCAACGATTCTTTTCTGCGCTCCGTCCCGTCCACGTCCCGTCCCCGTCCCGTCCACGGCTCGGTTGTGCGAGGATAGACCTTTACTCGTGAACATGCCACATATAACTGACCATGTGAAAAACAACATGTTCGGTGGACGATTCCAGCTGTTTCAAGTCTGTCCCTGCGATTTATTTAGAAGATACACACAGGGCTACGAATATCCAGCCCTGCCGAAAGTAAGATAGCCCCGTTGAGTAACTCAAGAGGTATCTGAATTCAGGCCTCAGTCTCCCACCCACGGATTCCCGCGTACGTGAGGTGTGGGAATAATGAGACGCCTGTATAAGTACAGAACATGAACGAACGAAAGAAATCAAAGAAACACATCCATATTCATTATCCAAAAGAAACGACTAAGACACCAATCCGACGAAAATGAAAGAAAATTAACCGAGAACCTCATCAATCCACGGAGAATCTTAACACAATCTTAACACATTCAGAAAACGCCATCTATGTTTACATATACAAACCGACCGAGATAGAAAATAATATGGACTAATCGACAATTTATTGAAAAAAGGATATAAAGTCATAGTTTTTATCATTTAAAATAAAATGAAATGAATATGTAACTATTATATACACATAATTAAAATATAATAATTTGAAATAAATGAGATTGACCGTTTAAATTAAGTGGACATTGTAATAAATTTTGACACATAGACTTTTTGTTTATGAAAGTGGCGAATATTATACTCTATATTTTTTTTTAACAGAAAGATTCCCGACTCAAAATAGGGTATTTGCCTAAAAAAATCGAATTAGTCCGTCAGTTAGATTATCGAAAAATATTGGATACGTATTTTTTGTTTTATCAAATCAGTAAAAAATTACGAAGATAAAACGCATCAAAGATGGAGAAACGCCCAAGAGTGGGGGCTTGTAACGTCACTTGCCAGTAAAAAGTGTACTGGCAAGTGACGTCACACGAGTTTTCAGCGAAGTTTGTCGTCTTAATTTTTTGTTTACGTGACTAAAGAAAATATACGTGTCCAATATTTTTCTTATTATCTTTTAACCGACTTCAAAAAAAAGGAGGAGGTTCTCAATTCGTCGGAATCTTTTTTTTTTGCAAGAAACATTTATTTTGCTAGAAAATCATTTGAAAATAGTGACATCTATCGGTCGGAAGGATAACTATAAATATGCTCGGTTCCAGTAATTTATTTATCGAAAATACGTAAAAATATACTGACGAAATTAAGAATCGCCTCCTTTTTTAAAGTCGGGTAAATAGCCATAAAAAAACTTTGAAGGTACCTATTTAGACTAACTATACTTTTACATACTGTGCTTTTACTAACAAAATTATAATGATCATAGATGGCACCACATATATAACCAGTTTTGGATGATCCCTGTTTTGTTTGGGACTACGTACAAAGGAGAGGTCAAGCTGTACACCGAAAACCACTCAACCGATTGTGATGTAACATATACTATTTTATAGGTTTGAGTATCCTTTGTACAAGAGTGTAAGTTTTATTGAAATCAATTCCGCCATTTTAGAGATCTTTAGCAACAGAGGGAAAGACGTCGGACAGACAGACAGACATAAATTCTAAAAATGATCAAGTATTGCTTTTTAGCATTTTCCTAGATTTTTTAGCTAATTTTCGTCAAAATATCTTTATTGTACAGACTTTTTCACCTCTACAGTTTTATTATAGTAATAGATATTAGTGTTTGAATTCCAACACGCTTTATCTTGAACTATAAAGCCATTCATTAGCGGTGGCATGTTTCCATCCGATTGGAAAAGTGCAACAAAAATCCCTTTGTCCAAGAAACCTAAACCTGTTCCTTCTCAGATCTTACTTCCCTCCTTGTCGAAAGTCCTAGAACGCTTAGGCTGGTTTCAGAGTCATGCGATTGACCGGCGCCGACCACACGCGCGTAATAGCGTGGGTATTCTATATATGTATAGATACAACGTATACAGCCTATATGTATTATTATAGTTCTATTTGTCAGGTGTTTGGAAAATAAAAGATACAACTATCAAATCTTACTTTCATTTATTCAGCTTGTCACAAGAGTATATTTTAAATCTCAAGTTCTGATTCTACATTTACATTTACTGCCACGTTCGCAAAGCAAAGGCATAGAACCAAGAGAAAGAACGTGGCGAAGAAAACTTGGCCATTCTTTTAATAGTTGTAAATGTTGTAATTATCGTTTATAAAAGCGGTACAATCAATACATATTATTATATCGGATAGCAAGGTTGTGGGTAGTTCAATATTTCAAAAGTAACTATTACCTTAATACAATAGATTAGCATAATTCGTTTAGTAATCTTCACCACAGACATATTTACTATAGGTGTATTCAATATTTACCACTGAAATATTCACTACACGATGTATATAATAGACACGACTTGTATCTCAGCATATAATTCGACTCTGTAATATATGATACCCCAAGTACTGAACTTTAACATCTCATAACTGACGGAACCACCCACAATATCAATTATACAATTGCTTAGCTATATTATTACATTAACCTAATTCTCTCATCTGTGCATTAACTATACGTTGTCTATATTGACAATACTCTAAATAACACCACAATAGCAATAAAGAATTGTGAAACACATTATTAGTAAAACACAATAATATAAAAGTCAGAATTATATCGTACCTTAGTTAGCCGTTGCCGGGGCGGAACCTAACCTGAACCATAGAGCATAGATATTTATTTAAATCATCTGTATTCATTGCCTGAACAGAGCCTGTCCTCCTTTTATATCCTATTTACACGTTTGACAGTGTCAACTGCCAAACGTCAGATCAATTATTGGCAACATTATAAATTTAAAACATACCAACCATCAATACGATATAACCATATACGATAGGTTTATGCTATACATAATTAATGATACAATATATTTAGTTATATATTATTTGATACATATATGAATACCTAACCCTAAAATCTATTTTCTAGTGATGTAAATTCTAGCCAGATTTATAACAGTTTTGATATCCGAGCTTTTGCTGGGATTATAAATAGGTACTTACAAATGAAACACATATTTTAAATGTACTTATTTTGATATTTTTGTTGATTAATTTTTCAAAATATTTCTAATAATCTATCACGCGCGCACTGTAGTAGCGTTTCATAGTCACGCAGTTCAAACGCGCCGCGTGTGAGGCGCGCGCTGGCCGCGCTGCCGAAGCTTCATACATTGCAATGAGAAACGCGAACTCGTTTCACAGTAATCCGCGCGCCAAACGCGCTGGCCAACGGCGCGTGCCGCGCGCGTCACTCTGAAACCAGCCTAAGTTCTCACACAACTTAGTTCCTGCCTCTTCCTCTGTGGCCCCACCGCAACGCAACAAATGGTGCGCCCCCATTTGGTCGCGGGAGATAGGGCGCGCGGCATCGCAACACCGAGACGCCTCTCCTCCCGCGATCGCGCCCGACTGCGAGGGACAGACAGAACTGTCCCCGCACCCTTGGACGCATCCTGCGCAGGCGTCACTAGGGTTGCCGGATGGCCGGGAAATCCGGGATTGTCCCGGAATTCTGCGTCTTGTCCCGTGTCCAGTACTAAGACCTTACTGTTCCGGATTCTGAACACCTATCTAAATGACCAGTTGCTAGTATTCGACCGAGTTATACTAGCAACACTGACACAGCCGGCACTCGATGCAATCAAGCCGAGTCATCCCGTATATTTCCAAGTATTAAATTCCATCATATATGGTACCCACTCTAATTATTTTTAAGGAATACATGCCTAAAAAAAACCTAAAAGTCCCCACCCGCAATATTATCTATGTATAAAAGATCTATTACTAAGTTACTTTTTAAAACACTAGCCAATGCAGAGGGGGGGGGGGGGGGGTAATTGTCCCGGAAATCATACGGCCGTATCTGGCAACCCTAGGCGTCACCCAAGCCCACGTGGAGCGTCCACTCCCGGGGTCCCGCTTAGCTTCACCGTGGGTGTCCAAGCCACGGTTACTGAACCTCTCCCACCACGACGGGGTGGAGATCCCACAGGGGGGAAGTTTCGACCCTCTAAGGTCTAAAAAATGTTCAACGGTTGGACATTTTTTAACGCTCTAGATATTGAAAAAAATGCGATCAACAATTGAACATTTTTTACACGTTAGTGGTACAGGTCAACGGTCAAGGCACATAACATAATAATAAAGAAATTGCAGTAAGGAACCTTAGACTTGGCTCAACTTTGTCTAGGGATTTCATTACTTTTTAGAGATAAACAAACAGCTCCATCAAGACCTGGCTATTTGTTTTGGTGAATGGAATGTTTTTGGTGGGATTTATTAATACTATTATATCAAACCAATTACTTTCATCCTACTCAGAATCTCTACTTCTCAAATCTTTACGCAGACGATTTGCAGATCTATACGCAAAAGCTCCTTTATATGGGCGAAGCTAGTACTATTATTAAGACACATACATACATACATAGACTCACGCCTGTTTCTCCGAAGGGGTAGGCAGAGGCATATTAAACGCCCACTTTTCGCCAGTGTTTTGATCCCACGTAATAGGTGGCGAGCCTATTGCCGCTTATCGGGATATTTTGTTTGCCAGAGCCTCGTCCGTTGATCGGCAGGTGCACCACTTGCAGGTGAGGTTGGCTTGGGACCCTAAGTTCTTGGTGGGAACTACGTCCGCCTTAATAATAGTACAAGCTTAACCTAACCAGAATATATGAGTGCCGAGAGGACTAAGAAATACGGACTCTCATCGAATGCTGACAAAACCCAGTTTATTATAGATAGATGAGCTCATGAGCCCCGTCTCAAAATATGCTAAGGGAGGGGCCCCCTACGAAGAGTTAAGATTTTTGATAAATATTTGCCTCTAAACGTTTGGGCCTTCGGCGCGGTAATAGCTAGGCCCCTGGTAGAGCGTCGGATCGACTCTGTGCACAAGACTCTTCTTCAGAATAGCGTTAGGTTCAAAGTTACAAAGATTGAATTGATAATTTTATAAAGAATGCGGCGACTGTTGCATCTCATCTGCATACCTAACATAACTTTGTAACTATATATGACTCCACTCCTGTTTAAAAACTGTGTCATTGCTTGTCTGTGACTCTGATCACTCCTCACATCATCATCCTCCTACTAGCGTTATCCCAGTTAGAACCTGGGCTCCGCTTTCTAGTCTAACCAGATTTGACTGAATATTAGCTTTTCCACGCAGCGACGGCCTATCTGATTTCCGCAACCCAAAGTGATAGCTATACTCCATGGTTTAGACCAGTGTTAATTTTATTCATAGGCACTGACTTAGATTATGTTCTATCTAAAGTCTGAGGGCACTGACTTCCTATTATGACTTTATGACTGTCAAAGATCTTCATGACAGCCGGGACCGACGCGGGCAAGCGATAATTTATAATTCAATACGCACATAACTTCGAAAGGTCATAGGTGCGTGCCGTGGATTCGAATCCGATGCCCTCTGCATGGCATTCAGTTGGTATCTCCACTAGGCTATCGCTGCCTTTTTCTCTTTGATCACTCCTCACAATGAGCATGGTTTAGGAGAGTTACGCCCTTGCCTCTATGCTGGCCAAGTGTCGGTGGAGGTCGCTGGCTCCAAGTACTATGGAGATTTGTTAACCATGTAGGTAGATTGCTTCTCGATTTTATATAAGAAAATGCACTTTGTTGGCAACGGTAACACTGCGTCAAGGCAAAACTCAGAAAATTTCTAAACAACACACTCAAAGAGTTATAAAATAATAAAATAGGCCAAAATTAAAAACGAATAAACCTTATCATACTAAAGGGCATGATGTGGATATTTCAAAACATATTTTTTTACGACGCACACATTTAATGCATACATTCGTTTACGGGCCATGTCCATCGTCACTGGTGGTAAGTGGTAGCTCCGTAGCACCATAGTAAAGGTTGAGAAGCAAGGGTAGGTTATTCCAAAATTTAATTTATTCATGTTCATAGCAACATTTGCAACTTTTGGTTGCAAGTACAATAAAAAGTTGTTAGACTAGCAGGCATTTAGTACCAAGGAGCGATATAATAATTAATTGCTCCTTGTTTAGTAAGTATCTAGTGATTTGTGAGCAGTTGGCACACCTAACCAGCATAGTCTGTTCAAGATACGAAAAAATAAAAGGTAAACAAAGAAACCAATGATTTTCAAACATAATCAAGTTAGCACGACAACTTGGATGTAATCTGTGGGTGTAATGCTCAATAAAATTGACAGAAAAACCAAATATATATAGTCTAATGCTCCTGCTACACCTGCGTCTTAACGCGTCAATTAGCGCATTAATTTAGGCGCTACGCAGATGTGGCCAACGTTTTAACGCGTTAAATTACAAATTGTCATGCTACTGCTACACCTGCGTTAGCGTTAACGTTAATGGCAATGGCAAATAACGCGTTAAAAAATTCACATTGGAAATAAGTATTTTAACGCGTTAAAACGTTGGCCACATCTACGTAGCGTCTAAATTAACGCTCCTATATATTACCTTACTCTGTGATATACGCGCTAATTGACGCGTTAAGACGAGGTGTAGCAGGAGCATTAGAATCATTGGCTTTTTAGGTTCTTTAACATGTAAAATAGTTTATTAGCATAACTCATACATTAAAAAATATATTCGTTACTAACTGAATCTTTCGCTTGGAGTATTTAACTTAAATCTTCTTTTGTTGCGAAGGCGACATTAAAAGAACCATTTTATGGTTAGTTAACATTTTATTTTTTCGTATCCAGAGAGATTGGACTACGAAGGTTAAGGGCCCAGTACACAATGGTCCATGATGGGCCACTGCAGGCCATCGCCCGCCATTGTGTGAACATGCATCGCCATTACCGTACGCAATGGCGATGGCCTGCAGTGGCCGATGATGGGCCACTGCAGGCCATCGCCACGATCACTTGGTGTTCACTCAACGGCGCATGGCTCAAAGCGATGGGCGATGTCGAGATGTTTGTCCAGTCGAAACAATCGCAGTCGTTAAAATTTTTCATCGAGTCGCCGATTGTCTCGGTCTGTCATAAAACAATCGAGATGTTTTTCGATTGTTCCGAGTCAACATTATCTATGCCGGTGGCGATGATCCTAGCCGTGTTTCATTGATTGATTGAATGAGTACTAACAATTAAGTAAGGAAAATAAAGTCCATCAAAATAAAGAGAACTTTTCATACGTATACTTCACAATATTGTATTGTACCAAGTACAATATATTGTGAATAATTAAGAGAAATTTAATAAATACTTAAAAGACTGATTGACATCGATATGAGTTTGTATTATTAACTCCCACCAACCAACACCATATTAATATCGCATTAAAACTATATAACTCCATTGATATTTACGAGTCAGAGTCGAAAGTCAGCGAGTCAAACGACTTCCGACGATTTCACTCGATGTGATTGCTGTTTACGATTGTGGCCGAGTTGATCCTTTCAAACATCGTATCATTCGCATCGGTACCCTAGCGACTACGCGACGCCGCGAGTTGACTCGAAACCATCGACTGGGCGAGAGAAAACAATCGCGAGTCATCGAGATGTTTGAACAATCGAAACAATCGACTTGAACATCTCGTCATCGCCCATCGCTATGGCTCATTGCTGCCTGGCGAATCAGTTGCGATGGACGTGGAAGTAATTGCAGCCACGGCTTCTTAGCTTAATCTTGCGATTAATCTCAAAAAAATCTTTCTCTATTAGATAGCCCATTTATCGAAGGAGGCTATCTAATAGACTATATAACATCACGCTATGAGCCACGAGAGCGGACAAAGACTTAAATAACGCGGGTGTAACCGCTTGCTCATCTAGTATATTTATACATATTATATACTGCCTCCCTGATCCAGTGCATAGCGTATGTGACTACTGATTGGAGGTCCCGGGTTCGATTCCTGGATGGGGCAAAAGCGTTACTGGGTTTTTCTGAATACTCAGTAGCAGCCCGGAGTCTGGTGATGTGCCCGGTAACGGCAATAGGCTCGCCCTCTATAACGTAGGACCTAAAAATTCATGACGAAATGTGGGTGTAATATTTACACCTCTGCCTACCCCTTCGGGGATACAGGCGTATCAATAAATAAAATATATATATATATATTAGCTGTCGCCCGTGGCTCCGCCCGCGTGGATGTAAGTTATCGCGATAAAAACTATCCTGTGTCCTTCCTAGGGTCTTTGATTGATCGAATAATCTAATATATAAAATTCTCGTGTCACAGTTTTCGTTCCCATACTCATCCGAAACGGCTTGACCGATTTTGATGAAATTTTTTGTGCTTATCCGTTATCTATGAGAATCGGCCATCTATTTTTCAAAAAAAAAAAAATTTATGCAAAACATCGTTTGCCGGGTCAGCTAGTTAGTTATAAATATTGATCTTTCAACAGAAAATCCTTGTCATACTGGACAACTACTGCTAAGCCTTCAAGTCTGTATGGAATAGTGCAGATGGATTTATATAGTTCATCATCAGATGTTTCAGATCTTCGATAAGTCAACAAGTAATGCTCATCAGACTGAACAAGTTTTGCTAAAAAGGCAAGACTGTATGTTATAGTGTAGCTGGGCTCTTTAAGTTCCACATCAGATGTTCGAGATCTTCAAATTTTAATCACTTATCAAAAAATGCTCATCATGTGAAATGTTTTTTGCCACACCGCAATTTTTATGTCTTATAGTTACGCTGGGCTGTTGTGGTTCTGCATCAGATGTTCCACTTTCCAAAATCAATTTTAGCCTATATATCGCCTGAACTAATAGCAATATAATAAAAAAAAGTTTTATTCAAATCCGTCCAGTAACTTCCGAGATTAGCGTGTACAAACAGACAGAATTATTTTTTTAGATTTTTGCTCCATTACTAATTCATAGCATAACTGTATAATTATTTTGTAAATATATTCAATATACAGTTTATTTTACTGCCTTCTATATACATAAAACAAAAAGTGCACTATTCCGGTCTGCGGTCGGTGACGAACTAAACAATGGGCCATTGTGTGAACACCACAGGCCACGCTACGCCACGATTCCTTTGAAGTGTGCCCAAAAAACCGACAACATTCCGATTGCGCGCCACGGTATACCATCACCCCGTGTACACAATGGTCTATGATGGGCCACTGCAGGCCATCGCCGTACCCCGTGTACACACGGCTACACATCAAGTTAAACAAAACCAGTTTATCATGGTCTCGCTTTGTGTTATCTTTCCGCACATTAAACGATCAGTTTATACTGGTTTAGCATAGTTTGGTGTGTAGGCGTGTGTATACAACGGCGATGGCCTGCAGTGGCCCATCATGGACCATTGTGTACTGGAGCCTTTATATTTCTTTGTTCGTATCTTGAACAGACTATATCATAGAGATACAAAGGATAGAGTGCAGAACAGTACCTAACTCAATACTGTGTCGTCTCCGTCGGTGCGAGAGAGAACGCTACAGGTTAAAGGCAAGGCCCCATAGAGTTAATATCTCTATGCAAGGCCCCCTGCATCTCTCTCTAACAGTGCATGCACAACATCAACATTGCGCAATGGCGTGCTACCTGTAACTATTATTTATATCAGTTTATCAGTAATGTGAGGTTTTAATTATCAAATACAGAAACTGCAAATTTAATTTTCATTTTTATTTTGAATAAGAATGAACCACGTGGACTGTCAATGTTATAATGATTCGTAACTGTGCTGTCAGATTCTGTATCAGACTCATAGTTTATTTCTATTATGAACCTGTCCATGTCCGTTTCCCACATATAAGTAGTGTCCCAAAAATACAAGCAGTTTAACGTGACTTGTTGCCAGCAAATCAAAGCTGACGTGACAGAAATTATATTATACCACACTCATGGTGGTTACAGTTGGACATTCTAGTTTCCACTAAAATTGGGTAAAATGTTATGCACGGGTAATCCTATTTTACATATCTGTCATCCTTGCTGTCATCAGTATCACAGAGTACCATTCCAACGAAGGTATAAGTTCCTTGATTCCTTGCACAGGAGAATAACTAAAGCATGGAATAAACGATATTTTTATGAACAAATTGAATATAGCTACACCCTTCACTCATATGACAAATTAGAGTTGCCAGAAGAAGATGGCACTATGTTTGTCAGTTTGGGCTAAAGACCATTTGAACACATGAAGTTATAGATAAACATGGAGACCGCACTCCGAATACCTACTTGAAGCTCAAATGATGTATCGCTATCTCGCTCACTGTGGTCATACCATCTCTTTTCAACCAACCACTGCCATATTGACAAGATTTACTTGACGTATGGTGGCCAATGTTGCCACATTACCAAATCCTTAGGAAATGGGATTATAATTCACTGTCTCGCCAACCATGATTATAAGCGTTCGAGACCTACAATATTGGGAGTTTTAACAAGTGATTGGATTTCAACTCTTGATTTAAATACACATTAATTGACCGTGTAAACTTCTGATTTGCTTAATATGTCGGCTCTTTTTAAGAGTTTACTCGGAGATTTTAATAAGAAGATAGCAATACTAAATCCACGCTAAAATGAGAGGTCAGACCACAGAGAGTGAGATAGAGAAATGTAGGTATTTGACTCAAGGCTTTGTTCCAGCTGTGGCCTCCATGTTTATCTATACCTTCATGTTTGAACACAAATTTCGTAACTTTTTAATTTTTTAGTGATTGAGCAAATCCGCTATCGATATCGATTAAAGTTTCAATATAGGTTCAAAATCAAACGGACTTGTATATTATTTATATGTTATACATTTTAAATTCCGTAACTTTATGTCCACAGCAGTCAGAACGCTAGTTGATGGACAGTCTTTAAATAATTATTACACAAACTTGCATTTTTAAACTGAACTTATATATTTTTGTTTCAAATGGGTACTCAGTAGCACATAATCTTTCGAGGCGTTATTTTCTAATTTTCATGGTATTTTTCTTTACGCATCAACAGCCTTTTCAAGTCCACTGCTGGTCTTTAACCTTCCGTGGTGGAGGTTTGGCCTACTATAATACCACACTAGCCAGACGTATTCGTATAGGGTTTTATTTCGAGATTTCCTTCTCTTGTTTCTCTTAGTCGCCTCATACGATACCCTCGGCATAAATGTTTATTTATACTTATTTATAGTTAGTTTTTCAGCTGTAATGAAAGCTGTAAGTGGGATTAATAAATATTAAATAAATAAATCATCACCCCCTACTCTCTCTCTAATCTCAATAACATATTTTTATTAGAGAAAGCAAATAATTAAGATAAAAGCAAAACTCATAGCTTAAGCATTATGATAACTGAGAATGGCATATCCAAATTAATTCTTTACAAGGATAGAAGATAGTCGACATGGATTTTATCAAGCAAAAAACATAAAAATTTACTTAAAATAGATAAATCAGACAAAACCTTGAATAGTGCCCAAAGGTTTGTTATTAACAATAATCACATTATTGAAATTTTCTCATTACATAGTGTAGGTAATACAAATCTATGTGTAAATGTATGTGCGGGATCGGACACTTTTCGATCATACATGTGACACACAGAATAGGTATTTAGAGAGAAAAAATTGTGGCTAGACTAGCCCTTCGATTTTATCTTGGGATCGGCTTATCGGCTTGAGATGACATTTAACAAAATTTCTTTCAAATGAAGATTCCCTTATTTTGATGCATATCCACTCAGTAGTCGTGACTATGAAAGCAGACAATTCTTATCAAACCTTCAATTTACTGTCCTTTAAATATTACTGTCTTTGTGAAGAAAGTTCAGATTTTTTCTATAGGTGCATTAATTTTTTTTGTAATATGATGGATTCTAACAAGCTTTGGAATTCATTACTGTTGCAGATAGTTTAAATAATAGCAAGTAAAGTAATTATTTAAGCACTCACACTGATATGTTTAGAAGGGAGGAGCCATCTGTCATTACTATAAAAACATTCCGCAGTAAAATGCTTGGAACAAATTCTATGGTTGACGGCATTGTTGTGTGGTTGACGGCATAGAATACAAGTGTCACCACCCCCCATCTTCCCGTGGGTGTCGTAAGAGGCGACTAAGGGATAACACGATGCAAATACCATCGTTGCGTAGAGACGGAAAACTCGACATCAAACCCTATACAACTGCCTCGTTAGTCTCGCGGCATAAATGTGCGCGTGGGATCGGGAGGTCCCGGGTTCGATTCCTGTGTCGGGCAGTGTTATTGGGTTTTCCTGTCACGAAATTCTCAGTAGCAGCACGGAGTCTGGAAGTGTGCCCGGTACGGCAATAGGCTCGCCCCTTATTACGTGGGACTAAAGTATATCTGGCGAAAAGTGGGTGTAGAAATACACCTCTGTCTACCCCTTCGGGGATAAAAGGCGTGACGATATGTATGTATGTATGTAAATTCTATGGTGCTTTCTAGGCACCCAATTTTCTCCACGACATACTGCAGCAATCCACTTATTTTATAAATCTTTATCACGTGCACATATAATCTAAAAAATAACGAGGTAAAAATATACGGTGGATAGACATATCGATAAGATTTTTTACAACACTTGAAAAGTCCATATAAATATTATGGCGGCTCCACATTAGTGCCGTGAAGCTCCGTGAACAGGCGTGAACGTGAATGTGGATGGTTTTCGCGTTGTTCACGCGCGTTCGCGCCTGTTCCCCGACCAGAGTCGGTATTTTGTCCCGCGACAAAGGATTCGCGCCCCCTTCGCGCGGCGTTCACGCGTACATATCCACATTCACGGATCCGTGCCAGTTTCCTCCGGACTACACAGGCGTACGAACGTGTGCAGTGCGCTAATAAAATGGAGTCGCGTGTGAACATTTGGGACAATGAAACTGAAATACGTTTTTTAGAACATAATCACATGGAGAGTGTACTGTGGGATGCAAAAAACCCGCATCATAAGGACAAAAAAGAGTGTTATAATGCCTGGACACGGATCAGTACTGAAATGGGTATTGAAATAAAAGAATTAAAAAAGAAAAAAGACTCTTTGCTGTCTAGTTATTTCTAATAACTCTCTTGTTTTGTACGTGTAAATAGTAATATGTTGCCACAGAAAACATAGTAGCGGTCATAGTGGAATTGGCGTGCCATTCGTAGTAGATCGGCAAAGTTAGTCAACGTTTGCACAGCTTGCTACTAGGATGGGTGACCACATGTGGCATTTGTATCAGAGCGTTACCGTGCTCCGGTGGGCACGTAAAGCTGTCGGTCCCGGTTCTTGTCTCAGGACAAGGATTCTTAGGCCAACTCGGAGGCCTTTGGGCGGACTAAAAACTCCGACACCAGAGTTGGGCACACACTCCCACCAAACAAAAGAAAGAACAGCAAACATAGTTACTGCGGCAGCAGCTTCTACGTCCATTTCTCGGCGAGTCTCACGAAAGACTGCGAACATCCCATGAATGTGGACGACACAACTTATGCCGTGAATTCGCGGCGTGAATTTGCGCGTGAATTCACGGCACTAATGTGGAGCCGCCATTATAAAAGAAAAAATCACTAAGGTTATATAATTTGATGGCATAATATTGTCTAAATTGTATCTTACACGTCAGTTGACTGTGTTCAATTTGGGAGTACTAGGACGGTCTCTATGTATATTATCCAATCTCTTTGATTCCTTGCTTGATTCCAACATAAAGAAAACAAACACCGACATTAATTGTCAGAGGTAAAATAACTGTGAATGGACTGTAGTAGTAGGTAACTAGGTACCAAAGAGATTGAATATAATTATAGTAGGTAGTACCCACAGAAGAATAAATATCCAATCTCTTTGGTAGTACCTAAGCACAAAGAGGTTGGACGTGCCTTAGGTTATATTTCTTTGCCTAAGCACAGCTGATAAGCTGATAAAGTGATAAACTGTCACATTTTCAACAGCAAATGACAAGGCGAGGCAAGCGAATAAGGACTGGTGTTGGTTGATCATGTTAGTATGTTAGCATACATACATAACATAACAGTACATACTCATGAAGTCATAACCCAATAACATTCAGACAATATAAACAATAACGTGTTAATTTATATAAAAGCCTAATAATTTTAAATATAATATTTTTCTAAATAAAATAATAGGTAACACTGTAATTGTAATCTGTAACTGGTAACACTGTATTATTGAAATGTCAATAAGTCTGTGTTTAGTTTGGTTGTAATATTTATTTGTCGTATCAATAAAAGCGCAATAGTTTGTGTGATAAAATAAGTGTTTTGTGCTACCAGCTTTTTGTTAAAAACGTGCTGATGATTTCCACATTGCCAAGAGCATCTTAGGAGCATGTACGAGAGTACATGCGGCGCCGCCGCCAGCGGGCAATGCGGCAAGTCGCAGCCCGACGGCGATGGGCCACCGCCGCGCGAGCCTCCTCCGGTGCCACTGGAACGTGACTATAGTGGTTTCGATATCGTAAAAGCGACTCAGTACGGTGCCTTCGGCCGCGTTAAGGAGCTCGTCGAGGCCGGTTGGGATGTGAATCAGCCAGATCATGAGACTGTGACATTGTTGCATTGGGCAGCAATCAACAACAGGCGCGAAATCATCCAGTACCTGCTGACGAAGGGTGCGACAGTTGACGCCATCGGTGGTGAACTGCAGTCGACACCCTTGCACTGGGCAACCCGTCAGGGTCACCTTGAGGCTACCGTACTGCTAATACGTGCGGGTGCTGACCCTACGTTGCGAGATGCAGAAGGTTGCGCATGCCTGCACTTGGCGGCGCAGTTCGGGCATACGGCGGTGGTGGCGTACTTGGTGGCGCGCGGTGTGGCTCCCGATGAAGCAGACGCGGCGGGTATGACGCCGCTCATGTGGGCGTGCTGGAAGGTGTCCGCCGTGGACCCCGCCCGCCTGCTCCTCACGCTCGGCGCCTCTACGCGCCCTGCTGACCGCTCACATGGCAACACAGCGCTGCACTGGGCCATCCTCGCACGTAACACTACTGCCATTTCAACACTTATCCTTTATGTCAGTATCAACCAGTATTCTTAGTGATATATTGAGCATGTGATGATATCCTGATTGTATTAATATTTATCTTTTGATTAGGGAGATGCAAGCTTGGATGTGCCAAACTTGCGAGGAGTCACACCATTAACAATGCTTCAAACAAGTGCCGATTCCCTGTGGGTAGGCTCAAAAGTATCAGACAAAATAAAGGAACACACACTTGCTACAAGTAAAAAGAACATATTTAGAAGATTAACCTATGATAAGGTAAGATTACAATTTTTATATCTATTTCACAATATCTTTGCCATATCATTGCCATCAATCACTAGATAAGCATGGATTTAAAGAATAATAATATAGGTAATATCTTTTATAATGTTGAGTAATATTGAATATCAAACTAATTAGTCTAAGTAATAGACATCTGATTAAATGTCACTATTACCTTCATTGCCTAGATGAGGTGTTACTGAATGAATAACAAATTGTCATTTGACTAATGGAAACAGTTGTCATTGTTAGTTAGTTATTTTTTAACAATGCTATTTAAAACAGTATGGTGTATGCATAGTGATGCTCTGGTCTTTTCTGAACACCACTTTTAATAGAACAGTGGTAACCATGACATGGCTATAATTAGCAAGATGCCAGATGAGTTCATTGGTAGTTCACCTATGTCACTAATTGCTGACAAGCAACATATGATTATGTAAAGCTGTTACAGAAGTATGTATCTCGGCAGCTAATATTTGTATGAATAATGTCATTAGTTCATATTTAAATCACCTTTTAGAATTAGATCAAGTAAAAATATGCAGTTATAGTAGAAATAGAAGATTTCAGTAGGTACCTTTTCATAGGGATGAAATTAAGTACTAAAATGTAGCTAATTTTTTGTTTATGCATAAAGGAAGTATTGCAATTTAACTATATGGGGACCTCTGGTTTTAAGGCAGGGTGAAGGCAAGGAGTGTCTGGGATTGCAAGTCACAATCGTTACAATATTACGATGATATTGAAGTGTTGGCATTTGAATTGTGTAATTTGTTCTGTAAGCTACATAAATGTATACAGGGATGACAGTCAGGTGTAAATTGCATGTTTCCAACCATTATTATGAGTATGTGAGAATTCATTATCATTTTTATAATAATGAATATAAATATTGTCATGATGTACCATTGCCCAATTTGGAGAAACTTTGGCAAACATACTTCCAATTATCATCTACGAGAAAATCTAAATAATTATGTCAAGTCTGAAGATTGTATATTTTTCTGTAGAGAAGTGTATAATTATTTATATTGTGTATAACAAAAAACAGGGATTTAATCTGTTGGTTTATTACATTCATCTTAGTAAGTATATTAATTAAAATGCTATTTTCATAATTTTTCGTCCGCGTGGTGACGGATTAAGAATACGGATTGTCACCACCCCATATCATCCCATGGGTGTCGTAAGAGCCGACAGAGGGAGCATATTATGCAAAGAACAGCACTGTAAGAGAAGGAAAACTTGATACAAACCCTATACTAATCCGTTTGGCCAGCGTGGTATAGTAGGCCAATTCCTCCTTTCAAAGGAGAGGCCTAGTCCAGCAGTGGACTATTAAAGGCTGATGATGCTATTTTCAATAGTAAATAATAAGGAATTTCACAATAATATACGAGGAAGTAATGAATAAATAGCATGATGTCAGTTTGTATTTAGTAAAATATTTTCAAGGTTTCTTTTACAAAACACTTGGAAATCTTACAGTATGGGTATGGCCTTCTATCCGTCCCTCGTCTAAATTGTAGCACAGATAAACTAAATCTTTGTAGCCACAGATGAGAAGCGGCTACAAAATTAGCTGATGCAGGTCAGATACCAGCCTCCAATAAACAATGTATATATAATATTTTCATCTCTTTACTGCAATACTTTGGATGAAGGTATTAATCACTGCATTATCAATACAGTCATTAGCTGGTTTAGCATTTGTGTCTAGGCTTTGTATTAGCGGCCGTAAGAACAGGGCCGCGCCGACCCAATCCAGCGCCGGCGTGCGAAATCTATGAAGCGCCTGTGTGCGAAATCTATGAAGCGCCTGTGTGCGAAATCTATGAAGCGCCTGTGTGCGAAATCTATGAAGCGCCTGTGTGCGAAATCTATAAAGCGCCTTTTTGTCGATCTTTTTCGAAAATTATTTAATAATTAACGCGTATCCCGGCGCGCGGCGCCACTATTTCCCTGGCGCCTGTGTGCGCCGCGCACATTGCACATAGGGACGGCTCGGCCCTGCGTAAGAAACTAGCGTGACGACAATTTAGTGGCATGTAGCAGCTACCGGCGACACTATTAAATAGCTGTATCCGCGTTTTAATTATTTATGGCTACTGCGCGGCACCCGTAGCCCATAGCGTGATATACCACGTATACACCACAAAAATATTTTCCATTCGAAACAGTAGTTCCTGCGATTAGCGCGTTCAACCAAACAAACAAACTTATCAGCTTTTAATTCCATACTAATATTATTATAAATAGCTGTTTCCCGCGGTTTCACCCGCGTCCTGAGGGAACTATTTCATGTACCCGGTTAATTTATAGCCTTAGTTACTCCCTGGAACATCAGCTATCCGCCAGTGATGGTCCCGTCAAAATCGGTCCAGCCCTTCCATAGATTAGCGAGAACAAACAGACAGACAGACAAAATTTAAAAAAATTACATTTCAGTTATGTAACGTGTATACATCCATATGCATTTAGTAAAAAGCGGTTATTTTAATATTACAAACAGACACACCAATTTTATTTATGTGTATAGATAGGTAAGAGTGTTTGTTTATTTGTCCTTCTTGTGTCAGTATGTAGTTGTAGTCTGCAGCTCAATAGAGACGTTTTGTGGCAGTGTAGCCCGCGTTCAGGTGTAATTTGCACTCCCTTTTCACATTGACTTCATGTGAATTGAAAACAGGCAACACCCAGACTTGAAAGAAACGCACTTGACCGGTTTCTTTTATTGCGTATAATTAGAAAAATGGGCAATCATTTTGAATGGTAAAAGTGGCTAATAGATAATAATATACATATCCCATGTTTTATCAATAGAAAAGGAGTCAAAGGAGGGGAATGCGTAGAGCTCATTCACGAAACTATACTATGTTGATAGCCTTTTGTGTATAACTGAATACATTTGCCGGCTTTGGCCCTGTCATGAAGTGAACACGCAATGTAATTCCGAGCGTAAGCCACAGGGTTTATAAACGTAAATGTTGTTTAATTTTCTACTTAAAACCGCATCTTTGCGGCATATGCCAGAGAAATATCAATAATTCAGCAAAACCTAGCCAACCGGCAACAGTAAGGAAGGAGTGTTAATTTGACATAATCATTTAAAACTAGCTGTTTCCCGCGGTTTCACCCGCGTCCTGAGGGAAATACTTCGCGTACCCGGTTAATTTATAGCCTAAGTTACTCCTTGGTACATCAGCTATCCGCCAGTGAAAGTCCCGTCAAAATTGATCCGGCCATTCCAGAGATTAGCGAAAACAAACAAACAGACAGACAGACAAAATTATAAAAAAAAAATATATCGGTAGGTATATGTACCGTGTATACATCCTTATGCATTTAGTAAAAGCGGTTATTTTAATATTACAAACAGGCACTCCAATTTTGTTTATGTGTATACTTAGATAGGTACCTACCTATGTAAGGACAAGGAGTGAAACAAGTTAAATTGATAGAAAATTGGTTTAAAAAATACGCATAATTTAAAATATAAAACATTCATCAGAAGTATACGTATAAACTAGAAATACTGTGCTTTAACTAATCGTAAATGTACGCGTAATTGAAAAGTTAAATACCATGAAAAAAAAAAAAAGGATTCGCTCTCTGCGGGACCGGGTGCGATACGTGAAACCGAAAATGAAACACCGAATACCACGTCGCCGTAATCTCACTACCACGAAGCACATAACAACGAATGCACGTTATAACGAATATCGTAACGCCGTTAGTAGTCACGCGATCTCGAATAACTAAATCTCGAATTACTTGATAACGAATGCACGTTACCATGCATAACGTTTCACTGAAGTCACGTAACCTCGAATAACGAGACCGCTAACGATGAGATATCAGTAATCTAGTGCAGCCAAGCTCAAAGTGTGCTCCGCGGAGCCCCAGGGCTCCATGAAGCATCTCTAAGAGCTCCACGACAGTGTTGCTCAAATTCAAATAAAATGAGTAAATTAGAACTAAATCACTGGATAGCAGACTTTGTTTCGTTTTGGGGCTCTGCCAAATACTTGGTTACCCAAAAGAGATACATCTCGAAAAAAGTTTGAGAACCACTGATCTATATTGTATAATAATAAAAAAATAAAATTGCCCCTTTCTTTTAAAATATTCTCTTAGTTCATTAAAAAATGAACCAAATTAAAGCAAAAAATCAGTCTCAAAAAACCAAAACGACAAAGAAAATAAGATAGAGAAATTTAAAACTAAGACACATTTCAGGACTTTAATTTAAAAAGAGCTTAATATTAGTATGCTATAGATTATTGATATCGTTAGCGGTTTCGTTATTCGAGGTTACGGGACTTCGGTGATAAGTTATGCGTGGTAACGTGCATTCGTTATCAAGTAATTCGATTTGGTGAATTCGAGATTTAGTTATTCGAGATCGCGTGACCACGGCGTTACGATATTCGTTGTAACGTGCATTCGTTGTCATGTGCTTCGTGGTAGCGTTATTACGGCGACGTGGTATTCGGTGTTTCATTTTCAGTTTCATGTATCGCACCCTTGCGGGACTTCTATTAAATAAATACATATGCATAATTATATTATAAATTCACGGTTGTTCATTCCTACAGCCGTTGATATGTAATTGCCATCCTAATTTTCTCAGCCATGTTTTGATTCTCGCTTAAAAGGAGCGCACCTTTTGTCGCCTACAGGGCATAACGCTACATTCCGTGCACGGAATAGAAAAGCCGCCGCGCTACTCGTATCGAATTCCAATGACATGACTTATATTTGGATAGTGTTCATAAATAAAAGAAAAGAAAACACATTATTTTAACATCCTGCCATAGCATTTCCATGGCATATTGAGCATACCAAATTCGTCGATTAGCATTTACGAAATGGAAGTGACTATAGCTGGTGCCACGAGAAGATAGACTTTTTGTAAACAAACATTCAGGGCTTCACAACCTTTTTTCAAACAGTTGTTTTAGATTGTAGGTATACTTTTTGAACAGTCTTTTTTTTCAATGCCTAAATTATGGGATTATGTTTTTCAATTTATATTGTTAAATTTTACTGAAATAAAAATATTTGATTTGTGTCTAAATAGTCGAATATTCATAAATTTGCCGATTTTTTTGTCGTTTTACACATAATTTATTCTGTAAATTAAGAAAAAAATAGAGTACCATGTATGTAAATGATAGAGTACATACATGTTACTCTATTATTGACATGATTTTTTTTAATCAGACAATAAATCATTTGCAAAGTAGCCTACCTATCCTAAAATATTAAATTATTGACTAACAATGAATAATATTACAGATAACTAGCTAGTATATTGCTCAAAAAAATCTAGGCATGGAGATTATACGTTGTCTGTGAATGAAATCGTCAGAATGAACTTAAACAAAATCCATTAAAAGTTACGGTAGACTGAAAACGTAATTTCTTTTTTAGGTATAAATAATTTTCTGCGCGACTAATAGTTTGCCATCTGCTACCCTGCAGCCGCTTTTTCGAGATGCCAACAGCGGGAAGAGAGTTGCGAACCTATAAACGTGTATTAAACTTTACATTTACCCCTTCTTGATAACTAAAAAAAATAATTTTGTCCTCTTATAAATGCATGTTAAGCCCAAGAATGTAACATTTCAATGAAACTAACGCCAAATGTTGACATTCTGGGCGTCAGTACCTCAAAACATCGAAAGATTCTTTTGACAGCGCATAATATCGATAAAAACCCGATCCATTGACATATTAGTTTCCAATGACAAGTATCTATGTACCGTTGCGCTCATTGGATTTGACATTATTTGTTTTTGACAGAACTATCGCTAAGTCACTTAGTAGAAATTCTTTGTTTACAAAAAGTCTATGTTCTCGTGGCACGGACTATAAATAGGTTACATTTGAATGCCGAGTTCAGAGGGTGTTCATCAAATGTTTCATAAAATACTGGGTTAGACTAATCTGGACGACCTGATGTGACGTGGCACTGAAAAAGGAACCCTTTGCCATAACCAGCATCGCCAAAAGGAGTAAGTACCCAATTCGCCATGGCCCTATCGGATGATAGGTCTCTTCTTTTGGATGGAAGAGTTCTCGAAGAAATATTACCTGGTAGCACAAATTGTGCTTAAGGAAGTAATGCCTTAGGGTGCCTTAATACCAGTGTGCCATGTGGTTGTACCACCGTGAAAGAACCATAAAAACGGAAAGGCCCTCGCTTCAATTTTGTACTAAGACGTGTCGCCGCTTGACTCCCCGTCCCCTCTGCTTCATTTGAATATGTAAATATTCATTAAAAATGTGTATGCGAAACCTACTTCAGTAAGTTTAGCTTTCCGCACACAAATTAATCACGTACCCTTACCTGTTAGGGAGGCTATTTGCTTTACCAACAATTTTTTTTCTAGATAAATATATTTAGGTACACACCTAACACATATAAAAGCTGTCTATCGGCTAGCGAAAAGGTTGAGATCATACATAACATCGATCGAGTACAAATAACCCAGTATACTTACTTACGAATAACATTGCTCAAACTTCTGTTGTAATTTCGTTAGGCAAATATTACTAATTTTATCTGTCTTCGACATTTTAATAATTAGAAGTCTTGTAGTGCTCGAAATTTAACCTGAATGTGTACTCTTGTGTTCTGAATCTCCGTATCACCTTTCTATACCAAATTTCATGCTGCTTCTTGTGTATTATGGGCTACAAATATGTGCAAAGTTATTACTCTACGTATTACTGTACATATACATGCATTAATGGCTAAAAGATTTTCTGTACAAAAGGGCAATTTCGCGCGTCGTTAAAATAGAAGGCACCAAACCCCGGCCTTCTTTGAAATGGCCCAATTTTCGAAGGCCTAGTGGCGTGTCGTAGCAGACGCATAATTAGAATAGTAGACTGACACAGGATTGATGACGATATGCAAATTCTGTATTATATAACTTTACGAAACACTAGGTGAATTCGAAAACAGTTTCAGTAATTAAAGGCCTAAAAATCCTCGCGAGTAAACGAGTTTTGGGTATAATCACTAATGGATCACTTATAAGACAGCGATATCGCTGTGTCGCGAAGTTCCAGCCATTAATAGTACCTACCCTTGGCACGAAAACGTAACAGGCAGAGTTGCCTCCATATTTTATTGCCATAGAAACGGGTGTAAGCGCGATCGTGCTAGGTAGTTTGAAAGACTTGATGTTTCGGCCAGTTTGTAGGAACCGTGTTCAAAGGCAGACTATTAGTTTGAACTGGTTTTGATGGAAATTTACGAGAAGCGAAAGTATAAAAGGTCTTTGGTATGTTTATTTACATGCTATTTGAAAATTGTCCGACAGAAATTCCGCTGGTGGTGCGTTGTGGTGATGCCATTCGTGGCGTTTTACCTGACTGGGCTGGTGTTAGAGATGGATGCGCTGTACATCCTCAAGGCCTTCATTCTTGTATGCTTCTTCGCGTTGCTGCACTTCGTCAGCAACATACTTTTCGACGATGATCTCAAGAATATATTCCCACTCAGTGTTTATTTAGCTACCAAGGTAAATATACGTCAAGATTATAGTTGAGTTAGTAGTAAAATTTGTGCCGCAGGACGGATGACGGAACAGAGCCAGACACCGAAAACGATCGCGTGACGGTCTGGAGAACTTCAATAGGAACTCGCACAATTAATCACAAGACGGATACGCTGCTAAAGGAGACCTTTGCCTAGCAGTGGAATAGCATAGCTTAAACAAAAATTAGAAATCGTACTAATATGGGTCCCAATGGCGTAATTTTTATAGCATAAAGGGGAAATACCCTATATTTGCTTCGACGTGGCAAATTTTACCTTACTTGTCACCTATATTTTCGAATTACTAGGCGACTTTTGCCCTTTGCATGCCTAAATACCTATTAGGAAAAGTAAAGTGCAATAGCGAAAATTTAAGTTTTTAGTGGCAAATGGACTGATTTTTGGTAGACCCTTTTATTTGGTAGTTGAAGGTGTATAATAATGTTTCCAGGTGTGGTTCTACATAACGTGGATAGTGTTCATAATGGGCACGGTAGGGACGGGCGCGACGCTGCTGTTCCTGCTGTGTTCTGGCGCGCTCTGGTACACGTTCCTCAAGTCGTGGCGGAGCGACCCCGGAGTCATCACTGCCTCGCGACAGGACAAGTTCCGGGTATGTGTTCTTTCAGGATTATAATGATATAATCATAAAGCTTTACGATCCACTGCTAGTCCTATGCAAATATGATCATTGCTCATAATAGAATTGTGATTAGTAGTAGTAGTAGCATTTGGCCTTCTATGCCACGCTGGTCAGACGGAATCGGTTTGATGTCGAGTTTACCGCCTCTTCTCAAAGATACGGTTTGCGTCGTGTATTTTCCTCTTTCTTTGAATACCTCTTTCGACAACCACGGATCGGATATTGTGAGTCAGTTGTATATAAATAAGAAAACAAACATTTGAAAAAGATTTGAAGAAACTTATATTAGTGGCCAGAGTTGTTAAAATATTGTTATCTGACTGTAACCATGTTCAGAAGGAGTACTTTCTCGTCGAATCACTTTGCTTGAATTTATTTGCGTCCACGATTTTGATACGCGCGTAAATTGCGCCAGTTTATCTTGCTCGCGAACAACCAAGCGAGTGCACGTGTGAGAAATGGAGCAGTAACGTTTTACCCCGGAATGGTTTAAACCGTCACCAAATGCAGTGGCGGATCCACTGGGCAGTTTAGGAGGCTCAATCCTCCTCCCCAAATTATTTGTTTTCCTGCAAAGACTAAAAAAATAATTTTTTGTCTGTCTTATGATGAAACCTAGACTAGAGCTAGTACTTCACTAGAGCCCTCCCCAAATAAAAATCAGCCACTCCCATTACAAATCCTTGATCCGCCATTGACCATTGACGAAATGCTCTGGCTTTGGTACGCTCTTTCTCCAGGCAAAGTACACGCTTAATACCAGTGAAAGAATTGCGGCGTATACGCTCCTCCTGGACAAGGTCTGAAGCATGTCGAGGTAGGTGATATGATGGTGTGTGTCCACAGACGATAATCGAGTTATCAGAGTCGTCCCGCGGCGGGTTCGAACCCGCGCGGTTCTGCTCGGCGTGCCTGGTGCGGCGGCCGCTGCGCTCCAAGCACTGCTCCGTGTGCAACCGCTGCGTCGCCAAGTTCGACCACCACTGCCCCTGGGTCGGCAACTGCATCGGTAATAACAACCGCACCGCACCGCACCTAGCGCACCATCATGTTAAAAGAAAACGTAAAAAAGGAGGTTCAGGACTGTTGGTTCCATTAAATAGTTCCACCGATGGGTATATATCTAATCCCAATTTCATATGTCTCCATTGATGGGTCTAATAGGATTAAGAAATTTAGATGTGAATCTCAATTTTAACCAGTACAGACCTGGTCTTGTAGCTCAAAACCTTAGGTACATAAATACACAGTGTCCAACTAAAGTAGATTTGTAAGTATCTATAAAAATATCAGGGAGTTTGGATAAACAAATTAACATCACGAGAACAAGATTGGACATTGGGTTATCAAATGGAAATCACGAAAATAAGTGAACATCGAGAAAACAAAATACCTAATGAGCATCATGATAACAAATTTAGGTAGTGTAAATTATATTACAATTTATCATCGCAACGCATTTGATAAATTAATAACAGAGACCTACCATAAAATTAAATTTCCATACCGTGTCAGTTACACTTACATAGCCAGTTTGTTAACAGGCAATAGAGTAGGAGACAATAATAATACTCATAAATCCTAATAGCTCCACCTTTTTCGACCAATGGAGACATGAGTACTGTCAAAATCCTGCTGGACCCACTTATACTAAGTAGTGGAGACAAATCGTTTCTTTTTGTTTTAGACATTCGAACCTTAACTCGGTTCACTACCATCTTGAGGCCGAAAAGCCTGCTTTGCCCTTTTTGACGGAGACCCAGATATCGTCCCCACTGGAAACGTAGTATTTGCAGTACCCTGGCTACAAGCTTGAGCACAAGTTTGTGCCACGCGCCGGTGTATGCGTGATCATTAGGGATGATGTCTGCGTCCACCGCCTCGGCAATCTTGAAGATAGAGACCTTTCCACTCTCTGGCTGCGCATTGATTGCGACGACCAGCCTCGCGTTTACGCCTGCCTTTACAGGTCTCACAGCGGTAATGCCGAAACTGACCGACTCATGGAGCATCTCGAATTGTCGACAGACCGCGTTATGCAACAGCTTCCATCCGCTGAAATTATCGTAATGGGCGATTTTAATGCTCACCACGTCGAATGGCTTGGTTCCCAAAGGACTGATCACGCGGGTAGAGCTGTGCACGCCTTCGCTTTGGCCTATGGTCTCACACAGGTGATCCCTTCGCCAACGCGAATTCCCGATGTTGACGACCATAAGCCTTCGCTGTTGGACTTGCTGCTGACTTCCCATCCGGACAGATAACAGGTAACTATCGATGCCCCTCTGGGCTCGTCGGATCATTGTCTGATCCGGTGCAAGGTAACATGGCATACTAACCTCCGCCCTGCGGGATTCCGCCAGGTGTGGCATTTTACGTCAGCAGACTGGGATGGGTTGCGGACCTTCTTTTCTTCCTATCCATGGGGGCGAGTTTGCTTTGCGCTTGAGGATCCTACCTCTATCGCTGATTCTGTTACTGACGTGGTTCTATACCCTATTTCCATACCCTATGGAACTTTTCATCCCAAATTCTGTAGTACCCGTTGGTGGTAAGTCCCAGCCTTGGTTTGTGTCCGTCTGCAAGGAGGCTTCTGACCTCAAGCAAGAAAAGTACCAAGCCTGGGCCAATGGGGTTTTAGCCAAAGACCCGAAAGTGAAGCTCTACAAGAAAGAATACAACTACGCCTCCAGATCCTTCAAAAGAGCTGTGGCCAAAGCGAAAGCGGAACATATTAGCAGAATTGGCGAGAGACTAGCTCGAATTCCCCCGGGTACACGAGCTTTTTGGTCTCTTGCCAAAGCTGCTGAAGGTAATTTCTGTCGGCCTTACTTTCCACCTCTGCCGTGAATGCTGGTGTCCCTCAGGGCTGTGTACTATCGCCAACACTGTTTCTTCTGCATATCAATGATATGATACATACCAGTGACATACATTGCTATGCAGATGACAGCACTGTAGACGCTCTGTACCCCGGTAGCTTTAAAATCTCTCAGGCACAAGTCATTGAGTGTCGAAACAAAGTTGTGTCTTTAACAGAACCACACTCGACCTGGTCTCCGATTGGGGTCATCGTAATCTGGTCATTTTTAACCCCAAAAAGACACAGGTTTGCGCGTTTACCGCAAAAAAGACCCCCTTTGTCGATTCTCCAATATTTCAGAGCACTTCCCTTGATATTAAGCCGGTCGTCAAATTTCGCGATCATCTAGAAGACAAGGCTAATCTAGCCTCCAAAAAACTGGGTGTCCTCAATAAAGCAAGAAGATGCTGCACATCAGTGCAGCGTCTCTTGCTTTACAAAACTCAAGTTAGGCCCCACATGGAGTACTGCTGCCATCTTTGGGCCGGGGCACCACAATACCAGCTGCTTCCATTTGACTGTGTCCAACGTCGAGCGGCTCGAGTCATCGATGACGCGGTCCTTACAAACCGGCTTGATCATCTTGACCTGCGTAGAGATGTTGCGCTTCTCTGCGTTTTCTATCGTATGTATCATGGGGAGTGTTTCTAAGGAGTTTTTTGGTCTGATATCCGCTGCAGAATTTCACCACCGTACAACTCGCCACAAATTAAAATTCCACCCTCACCACCTTGATGAGTGGCGTTCTTCTACCGTACGATTCACACGCCATTTCCTGCCTCGTACGACCAAACTGTGAAACCAACTACCTGCAGCGGTATTTCCAAACCAGTTCGACATTGGAATCTTCAAGAAGCGAGCATATTCCTTTTTATAAGGTAGGCAACACACTTGTGATCCTTCGGGCATTGCAGGTGTCTATGGGCGGCGGTGATTACTTACCATCAGGTGACCCGCTTGTTCGTTTGTCTTCCTATCCTATAAAAAAAAATAGAGTCGGCAGTCCCGTTAGACCCATCAATGGAATAATTTAATGGGACCAACAGTCCTGAACCAAAAAGAATCATCCCGTACTGGGTATTCTGTATTCTGTTTCAGGGTGATTCAGATGCTGTCCGCTAGATGTCACTTTGGTCATTACAAAAGAGATATCTAGCGGATATAAACCTTCGCACTCGCATCACATACAGTAGAATGTAGGCCTCAAACTACCAATCGTCTTATACGTCTTAAAAACAATATTATCGCAAATCTCAGTCCTTCAATATTGAACTCAGAAAATCCAAATAAAATTTATAATTCATTTTTTGGACTAATCATTAATGAGTTTCAAAATACTTTTAAGAGTAAAACTGTAACACTAAAGGGTACTACCGGATCTTTTAACCAGTGGGCCACTAAAGGTATATACAGAAGTAGAGCCAAGTTATTTGAATTATATGGTTTGAAACAACATAGATTTGACACACCGTTTCTAAATTATGTAAAAAGCTACTCAACAATTTTTAAACATGTTTGTATTATGGCAAAATAAAAATTTATTAGTGGTAAAATTAAGCAATCGACAAATATAATTAAAGAAACGTGGAGAATTATAATTAATGAAACCGGTAAAGCACGACAACGAGAAAACCAATTTGAAATCAAAGATAGCAATTTATTAGTCACAGACAAATCTCAAGTTGCGCATATGTTCAATAGTTTCTTTGCAAGCATACCAATAACAACTACTAGTTCCTTACAATCATCGTCTTTATACGCTGGAAATTTGTTGCTTAGCAGTGTACCTGAATGCAAGAGCGTGTTTAGATTCGAGCACGTCACCCCGCAAGATATATTGATCGCATTTAATTCAATTACTATTAAAAATACCGGCGACTTTTGGGGCATTTCAATTAAAATTTTAAGTACTCTGGTTGAGACTGTTGCGCCTTACCTCTCTATAATTTTTAACCAATGTTTTGACCTAGGCGTATTTCCGGATTTGATGAAGCTAAGTAAAATCATACCTTTATTCAAATCTGGTAGTAAAAATGACATAAATAATTTTAGGCCCATCTCTATCTTGCCGGCATTTAGTAAAATATTTGAAAGATTTTATTAAAGCAGCTACTAAGACACTTTAATTTAAATAGTCTGTTTCACAAAGATCAATACGGATTTACTAAAGGTAGATCCACTACTGATGCGGGTGTTGCTCCCATAAAACACGTCTATAATGCTTGGGAGTCATCTAAAAATGCTATCGGAGTATTTTGTGACCTATCAAAAGCATTTGATTGCGTTCATCACGACACACTACTGCGTAAGCTCCGCCACTACGGCGTAGAGGAAACCGCACTTAGTGTTGTCGAGTCGTACCTGCGGCAGAGATTTCAGTGTCAATGTAAATGGGACTACATCCTCTAAATTACCTATACAGTTAGGCGTTCCACAAGGTTCAATTCTAGGTCCTTTTCTATTCCTTGTATATATTAATGACTTACCTTTTTATTTAAAAAACATCTGTGATGTCGTACTTTTTACAGATGATACGTCACTTATTTTTAAAGTAGGCAGGAATAGGAATCAATTTGATGATGTAAATAAGGCACTTATACAAGTTACACAATGGTTTACAGAAAACAACCTAGTACTTAATTCTAAAAAAACTAAATGAGTTAAATTTGCCTGACCTAACGTTAGACAACTGGGACCTAATATTATGCTAGATAGTGAGGAACTTGAGACAGTTGACTCTACAGTGTTTCTAGGCATTAAATTAGATAATAAGTTACAATGGGGTGCACATATAGCATGTCTTGCAGGTAAGCTCAGCTCTGCAGCGTATGCTGTCAGAAAAGTTAGACAACTTACTGATGTCGACACAGCTCGTCTAGTTTATTTTAGCTATTTTCATAGTGTCATGTCCTACGGCATTTTGTTATGGGGCAAAGCTGCGGATATTCAGAATATCTTTGTTCTACAGAAACGAGCGGTAGGAGCAATATACATGTTAGGTGCTAAAGATACTCTTAGGGAACGCTTTAAGTCTATAGGAATTCTAACAGTAGCCTCGCAGTTATTATTTGCTAATATATTGTATACTAGGCAAAATATAGGTTTATTTAAGTACTACAAAAAGTGACATACATAATATAAATACTAGGAACAGGCATAAGTTATATGCCCCTTATCATCGTTTACATAAAGTTACTTTGGGAGCCACTGCGTTACGCAACTATTTGCCTTTCACGTTACTTCATATTCCTTGTTTCCAGGCGCTAAAAACCACCAGTACTTCATCGGTTTTCTGGTGAGCCTGCTAGTGATGTGCTGTTGGATGCTGTGGGGCGGCGCGCAGTACTTCCTGGCGGAGTGCGCCACGACCCCAGGCGGCGCGCCCGTCGACGTGGTGCTGGAGTGGGCCACGTGCAACGCGTGGCTCGCGTGGGTCATGGTCAACGCCTCCTTCCACTTGTTCTGGGTCACTGTGCTCACGTGCTGCCAGATGTATTTGGTAAGTTGTTTAATATGTGCTTGCTCTAAATAAATTGTTACAAGAAATCATAATGAGAAAGACAAAACAGATTTTAGTAATAAGGGCTGTAGTTCAGCATTTGTCAGTTCAGGGGCGCTGGTTTTTATTTGGTAGAGTACTTCCAAACTAAAATTACTTTGGGTATATTAAAAGCAGTAATTCATTTCCAAGTAGGTCTGTTTACGAGGCCTATTTAGATAGACTTTCTTAAGGTGATTTCGTGACGTCGTTTCTGCCATATCTGGTTAGGCTAGTGAGAGGATCCCGGGCTCCAAGGCGTAAGTCTGGGATGCAACTGGGATAACGTTGATGATGCTGAAGAGTGACGTCATCAGTGACGCGTGTTGTGCGTGCAGGTGGTGTGCCTCGGCATGACGACGAACGAGCAGCTGAACCGCAGCCGCTACCGGCACTTCGTGTCGCGCGGTGGCCGCTCGCCCTTCACCCGCGGGCCACTCAACAACTGCGCCGACTTCTTCGGCGTGCGGCTGTGTGGGCTGGCGACGCCGCGACCGCGGGACTGGGGAGACCCCGACTCGCCACACGACCACGACCACGACCAAGGGCCCGACACCGAGCCCATGCTGCCGCGCCGCGACCATCACTACGTGTGAGCGCGGCCCAGCGCCGGCCCCGGCGACTTCGTGTAGCCGCGCCGGCGCCCCGACAACCCGCCCCCACACCACCGCGTGCGTCACGTGCGTGTGTATCGTGCGTCACGTGCGCGTGTAGCGTGCGTCACGTGCGCGTGTACCTCGCGTGACGTGCGTGTGTAGCGTGCGTGACGTACGCGTGTAGCGTGTGTGACGAGCGTGTACATCGTGCGTGACGAGCGTGTACATCGTGCGTGGCGTGCGTGTACACCGTGCGTCACCTACTCGCCGCTACGTCTACGGGCGCGTCTCGATTTCCTCCCTGTGTAGTTAGTATACATTGTTTAGTATATCCGCGAGGCTGCAGCTGTTTATTTTCCAAGATTGTAAATTTTTATTACAGCTACAAACGATGCGGCCGGTCGATAGCATCAATATTTTAGCTATTGATGCGATATCGACCGGAATACGAAAACTATTTGCGTTTTTTATTATTTATACAGCACGCGACACGGATCGAACAACAGCATAGCTTTGAATGTTAATAAGTAATTATATGCATTTCATTATATGTACTAGTAACATAAACCACCGTCATTTTAATTAAAATATATTTTGATGTTGTTCGATTTGTGTAGCGAGTTACTCTGACAAACAAAATGTTATATTGTGATTACAATATATCTTTAAATATATAAATAAATATTAAGTCCCATGATTCATCGAAAAGTATGTTCCTAATAAAAATAAAAACAAAGTATTTGTAATATTTTTCTATTACTGTCCTAATTTATTTGTATTAGGATCTTAGTGTACCAATAGATCATGGGGCTTATTTGTATTTTCAATAACTTTATCGCCTTTGTCGTACTAGTGGCAGATCTCAAACTAGTAGATTTGGGATTGACTTTATAAAGGCCGCTTCAGTAGGGACTGCAAGGTCGCATTCACAGATATAGATCTACATAGATAACGCAATAATTACAATTTGTATTGAAACCAAGCGTGCCGACTTTTTAATACCTACTGTGACGTTGCCTGTATCACGAAGTCGAAGCGATGCGCGACAGTATCGCTTGTGCGATATTCATCGTCTCCTAACACACAACGTCAGATCAAACGTCCGTAGCAAACGCGGCAATGTAATGTGAATAAAGTTTATTTAACGGTAAAACGGACGCGCGGGGACTGAAGTTAGTGGCGACCAAGCTCGACGCTTGGTCGGAGTTCAGACACGCGAAGTGCATGCATTTGCGTTATCTATGTAGATCTATGTCTGTGGTCGCATTCAAATGGCAATATAGTGTGTTTTGTTCATAATACGAATTAAACTAACCATATCAAAAATCACTAAAATTTGTACAAAAATATGTTGTCTTCAGATCTGCCATTGGATGTGCAGCAAGTATACCAGACTTGGCTGTATAAATAGATTTTAAAAGCAAATCAACTTTTTAAATAACATGGACTATATATATGTAGTTCGAAGTTTTGTCCTAGCCTTACAGCCTTAGGTGATGACATGATCAAAAATATTTTTTATTGCTTAAAAATCCCCCATACCTTTTTCTGTCTCCCTAATCCCGCCCCTCCACCCTCCTATATAACTTTTCCCATCCAAGCCAGCATCGTACTTGTGACTCCTCTATCGATCCACCAACCCGTTTGCCTCCTTAACTCTTAGAAGATATCTGTCTCTGAATGCATCCAATTTAAAAATACTCTCTTATATCTAAAACAAAATGTGTCATATTTAGTCCCTGTTTTTTAAAAAGTCTTGTAGAGTGGCAGATTTACTTTGTATTTGTATATAGCGATGATTATGCAGCCACTGTACGACCCATCTGTGTAGTAACCGCCTCGCATAACATCGATAAGGCTATGTACACCAGGTATATGCGAAGCCGAACGATTTTCTAGAAGAATATCCCACCAATGAGCTAGTAGGAATACAAAGTGATGCTATAGGTGGATATTTTCTTCCAGACCGCTCGGCGGGCTAGCACGTATACGCTGGTAGATTCGCAGCTAAGGGCTCCTACACGCTAGACCGAAGCGTATTTTCCTTTCCGTGTTCAACTGGCGACACCGGTCTCGCGAAATCCACACGCTTTTGTTTTACTACGGAATCCTACAACCCCGTGTTTAATTCGCGTCAACTGAGCACGCCTTTGTGATCAAGTGGCGCTGGGTAAGGTTTAAAAAAATCGTGTGCAGTTGAACTGAACACTTTTGACTGTCTGAATTTTTAAATAAAAAAACACGAAGTTGACGGGGCTCCTATTTTTGCATTAAGTTAGGTTCTCTTGTGACCCACAAGAGAACCTAACATAACCTACTTACTTGAATTAGTCTCACCTAAAAAAATTGCAATTAGAAGCGCGCGAATCCAACTTCGGGCGTCACTTACACACTATTTTGTACAACCTTCTTTTAACGTTGCTTGATCGCAAAAACGTGCTCAGTTGACGAAAGTTGAGCACGGGTTGGTTGAATTCCGTAGTAATACAAAAGCGTGTGGATTTGGCGAGACCGATTTCGCCAGTTGAACACGGAAAGGGAAATACGCTAGACCGAAAGATTGTCTGCCAGCTTAAAGCTGAGTGTTCACTTCATACTGAAAGATTCACGGCTATCCGCCCCTAATCTTCAGTTATGAAGCAAGTGATATAGGCCAGCGGTGTGTATGTAGGGGCCTTATCAATCCCGTTGTGCGGCAGGTACCTCTTGCGGCCATCTTGTTCGACAATGAACCGACAAAATGGCGTCGGTCATTCCGGGTGCTTCTGTTGCACTTAGATTGTATGTTGAGTATAAACTGACGAACAATTACCTGACTGTATATTATTTTAGTACAATTTATCGTGTCGAAGGTGATAAACACTAAATTTAAGGTTAGCAATTAATTATATTTTTAAGAAACCAAGCTTCCTTCTTCTACGATCGTCCAATCTTTAAATTTCAATATTTATATTCTTACATAATAAAACAAAATGTTTTCAATCGTTGGACATGAATACAATGCTAATAATAATTATCACTTATATTAAAATAGTATTTATTAAATTATAGTGTATTATGCAACGTGTACCTAATTAATAGGTACGGTCATCTATAAAACGATGAACGAACGACGCTAATTCTCTTGTTAGACTAGCTATACTAAAATTAGTATATTGCTGTCTTTCTCTAAAAGACAATGCTAGAAAAGGCACACATGTCTCGATGTATCACCGAAAAATGCGTAGAAAATGAAACGAATTAGATAGATCCTATTTATTTCTATCTCTTTCTAATATTGTCGAAGAGAACAAGAAAACAATATACTAAATTTAGGTTAGTCGTGCACAGCAGAGTTACCAGAGATGTTGTGATTCTATTAAGGTGGGAAACAAGTATGTGGGTGGCTTGGTGCAGAGAATATGTTTTAGAAATCAACTCAAGTTTATAGCGTTTAGAAACTTGAACATTAGGCAAGCCGTATGTTTGTTTGGCACGTTAATATAATGAAAAGCACGGACGTGGACGATGGATTTTGGTGAAATGTTGTAATGAATACGGCCTCAGCCGTAACTAGGAGGTACTTTGCCATGGCATGGCAGTACCGTCACTAACAAATGATTTTCTAGCTCATAGGTTCCATAACTAGACATGGGGTAGCTATTTTTGCAGGGGTAAAATTGTAATCCTGCAGATCATAATAAAGTTATAAATTACAAAAAAAAGACCAGTAAGACCACTCGGAAAAATGGGTCAAAAAGCGGATAAAAAGGTGTTTTTGTAGCTAATATAATTTATGAGCAAAATCGTGGCAATTTTAATGAACAACGAGGAGCCATGCAATAACACCAATTAAAAATAACTTTCGTCTAATAAAGTATACGGCGCTAGAATTCTTCCAGAAATCGCGTGCCTTCCACACGTTATAATAGTGAAGTCAAACGTCTAATTCTCTCTTCTGTAGTGATGTGCAAAATCGATTTCAATCTTCGATAACGTAGTTGAATCGAAATACACTTAATAAAAACTATTTATACACCAATTATTAAACATTGCATTGATGTTAGATGGTGTATGAAATCGATTGCTCGATTTTGGGAATTAATCGATTCTGCACATCATTTTTTTCTTGTGTGTGTAAATGTACATTAACCCACACACTCAAGTACTCATTGGTTTCTCCAACCAAAAACCTATGTACAGTTCAAATTTTGTTCGTAATAATTCATTATTATAATACATCGATGTATATTATTGCTAATTTATTTAATCTAAATGCATTAAATAATTGAAAGTTGTTCGTGATATTATTCATAGTTTGAACTCATATCAAATAAAACATGTGCCGCGCGACTTATATTGGGATCGAAGCAAAAAAGGAAGATTTAAAAAAATACACGTCCTCATACATCAGATAAGAAAATAAGGTGACTCACTTCAAATTGAAAGTGACGCCACTTTTTATTGAACGCAATTTTTAGCATAGTGCAAGCCTGTGGTTGTACTCGTTATGAACATCTTTTGTTCTGGGATTTTGCCGAAATAGCAGATCCCGGATCAAAAGACGAACGCCTTGGATCATAACATTCATGCTAAGACAGCTACGAACAAAACACACAACTGTTCCATAATAAAATTTTACTTTAAACGACTCAGATCTTGTTCGTTTTAGAGAGTAAAATGATCCCCTAAGAGGATTGCTCTATACTAAAAACAACTTTGTGTATATATTACAGAATACAGTGTATGCGTAGCGTACCGTGTTTATTTATTCAAGATCTTTCTTTTTTGGCTTCAGTTGCAATAAAGATCGCGCTGTATGTACCTACCTTTTTACTTGATCTGAGAGCAAAGAATTCGACCTTGTATTAAACCTGAATATTTTTACTTAGCTTGTTTAAGCTCTCAATAGTAGTTGTTTGAAATATGAGTGCTATTATCGTTGCGAATGATATTAAGCACTTGTGAATATTGCTTAATTTGATGATTTTTGAGCCTGTGTTGTGAAGTGAATAGTTTATACAGCGTGTAGCATTATAGAACAGTAACCATTTCATTGACATGATGACCAATCATGGAATATAATTAAGCCAATTTATAAATTTGCCAAGATGTGACACGCTGTAAGATACCTACAGGAAATAACGCCAATGAAACGGGATAAAGCTTGTAAACACCGAAATGGGCAATGTCGATCGCTTACTATCTATGTCCTTTTCTTTTGTTCTTAACTAGATAGAGAAGACAACAGTCGCCATGTCGTGAGAAACTGAGAGATTGAACAACAAATCTTACCAATTAGAGAAAATTCCAAAATATTCCACTTCTAGGTAACATTCTTTATCTCGTTTCGTTGGCATTATTTCATATGAATGCCTAATTAACACTGCTTACGAATGTTGTTGAAGACATTTAATAAATCCACTTTTTAAATTGTATTCTTGATCCAAGGTTTATTTTGTGTGATTGTGTATTTTTGTAAAATAATTCATATTTTAAGTAGGGTATTGAAATTGAGTTTATCAGCATTGACAATCTTGATAACATGACGATGTGAATCGTCGAAAGCATAGCGACGATTGATGCAGTTACTCATTCTGGTTGTAATGGCATATCTATTAAAGTGGAACACGTGAAATGGATTGTTAGGAACGATTTTAGCCCACGAATGTTTCACTTCTTTGCTTTTAGGGTCGTTATTGGCTTGCATTGACTTCTTCGGCGATATGAAACGGGCCAATAAGTGCGCCGAAAGCCGCTTGAATGGAGGTGAAACGTGCGTTTGTTAAAGTCGTACTAAGGCACTGAGTCCGTTCATGAGCGTTGGTTTGTAGTATGCTTTTAATATGTACCGGTATTTTTCAAATCTGTGTGTTGCCTCCTGGTAAAAGTAGAACTCGTGTGTTGCCGTTCTTGCAGAAAGGTGTCTAGGATACGAATAGAATTATAGAGACGAAGAATTGGTATGTAGCCAGAGGGTAGAACATTTTTTTTGATTTTTTTTTTATAGACTCACGCCTGTATTTCACCCACATTTCGCCATGATTTTTTAAGTCCCACGTAATAGGGGGCGAGTCTATTGCCGTTACCGGGCACATCACCAGACTCCGTCCGGATACAACAGTACGTTTAAAAAACTAATAAGGTTTCTTAGCTGCGTCTTATGTACGAGATGTTTTTGAAGGCTGTGCCTAGTTTTGAGTGGGATTCGCCGGATAGCAGTATTTTAATTGACTTTAAAATAATAACTTGTATTGAAGTTTAGGTCGTGTGTTTACTTTGAGCTACTCGCTTATTTCGTGTCGGTATGCAAGCTACTACTAATAGGAAGAGTGAGAAGAAATCTCTGGCTACATTACCATTTGTTCGTGATACCATGTTGCGGTAAAATTGTTTGGTTACCAACGATTCGCTGAGTAACCTTTATAAGCGATGTCGGCAACCCACGAATTTCGCTCCTAGTATTCAAAAGTCCATGTCTCTGTGAATAGCCTAGCATGATGTTATTTCAAGGGCCAACTTCCGTATAAATTACTTGACAAGTAGGTATCATCATTTTTTTCTGACAAGGGAAGTGAAAAACAATTGTTCTATTTTATAATTGATGCAAAATGTAAAATTATACTAAATGCTTGTTCTGAGTGAGACTAGAAGTTATTTCTTTTGACCCCATGATATACACACCTAACTACTGCTGATAAAATTGTAATGAACTTGATCCGTAAACGTTTTTATTATTCCGACAAGCAGGATTATTTCATACCTTGCAGTGTTTTGTGAGTTCGATAACGTATATGAATTACCTGATTTCAAAATCACTTAGCAGGTAATACCTAACTTCAGCAGTAGGTTCATTTGTTAATAGGAAAGAACGAAATTATGAGCACCAAACGTTATAATATGTACCTATAGCTATAAATACACAGATTTTTAAATGTAATCATCTATTGTTTGAACAGGCACGGGAAAGGGATTTCCATATATAGAACGGGTAGTAGGTACTATAATAAATGTGAGATCGTTGGATTGATTAAATCACGATAATGTTATCCATACAAACAAACCTTCAAACAAACGGTTGAAACGTGAGTCATACCTAGGCCTAGATGTCTCGGGTTCGGTACGTACTCAGTACCAAGTGTGTACCCACGATCCTTAAGCTATATGTACACTAGGTACCGAGCTCGAAGCGTGTAGGTACCTATGACTAGCGTTCCGATCGCTTGTTTATGGTATAGATTACATTACCGCGATAAAATAATAACAAAATAATACTATACTTACACGTTTCATGTGTGTACGCTTCGTTAATAGTTTATGATGTATAAAGTACTTATAAATTATTTTGTATCACTTATTCTTAACAAATATCTTTACATAATAATATATCAAATGTAAGAGCTTACAATAATATCACTGTTTCTGTAAGACGCTTAAGTATAGAGACAAATTGTGAACGCAGTGAAGTGGCACGGGTTGGTGAAGATTCGGCGCTCTGGGGTTCAAAGTTTCGATCAAATCCTTGATTATGAAAGGCAAAGAATAACATAATGGCTTTCTAAAGCAACATTGTCTGTCCGACTATCATATGACTATAGTCATATACAGGATGTAAAAAGACCATTAACGAAAATTGAAACCCCATATTGTACCAATGATTACGATCATTTTTTACTTCTGCACCATGCCTGGGAAATTACTGGTTCAGGACATATTGAAGCTCAAAGTTACTATACAATTTTTGTAATTAGGTATAAAAAATCGATGCAATTACCCTGCCAACCTGTTATATGGATGTCCTATGCATCCATGGATAAGTAGGTATTTCGAAAATTGCACGCGTACACTTTTGATTGCGGCTTAAAAAATGTGTCTTTTTGAAAAAAAAATCTTAGTATGACTTGGTACGATGTCCAAAACGAGTAGAATTGGGCTTGGTGATGGGTCTTGTGACACCCTGTATATTATTTAAGAAAGAACTTTGGCGTGCTAACATAATTATCATCTCAGCCAGTTGCGCTCTCTGTCTGACAAGGCTTGCCTATAGAAATAGAACAACTTATACTAAAACACGGTTTGCTTTATGTGTAGACGCTTATGAATGTGTAGTAATAAATAATAAGCGAAATCAAAATAAATACTAAACTTCCTTTGATGTTAGCAGTTAAAATGCATGCCATTTTTCTTGCTTCCTTTTTATGGATGTTTTTGGCGATGTTGTGGAAAAAGCGGCAACTCACTTGATAGTATTCCATAAGTCTCACATAATTTTTGATTATCGGTCTCGAATTCTGACGAGTGTTATGGTAATATTATTGTAGTATAAAATTATTGCTGACCAACAAGACCATTGATGTTGCAAGCCATATGTTTTTAATAATTTTATTCTTGTTCTAAGTATTATTAAATATATAAATGCTGCAATATTTCACGTTAGATGGGAACTTTGAATCCGTAGTGCGTCGGTTGCGTAGAGGCGTAGCGTGCGTAGACAGTACCTCGTAGCACCTAGCGGCGAGCCAGGCGTAGCGTATAAAACAGGGCACACCGTGGGCTAACCTAGTCAGGCTAAATAAATGTCAGCTTGGCTAGCTTAGTTCATTGTTCGAACAAAGTATGAAAAATACCTATCACAGTTGTGAAATCTTATAAAAGGTCGAAAATCTTTTCTATTCTCGACGTTGCGTTGTCGCTAGGTGCATGTGAGCCGGGTATAAACCATTAATTCGCCTCTTCTTATTAGATATTAAAGTGTATAGAACAAAACTATTGTATCATATAAAAACGAAACCAAAATGCATTTAATGTCAATAAATACCTAATAAATTCATCTAAGTACGTTGTTTTATTTACCTTATACCTGTGAAGGTGTCAACCTCTTCAAAGCCAATCTAAATTAAGTTTTATTACATGTTTATTACCATCACGTAAAGTAATAGGTATCTAAAGTTTGATGTGTTGTTGGACTAAGTTAGAAGAGATGTCAATAGAAGCCGTGTGTTCGTTGCTTGCTAAGTTGCAATTCGTATAACTGCTATTATATCCGACGTCAATTCGAGCAAATTAGTGCCGGCTCTACCATACGCGGAATCACGCACCGAATTTGTGTGTAGCTGAATAAACTTTAGAGTGAACGTCATCAGAACTGTGTGTAGCCTTGGTCAAATATTCCATCCTACTAACTACGTATCTTAAACATTTCAAGCCAAAATTTTAATTGACTCGCGCTGCAGCTGCTATTTCCCTAGGCTCAGTTGCGTAAACCTATTTTGCAGCGAGTCGTATTTTATTGATATGTCTATTTAAACGACAGAGGCAGTGCCGGTCCTATTAAAATTTTTAAGTGGTGCGAGGACTAAAAATGGCGCCCCATTTTCCACCAGAAAAAGCAGTGGCTTCAGATTATTCTGCTGTCAAAAGTTCGTTTAACCAGTTTCTGCGAATACCTATATGTGAAGTGGTGGACAACTGAAAAATAATTTTAATGATTGTCAACTTTTAATTATTCTGTTACATTTTATTAACCGAATCTAATGATTATTTAGCAAAAATATAAAAATAACCCTAGTTAATAGCTACTTTTCTAGCTTTAGCACTTTCAAAATTTTTTAACGAGTCGGAATAATTTAACCTTTCGGCAATGGCATTTTCTATAGACAAAATTCCGAGACTGGACAGTCTTTCCTGACCGTAGGTAAATCTTAATAAGTTTCAATTTACTGAAATTTCGTGACTGAAATCCTTTGGCAACAGTTACAGGTACAGTTAGTAAGATACGAAGCGCTGTCCATACATTAGGGAAAATATCGTGCCAATCATTTTTTTTTATAAGTTGAAGAACTTTTATTGGCTCTCCTGATTGAAGATCATTTAATAATGGCTTTAGGCTCACAAGTTATTCAACCAATTCTTGTCAATTTTCCGAAATGTCACATTTTTCTCCATCGGTTAAAGTTAAATCAGCACAAGCTTTTTCCAACATGGATTTTTCTGGAATAATTTTTATGTTGTATAAAAGAGACCATGTATCTTTGAATTTCGACAGTTGTTGAAAACGTATACCTAACCAATGTATTCTCAGTAGTATCTATCATCGGGTAAAAACGTTCATTTTATATAATTCTTTCGGATGAGTTAGTGTTTCATCTACGGCTTCGTATTCAAAAGACCGTTTCTTTCTTCGAGATCGGACTGCCTTAAAAACTGGATTTCTTTCGGCTAGATATGCTATTTCCTTAGCTGTAATTATAGCCGACGAAAAGCTACGACAGTACGTAACTATTTCACGAATTCCGAACAGTTTTTCAGTAATTGTGATGCGTTTGGTAGATCCATAGTTTCAGACTGCGTAGCTTTTCTTTCAATGTTTACTTGAAACAATATATCATACCAAGCCACCATCGTAAATATGAACTCTAATTGCTCCATTGTCTGAATCAGTGAAAATGCCTGCTGCAACTGAGTCGTTAGTTTCTTCGTGCTGATTTTGAAGGGCATCACGGACTGAAGTGTAGTTAAAGCGAACAGCGGCAAAACACTCTACTTTCCCAGCGAGTTTCGCAAACTATTTTTAACGATAATCCTTCTATGTGCTTGGATATCACTTCCCTTAGTTTGGTTGATCCAGAAAATAGAACGAATAGTCTTTGGAGAAATCTAAATAAAGAAACAGATTTGACCGAACTTTTAGCTGCATCTGCTATCACCAAATTCAAGCTGTGGCAGCCACATAGATTAAAAATGCTCGAAATAAGTATAAGTTTTAAATTCTGGATTGCACACCTTTGTTTACTCCTAATATATTTGCTCCGTTATCGTATCCTTGATCTTTACAATCGTTTATGTCTAAATCAAATTCTTGTACAATCGTATCAAGAAAAAGGCCAGTGAGTCCTGCTCCAGAAGAGTCACATATTGGCTTGTAAGCGACAAAACACTCTCGCACTTCGACTTCTTTTTCATTAATGTCAACAAACCGGAATGTTAATGAGATTTGTTCAACGTGGCTTACATCAGGAGTACAGTCTATAATAATGAAAAGTATTTAGCTGACTTTACCATATTCATAATTAGGGAATGCAATCTGGATCTCGCGAGATCTCGGCCTTTTTTAGCGAGTTTAATCTCGGTCGAAAAATGGGCGAGATCTCGCGAGATTTACGAGATTGCACTCGAGCATAAAAACGTCTTAGTCGAAGCGCGAACTGACACGGACGGATCGCAATCTGTCGGTATCGGCATTAATAAAAAAAACCGGTTAAGTGCGAGTCGGACTCGCGCACCGAGGGTCACGTACAAACCTGTAAGTATATAAGTAAAAGTTCACCAGTCATAGTTATGGTATTTTTATTGCAAAATGAAAGCTGGAGGAGACAAAGAGGTCTTTTTCTTTAATTTATTTAAAGAAAAAGGACTCTTTGTTGTTTGTAATCAGTCATCCTTTATTTTATATTAACATTATATCGCTTATTTTATAATATAACTTAAATACCTACACTAGCCTTGCAGCAGCCTTGCAAAAGTCTGCTGATGAATTATGGTGAGATTTTTTATCAAAGTTATTGATTTACAAAGTTTTTAGTGACTATTAGAGATCTGTAACAAAAATATTAATAAAGTATTTTTAATAAGTATAGAATTTATTTGCGATGAAAATAAAACTATTACTAGGTGACTATTTGCACACAAAATAAAACAATAATTAATATTCTTAATAAAAAAAAATAACAAAAATAAGTAAGCGGCGATAGCCCAGAGGTGTATGTACCGGACTGCCGAGACGTCATCTCGGGTTCGATCCCCAGGTACCCCGGGCACACATCAGTGACTTTTCGGCGTTACATATGTGGGTGTTTAAAACGTTAATTATCGCTCGCTAAGTAATGTGCCCGGTATATGACAATAGGCTCGCCCCCTATTACATTGGGATCGAAACATAACTGGCGAAGTGTGGGTGTGTAATACACCTCTGCATATCCCTTCGGGGATAAAAAGGCGTGGTGTATGTAAAGATGTGATACGTTATGTAAATTAAAAAAAAACATAAAAATGGAAATAAAAATTTTAAAGTATGTAATTAAGTATCAAATTTGAACCAGACCTGTAAATGGTGACTGAAAAAGATAAGAATAGTTTATCTTTAGTTGTACTACTTCGTGTTGTGCTAGTGTTTATTAAGGGAAACATGTTTATAGATGAAAAATATGTAGAAATTCCATTTTGGGGATTCATTCTAAAATCAATATTGAAGTCTCCCACGACAATCAGACGGGAACATGAATTATACCTATTGAGGTTACTGCCGTATATTGTTGTATTTATGCAACGCTACAGCTGGCCGTTCTTGTTCTGAGCAGTACATTTCAGATTTTTAAGGACGACCCCTTTTATTGAGTTTAGGACGGCCAACCTTTGAATCAAGAGTTTTTTTTACCAAGCTTACCTTAATATGATTGTATGTATTATTAAGAAATCCTTCGCACACAATTGGCAAACAAAAATCATAATGACCTGATGATAAATTGCCTGAAAGAAGTAAACGCTTTATTGCATATCCTTCTCTGCCAGAATACACCCCTCAGAATACCCGTATTACGTTCATACACTTCGAATCTCGCTGGATACAAACATCCTGCTGCCTTCACCTCAGCAGTACCGCCATAGCTAGAGGATTGGAGCATCGTAGCTTTGTACTCATGTCGTGAAGAGAAGGGATCTCTCCGGGCTTCGCTTGTATATAAATGAAACTCGTCCCAGTTATTATAAATATAAACAAGTATTTTGGTCCTTAGTATTTGTGTTTGTTCAAAATTAGTGGTATTATAAATAGAGAACGCTATTGCATGAAATAAACAACTTCCATCGGGAGGCATAGGTATTATACTATGTTAAATTGTATTTTTGTTGACAATTAATGCAACTATAGCCATAATTATATCATGCCCTGGTAACTGACGAACAACTTTTTTTTTTGTGAATAATGCCATCCTATTGCCAATCTAGGGAACTTTTTTGTCAGTGTTGCCATGGTACTCTACACAAATTGTCAAAATTGATATTTTCTTCAATAAATCCAAAGTTTAATAAGAATTTATTTATAAAAAAAAACTTACTTTTATTACCATTATTATTATATTATTTTACTAGTTTGAAACAATTTTGCATGACCACAAATATTTTTTGTTGGCAAACAATGGAAACCGTTACATAAATTAAAAACAAACAATGAATTAAACTAAATGTCAGTAACGTCATTGTCACAAGAAAATTTGCCGGCTGTGTGTTTACATACTTTTTTCTTGTGATTCTTGGTATTTTATTGGTATTTACGTAGAGTTGAGCTTCAGTTCCTACGTATAATATTCAGGAATATCTATTTCAGCATTACCTGTGTTGTTTGTGTAAGTGTTTGTGACATAGGTACTTAAGATAGGCCCTCCTAAAGGAGTTTGGACCATATATCTAAGTGTAGTGTTCTGCTCATTTTACTGGCAAGAGCTTTTATTATTATGGTACAGCAGACCATGATCAAATGCATCCTATTATACAACAGGCTCGAAATCAATATATTAAAGGAAAGAGCAGAAAAAGAGAAACACAAACTGGTGTAAAAATTAATGTATAGCTAAGTAAATAAATACATGTGATATTATATTTTTGCCTTATTTTTTCCTAACTAAATAAACCTATACAGCAGGACCTCTAATCCGAACCCATTGTAACTGATTTGGCCGATTCAGATTAGGAATTAACATGTTTATTTTCTCTAGTAAAGTGTTTAATTTCTTAATGTAAATAAGTCGAAATGATATTTCGTGAAGTTTGAAATTGTATTAAAAGTCAAGTGTTCGTGATATTTCCCATGTAATAACGTTTTTCTTTTGGGAAAACGTTACATGAGAAATATCACGAACATTTGACTTATAATACAATTAAGTATGTTACGCAGCGATAGCTAAAAAAAAATATTTCGTTTAGTTCCTTCAGTGGCATTCAGGTGGCGCTCAACGTTAAGATCTGATAAAATTGACAGTTGCCAGTCTATCTCCAGTTATAATATATATTAGTCTATGATTATATTGTGATACTGTCCACACCAAGTTCAAACCATAGACTAATATATATTATAACTGGAGATAGACTGGCAACTGTCAATTTTATCAGATCTTAACGTTTTTATCTCCACTATTCTCCACGATTCCACGATTGCAAAATTTTGCAATCGTGGAATCGTGGAGTCGTCTGCCTGAGAACTGCGGTTTCAATTCGCGTTGAATCCGAAAGGGCCTTCTCAGCGGCTGGTTATCTGGCCAACAGAAAAGAAAGCTGTTAGCAGACGATTCTTTGGACATTTTGTGCTTCTGAAAGAGCTCCTTTGAAAATAATTCGTAATAATGACTTGTGATTTGAACTGAACCAATTGTCTCTTTGATTGGTATATTTTGTTAATTAGGTTCTGTAATTTCTAATAGTCTGCTTTATTGGTATATTTTGTTAATTAATCTGTAATATCTAAAAAGTCTACTAGGTATAAAGATATATAATAACTATAGATGCGTTGCCCGCACACTGAAAGGGCAAACTGAAATGGAGGTAATTGCCGCCATTTGGTTTAGTTACGCGCGAACCTGTGTTGTGGTAGTACGATCCGTGGCAATAATTTGTGTGTAAGAATTAAAAAAAACAACTAAAATTATCTCTCTCTAACAACGGGTGTCCCCTGTATTAGTATTTATTTACTTTCTCTTTCTTTATTCATACAAGATATTATTTGGTATTTGTAGCCGTTTTTCAGAGCCGCTTTGTGGAAGTATGGCGCGTCTATATTATAATACGTCATTGACTGGGTAGATATAGTTTTATTTACCTAATTGATAATAATACCTCAGTTTAGCAACATAGATGATAAGTAAGTAAATTTTTTTTTACCTCTCGTTGTTTTGTTTATTATAAAAGAAATGTTTTATTACTTACTAAAAGATTTTTGTTTGATATTACAAGCGAAGACTTGTTGTTTCTTTCATTTCTTATTTGACAGATGGCCGTCCGTAAAAGTTTACTTCATAAAAGTTTATTAAAAAAATATAGACAGATAGGTAGGTACGTCAAACAATTTTTGTAGCGTCTTTTATGCTTCAAAAATTGTTTGACGTACCTATCTGTCTATTGAAAAGTTCGTGAAAAGTAATGTTTATCTTATAATACTTAAAATGGTTATTATTTATGTCCTAATTTATTCAAATATTGTGATTATTTACATAAAAACATACAAAACTGTCAATCTCGCGAGATCTCGAAATTGGCGAGATCTCGCGAGATTGGCTTCATAATCTCGCGAGATCTCGCTTGAGCCCAAATCTCGCGAGATTTGCATTCCCTATTCATAATATTGTTTCGAACTTCACTTCCAAGTAGGAAGGCAATTAATTGGTTTTGAATGCGTTTGCTGAAATAGTGGACATTAATCTCTTTATTTAGGTACAACACGCCGGAGGTGCTCCATCATAACATTGTCAAATTTTCCTAATAATTGCACCAAACCCAAAAAGTTAAAAAAGTCGAGCGTATTTTGGTTCACGTTTTGGTTCATTTTGGCGGCCCGGCAAGGGGGGCCCTTGAAGGCGCCCGGTGCGGTCGCACCGCTCGCACCGCCCTAGGGCCGGCCCTGGATAGAGGAAGGTACGGGCAGAGAGGTTGGACTACGTTTAGATAAGGTTATATTTCTTTGGGTACCTACATGAAATTTTTTTTTCGGTCCGGCGTTACCTATAAAACTTGGCCACTCGGGCCATAGGAGCAGTGCCGTAACTGTCCATTTATGCGCCCGATTCGAGCTTCTATAACTGCACTTTGGAAAAATGGTATATATTATGTGATGATTGAGCTACATTTGCACCCTTCTAAAGTGTGCCCCCGGTGTTTGGTCACAGTAAGCACAGCCCCAGTTACGGCACTGCATAGTTGCACACGCTTAGATTATGACGTGCTACCAACTTACATTGCCGTAATCATATTATCATAAGTACATAAGTACCTAATTACGGCAACGTAAGTTGGTAAAACCAAAAATGTTTTAATTTCTCATTCAAAGTCGATAACTCTTTTGCTTGCCTACTTTGAATAAATACATGAAATCACTATTGTTATAACAGTAAGAACACTTGTCCATTACGTCAATTTGCATTTGTCTACAACAAACGAAAAAAAAATTAAGGACTTAATAATTATGATACGTATGCCTTCGTCGTCGAGCTGATAATGTACCTAGATATAAGTCAATTCAAATTCATATCGAGTTGTGATACAGAGACGACTAGTAATCGGGACACATTATCCGTCGACATGACAAAGGTGGATTTTACAGCAGCGCCGGCGGCGTTGAGAATGAGATTCATATTTGGGAAGGCGTAAAACCACACAGGCTAAGTACGTCAACAATATTACTAAAGTAAACACTGACTACCATGTCAAATTTAATTAGCACCTGACAAAATAATCATATTTAACATAACAAAATAATGTACCTATACATTATCGCAATAACAATTTTGATTTAAAAACTGATTCAGTGCCTAATAATTTGCGCTCACAGGCACGACAAAGTGTGAACTAAACGCGACATGGCAGTGCACAGTTTCATAGCCACTGTTTTATTTATTTTGGTCAGTAGATGTTGTTGAGATTGGAATGTTTTATGTGTGTGTGTGCGAGATGTATCTGTAGTAGAGTGCTCATTAGATGTAATCTTATATCTAGTTTTTAGGACATACATCTTCAAAAATATATGGCAGCCAAATCCTACGTACCTATTTATAGTAATATTCTCAAGTTGTATTTATCTGAACACTACCTACTTGGTTTAATTTCAGGTCGAGATCTGTGCTGCCTACAAAAATGTCGGTAAGTGTGAAACCCTTTAGTTCTAACGTTATCCCCGTTGCATGCAAGAACTTCGCCATGGAGCCCAGTTCCATATTCTAGTTTAACCAGTTTTTATGGTAGCTATAGGTACCTACCTATTAGCGTTTTCACGGAGGAACTGCTATTTGACCTCCCTAACACATAGGGATGGCGATATTACCTTCCATTCGATGAGTATAATCAAGGTTAGGGGACACTTAACAATATAATCGACTACATTCTTTTGTTGTTCATCGGTAAATATTTTATGAACTGCACCATGATTAAAATGCATATTCTGACCCGATTGCGGTGCATTTTCCCTAAAAATAAATTACGATTAATATTATGATTTACGATTTATATTTTATACTATTAGCAGAATAATGAATTTCAGTTCCGCGAGTCACAGCGGATTAGTAGTTCACTGTGACCCAAAACGAAATTATTCATTGTGACTAAACGGTGGTTATGGAATTAAAATATCATTAAAAAGAAAACTAGGTATCTATCGCAAAGAAAAATAATCAGTTTAGGTACTTAGTTTAGTTGACTTAGGATATAACAAGCCTACGACACAATAAAAACATTAAGATTTCTTATGCACTCAGATATCAAACAAATTTCAAAACCACGTGAACAATGCTTTTGTAAAACTTACTTATATTATAATTTATAAATGAAGAATAATCGAGGAGTTCGTAAAAGACTCGGCAAAGATTTGGATGTGACTGTACATTCCTTGGGTCTGAGTTTTCAATTAATATTAGCCTATGGTCTGAACTCGATACCCTCTGCAGGGCAGTCTGTTGGTATCTCCACTAGGCTATCGCTGCCTAATACCTACTCTATAATCACAGAGTCTAATAAAGTAATAATCCATACAGTCGTTCGTCGAAGGCGCCTAGGCAGGTCAATCGCGCGGGGTCAAGAGGCGAGACCGATGCTCCACCTGACTATCAATCAGATCAATGGCAATAACACTAGTAATAGTTTTAAGAGTTAGCACCTACCTAGCATGCTTCTACATGTGTTCAGTTTTTTAGTTGAATTCTGTTTAATTTTCAGAAATAAGATTCGGTAATAGAAGTATCATAATTCCACTGAGTCAACCTATTCATGAGTCACGGATAAATGAATTCTCGGATTTCAGACTGCCTAAACCGGATTTATCGGAACTTGACGTAGAACCGCGTGGCCATCCTTTACCATCCTCACCTCCACTGCGACGAACATTGCCGCCAGTTCGCACTTGGTCTGAATCACATTCGCGAGACAAAAATTCGTCAAACCCTGACTCTGAAAAAAGTGATGAGATTTATGGAATAAATTACTTCAATAACATTTCACCTAAATCTGACTTATCTAACGCAAATTCGATAAACAACAAGGCATCAAATCCTGACTCTGAAGCTAACAATGCCCCTAATCCTTACTCAGAAGATAGCGAAGAGTCTGATGATACCCGTAACTTAACAAACGCTTCACCGACACCAAAGTTCTATAAATCCCATCCGCGGAACAACAATGCTCCAAAATCTGCTTCACAAAGAAGTAAAGAATATAATAATACCAACGTCTTCCGTAACATTTTACAAACATCAAAGTCCCCTAATTCTCGCCCGTGGGATAACAATGCTCCAATACTTAACCCACACGAAATCGAAGAGTACGATGATATCGATGAATTTAGTACCATTTCCCAAACAAGAAAGTCGCCTAAATTACACCCCAGAGAAAACAATGTGCCGAAACCTATTTCAGGAGACAGTGAAGATGATAGTGACACCGATGATTTAAGAAAGACTTCCCAAATACCGAAGACCTCTAAGTCACGTCCGAAATACAATGATTCACATAAACGAAAGCCGGAAGATAGTAAACAGAGTAATAATACCGATGATTTTCGAAACATTTCGTCAACACCAAAGTCCCCTGAACCGCGTCCGCAGGACAAAAATGAATCTAAGCCCTACCCAGAAAATAGTGAAGAGTATGAGGATATCGAGGACTTAAGAAACATTGCCCAAACATCCTCTAAATCATACCCAAAAGACAATAGAAAACCAAATCCGAAACCGGAAGATAGTCAACTCAATAATGATACCGATGACTTTAGAAACATTTTTTCGACACTAAAGTCTCCTGAACCGCGTCCGAAAGACAATAATGCACCTAAATCTTACTCAGGACATAGTGAAGAATATGATTATATCCATGACTCAGGTAATATTTCCCAAACACCAAGGTCCTCTAACCCGCGACCGAAAGATAGCGATACACCAAAAAGGCAACCAGATGATAGTAAACCGAATAATAATACTAATAACTTTAGAAACATTTCTTCGAGACCAAAGTCCCTTGAACCGCGTCCGCAGGACAATAATGCACATAAGTCTTACTCAGAAGATAGTGAAGAGTATGATGATATCGACGCTTTAAGTAACATTACCCAAAAGCCAAAGTCCTCTAACCCTCGACCGAAAGAAAACGATACGCCAAAACAAAAACCGGAAGTTAGTAAGCAGAATAATAATACCGATGATTTTAGAAACATTTCGTCGACACCAAAGTCCCCTGAGCCGCGTCCGCAGGACAAGAACGTACGCGTTGCTCAGAAGATAGTAAAGAGTATGAGGATATTGACGACTTAAGAAACATTGCCCAAAGAAAGTCCTCTAAATCACGCCCGGCAGTCAAAGGAAAACAAAATTCGAAACCGGAAGATAGTAAACAGAATAATGATACCGATGACTACGTAAAAATTTCCACAACACCAAAGTCTCTTGAACCGCGTCCGCAGGGCAATAATGAAACTAACCCTTATCCAAAAGATAGTGAAGAGTATGATGACATCGACGACTTAAGAAACATTGCCCAAACACCAAAGTCTTATAAATCACGCCCGAAAGACAATGGAAAACCACATCCGAAACCGGAAGATAGTTATCAGAATAATGATACCGATGACTCTAGAAATATTTCTTCGACAATAAAGTCAACTGAATCGCGGCCGCTGCTCACTAATACACCAACACCGGAATTAAAAGATAATAAACTGAATGATGATACCGATAACTTGACAAACATGTCACCAACACCAAAGTCACCTAAATCACGTCCACGGGACAACGATACACCAAAACCGAATCTGGAAGATAGTAAACAGAATAATGATACCGATGACATTACAAATATTTCCACGACACCAAAGTTACCTGCATCGCGTCAACGGGACAACAATTCTCCAAAACTAAAATCAGAAGGAAACAAACAGATTAATGATACCAACAACTTTCGACGGATCTCCCAAACACAAAAGCCCTTTAAATCGCGTTCGCGAGGCGACAGTACTAATCCTTATTCCGAAGACAGTGAAGAGGATGATGACGACTTTAGTAAAATTTCCGAAATACCGGACTCGAAAGCCGAAGAACGCTCTGAAGAACTCAGTCGTACTAATCATAGCCAAAAATCACGTAAGAAGCCAATACGTGACTCATTCGATTATGAAGATTCATTTGAAGCACTGGACAGATCGTCGAACTCGCGCAAACAGAGCCAGTCAGATACTTCCATCAGAACAACCACTGAACACGTAACATCGAAAATTGAACATTCAGCGGTACCGGAAAAAGGTATTACGGTAAAATTATATGTTTAAATTGGTATTTTTTGTTGAAACTATTGATTTGTAAATAATATTAATGTCAAGATTCGTTTTCAGATCTCCAAACAGAAGCAACAGAAGAAGTCACTCACTCGGTAACAGCGACGCCGCCAACGGCGGCAACGAACGATTTCAAGTCTACCTCAGAGAAAGAAGTAATTCGTTCTAAGCAAATCGCTACACAACAGGTAGAATTAGTGACATCACTCAGCCCCACTAGTGTTCCACATAAGTCATCAGACGAATATGTACAAGAATCGCCAACAGATAATTCAATGTTTTCTTATGCATCTACACAAAGGCGGCCTTATCCATATATATTAACCGATTCATCCGTGCAAAACAAGCCAACAAACGTTCTACGGCAACACTCTTCTCAAGCAAAAGATATAGCAGCAAATGCACTTGAGAGATCCTCACCAAGCGGCACCGATTCATCCATATCACAGACATTACAAATTCAATACGGTTCTACTTTAGAAACTACGTCAGGGGCATTCGATGATCACATGTTTAATACATCGTCAGATATCGAAAATGCGGCAATGGCATCATCTGCGTCATATCCATCAGCTAAATCGAAAATATTAGACACGACGACAAAAATTTACGAGGCAATAAATGCTTCTAACACATTATCACAAGTACAAAATTCAAATGTGACTTCATCTCCAACATATCCAACAAATGATCTTAGTTCGCGAACCTCAACTGTCATGAATGATGATTTACCGTCAGCACAAAATGCAACGACCACGTCGCGGCCACGGCGAAAGATTAAGAAAGTTGTCAGAAAAGGTAATACATATTTTATTTATGTTCTAAAATCTAAGTCAAAGCAGGGCTAATCTGAAATACAAGGGTTAAAATAAAAAAGTTTAAGGGAGATTATTGTAATAGTGTTATGATATGGCCTACTGCCACCCTTCGAAATTGTACCTATTCACTTTACACCTATTGGAGTCTTTATTTTTACTCAGTCTTACTCGCATCCATATTTCCTGAATGTTGGTTAATATGTTGGTACTTTTACAGGTGTGAAGAAGGCACTCCCAGAAAACACGAAAGAAACACCCTGTGAGTATTATAAGAACATTTACCATCATGTTCTTTATCCCACATTGTAAATTTGATCTCTCAGACTCTAAAATATTACTTATACAGATTTTTTATATTTGATATCCGCTCTAATTATGTTACCTGCATAGGTACTTTATAATAAAGTGCATGTAATTTTGGTTCATGGACTAGATTGTATTAGCATTCAATATATCCAATTTGGTACTTTTCATTGATATTTTGTAAGAGAGATAATGAAGTCGAATGATGCACCCTCTCATGCGTCGTCTGCGCTGCACCTATGGCTTTATAACACTGGATTTGAGTATCATTACCTTAGTACCCATTCGCGGTACCAGTTGCATCGATTGATCCGGTGAGAGATTCAGGTGGAGATACTAAAGCTGGTGCTTTAGTTTGTGAACCTTAATGATAGCATTCCTACTTATAAACTGGGCCAAATCATACGTGTAGGTAGAAATCCTCAAAATTTCTCTGAAATTCGTTAAATGATTTGACATGTGATTTGGGGTAGATTTTGTTTTTTGGATAAGACTTAGGCAGATTTTTCAACTAGCACATACTTCAAACATTCAACAACTACCAGTGGTTCTTCCCTAATCTGCATTTATGTTCAAACGTATGAAGCTTCAAAAGCTTGTTACTTTTTTAAATTGAGTTTTCATAAAGTAATTATAGAGATCAAATTCAACCAAATCAATTTGCCCCACAAGAACATGCGCCACGTGATCAAGCCACGTCCTTAGTTGATTGTATTCAATTAATTTACACCTATGTCAACAACAGATTTTGGATGGTATGAAAACGGATGTTATTCTCATTCCTTTACCAAATACCGGTAACGAAACAATAGTGTTCAACTTTTTATATCTACATATAACAGTTTCGCGACTAAAGGCCCTTTCATGCTGATTTTTCAGAAATGAAACATTTCTGAAAAATCAAAACACAACACAAGGTTATTTGAATCTATTTTTTGAACATCTCGTTATTGTTCGTGCTTGAGCTCTCTAGCCCTGCTTCTGGGACCGCCACCTGCATAAGAGAGCCACTCTTAAATATCCAGATAATACAGGATACCTTTGCAAAGATCAATCGGTAGTTACTCTTTGGAAAGCTAATTTTCTTTTAATAAGAACTTTTTTTATATAGGTATGTTACTGTAAAAGGCCGAAGTACTGTAAATCTTCAGATTTCCCAGTAAATCCTAAGATTAACCAGCATGAGTTGGTAATATCCGAATATTTAAATAAAAAACACTAAGTTGACGGGGCCCTGCTGCGCAGGGCTCCTATTTTTGTTGTTAAGGGTCACAAGAGAACCTTTTTTTTTTGTTTTACGAGGCGGAAAATCCCTTCGGTATCCGACTCTTGGGGGAAATGAGACCCGGAATATCTGGTGTTTCCACTAAAAACCACCTCGACTTTCTCATGCACCTCTATGTCGGAGGGTAGGGCATCGCCGAAGCATTCGTCGCCACCCTCCAACGCGCATTGGCCCGCCAGATGGTTAGGCGGGCCCCGAACAAAACCCCCCTTGGCGGCGGATGTTGGGCTCCGCCGCCAAAACACCAAGCGGCCGCAGAGGATAGGGAGGACGGCATCGCAACATCGCATCTCCTCTGCCTCTGCGGCCCCACCGCGACGCATCGAATGGTGCGCCCCCATTTGGTCGCGGGAGATAGGGTGCGCGGCAACGCAACACCGACACGCCTCTCCTCCCGCGACCGCACCCGACTGCGAGGGACAGACAAAACTGTCCCTAAGAGAACCTAACATGACCTAGATACAGTCTCACTTAACCTTACAGGCTTTTACAGTAACATAATACGATAATTCTAATATTTAATTTTGACACATTATGCACAAAAAAAGACAAATTGCCAAAATATGCTATGTTAGGTTCTCTTGTGACCCTTAACCCAGAATAGGAGACCTGCGAAGCAGGGCTCCGTCATCTTATTTCCTTTTTTATTAAAAAAATTGGACTTTTACCATTTCATGCTGGTAAATCTTAGGATTTACTGGGAAATCTTAAGATTTACCGTACTTCGGCCTTTTACAGTAACATATATACTTTTTATAGCCTGTATCCCCGAAGGGGTAGGCAGAGGTGTAATATTACACCCACATTTCACCATGAATTTTTAGGTCCCACGTTATAGAGGGCGAGCTTATTGCCGTTACCGGGAACATCCGTGCTACTACTGAGAATTCAGCAAACTCAGTAACACTTTTGCCCGACCCGGGAATCGAACCCAGGACCTCCTATCAGCAGACGTATATGGCTGTTGTTATTTTCATATAAGTTATTGTACTGTCCGTCGTTATATGTATTCGCATTGTACGAAATTACCGCTCGTCGTATATGATGCGAGCTCGCATCTTTCTATGGGAACGGTACGGGCAGTTTCGCGGGTGGCGATGCGGCGACTGGCGAATGCCGAATGGCGCGCGCCAGGCTTTGTTTACAACATGCCTTGCGCCTCCTGCCGCGCCGTCCCGCCCTTCTGGCGCCGTAGGATCACTCCGCACTTGCGCACTGCCATAGGTTTAATCGCACGGCACTTATTATTATATTTCAATAAAGTTATTATTATTATCTATTTACTTATATACCATTATAGTATTTAAGACTTTATAAGCCAATATGTATTAAACATTTATGTATGTATATACGTACTATTGTTCTTTTTCAATTGTTTATGAATGATTTGAATACGTTACATTTATATTTATTTCAGTCTATCTATCACTATTTCTGATGTTTATTTTTATTATTATTATATTATGGTATCTGATATCACATGCGTGAGTCACTAGTGGGCCTGGTTGAAAATCGGCGCCAGGCTTTCGCCTAGCATATGTCGAACCAGGTCCATTTTTTGGCTGCACGCGTACTCCTTTACATACTTCGTCTTGCATATTCTTTTTTTTTCTTTTGTTACGTATTTATTCTAAATCTATCTTGACTTGTTACGTTTTATATGATTTTTTTTCTTATTTATTATTAAGTATAACTGTCAATTTTGTTTTCTTTTTTTTGTATAATAAATATATGTAATAATAATTTAAATGTGTGTAGCGAAAAATAAATAATTCTTTATCTTTATCTATCCATCGGACCACGGAGGCAGTCTAAGGGGCGGAACATACCTGACCGAAGATGCGTCGAACGTATCTTCGGTCGCGTCTATTCCGTCAAATGAATCGGTACACATCTGACGGAAAATGCGTCGAGCGTATCTGCACACATTCGCTGAAAGCGTGGCTATTATGCACACATATAAGTTTGTTCGTACAGGGCCGTACTCAGGGCAGCTCAATATTTTACTGTCATATTCTTTTACCTAATCATTTTTCGTGTTCCCTGATGTTATGTAGTCACTGAAGTCTTGTAGTTATTTATTTTGCAATTCGAGTACTATTAAAAATATGTCGGACTTCGAAGATTTTTTATAGTAGCCAACAAGCGTTATTTAAATATATATCCTATTTAGGTATGGAGGTTCAAAAATAAAAGACGATAATACTATTTGGTTACGGTTTTTCACAAAACTTATACAAATGATATAGAAGGGGTTACAGACTACAGTTGCAGAGCAAGACACAAAATGTTTTCTATATAGGCATGTATGGAAATTGTTCCCGTGGACCTTTAGCACCTCATACCCAAAAATTGGCCCTCGATCCAAGCTAGCACATATGCGTACACTCATAGCAGATACTAACACTACATTATTCTACACATTTCGTTTCTGAAAAAATAAGTAAGTTCTGGCGGCCCTGGTGCGGCCTATGGTATGTCCAATACCTACGAATTTTAGCGTGCACACCTATGAAATTAGCGTGCACACTTACGAAACGTTGAACAAATAAAATGGTTGCCATTTGGGTTGTTCTCCAGAATGTAATCGATAACGATATGGAGCCGGTTAGAGGAGAATAATACATTTTTGTAGTAAGTTACCTTTGTTAGTTTAAATCTTTTGCCAGATTAGTTTATTCCATAATGAAAATGTGGGCAAAAATGGCAAAGCGAAAGACGACCCTTGTATGAAATATGTAACAAAATATTCTCTGAGAGCCAATATCGGTTTTTAGACATATTTATGCACAAAAACAAAATTATTATGTTCGATAGACAACGATTTCACAGATGTACCACAAACCTTGGCGAAAAATATGGCGATAGTGGCACGAATGACATTTCTAATAAAATATCGTCATGATTAATTTATTCAGTAAACTATGGCTATCTCTTTTTTCTGACAGAGATATCCCTAAGACAAAACGAGACAACACTATGTTTGGTGACTTTATGTCGATTTCGTATATATGTGTATAAAAAAAATCATGGCGAAATGTGGGTGTAATATTACACCTCTGTCTACCCCTCCGGGGATACAGCCGTGAGTCTATAAATATAAAATATAATAATATATGTGAATAATGTAATTTTTCTATGTGTACCTACTATTTGCCCCCTCCATTTATATTCCTTACTCAAAGGTCAAAATTCACGTGGTGCGTGGTGCGCGCGACGTCGACGGATAATCCGTCACTACGCTCGACGTACTAACGGATTATCGGTCAGGTGTGAATGGTTGAACGTTTTTCTATACATTTGTATGTATTGGCGTTACGCGACCGACAAAACGCGACGGATCTTCCGTCAGATATGTTCCGGCCCTAAAGTCTAAACTAAAACTGACAGCAAATCCTGAAATTAAACTCTTAAGGCGCTGTCCTAAGCGACTGTTTTGGTAAATGAGGGGGTGAAGCAGGGGAGGTGAAGGGAGCTTAGCTCCGTCTACTGCGGGGCGCCCTCCTTCATTCTCGTCGCGTGCGGCCGTATTCTGGCGACATCTGTATTCCAATATTTCAAAATCGCAAGCAAAACGTTTTAGCCATTAGCATATTGAATTGAGATACTGATATTAAAATTTATATTACATACATCAATCTGTTTGTACAATATAGGCATAGCGCAATTTTTGTTCTCAGTGCAGCCATGATTTGCTCATGGCTGCACTGAGAACAAAAATTGCGCTATGCCTATATTGTAGAATCGCTACATGCACTGGTTTACATTAGACGTTATAGGTATTAATAGTTGACGAAAGTAGGTAAATACCTACGTGCCGTAAGATGATAAAAATAATTAAGTCAGTTCCATGTATGGAGAGGCCATTATTATTTTTGTTTTTGTATAAAAATAGTGAAGCAGTTCATAGAATACCTACATCTAATTCCATTCCTGCCAGTTTTCAAATCTGTTTTGCAATAAATTGGCTGTGACATACGGGCGGATAGACAGACAGACATGGCGAATCTATAAGGGTTCCGTTTTTAAAATTTTTGGCTACGGTACCCTAAAAACCACAATACTGCCCTACTAAGCGCAAAAGCCGTATCTCAACTAAAGCGAGTTACGAGATAATTGAAGTTTAGTAAAAGTTGATTTATTTTATTAATTTATGGATGTTTATTGTTATTATAGGTATAATTATTATGGTAAAAGTTTTGAAATACGTCGCCGTTTTGAGGGGTTGTGAGTGATTGGGGGGGAGGAGGGGAGGTCTCGAAACCCTCCCTCACCATTTTCACTTGCCGGAAATACTTGGTTTCGTCTGAAAAAAAAAATCTCCAAACATCGGTGTGTATGGCACTGCCAACTTCCACATTCATCACACTAGTTTAATAAACTAAGGTTGACGGAGCCCTGCGAAGGGCTCCTATTTTCGGATTAAGGGTCAAAAGAAAACCTAACATAACCTATTTAGTTACTTATTACAGTCGTACCTAACCCTAGGCACTCGAAAGCAATGATGCACAAATTTGACATTAGCTGTCAATATGATCATTCCAAGATGGCGGTTTTGCGTTTAGTTTCACGTTTTTCACATAAAACCTAAAAATTACATTTGTAAAACTGTAGTAAAGTATAATATACTACGTTCCGTTTTACAAAATTGCCGAAGTATTTATGAAATTTTGGAAATTATTTAAAAATATTTAGACGCAACTCCGGCAGCCAAAATTACTTTTAGGGGATTAAAACGAACTCCCTAAAGCCCCCTACACTACCAATACCCTCAAATTCAGGCGACTCGTTTCGAAACCCAACCCATTATTATTTTTCAAAATAGATGAAATATCAAAAATATATGTGGATATACCTTATTCATGAGATACTGCTATGTCGCTTAGAAAATTATAGAATTAGAATTTGAGTTAATGCTTTTTCGTTAGCTCTCCTCATACATGTTTGTATGGGAAAATATAAAAATTTTCTTTCGCATCAAATATGTGTTGTTTCAAAGAAAATAAATATTAAAAGATATTTATTTATATTCATTTTATCATTTATGATCGAAATACAGAGTTTACAGCTCATCAAAAGTTAGCTGTCTGCTACAACCCGGCAGGTTTTCTTTCTGCTTCAATACTTATTATTTGCTGTTATTCACGAGGCACAGTTTCATTTACTTTCCTTTTACGGCTTGGTATTGTAGAAATTTCAAGCACTGATGAAACATTTTCCTCTCCGTTATCTCGCAATGCCATCCCTTGAGCTTGACGAGAATCAACAATTTCATGCAGTTGCATGAAATTGTTGATTCTCAGCAATTCATATAAAAGGCCACAAACTTTTCTTTCATTTTCTTCTCCCAGAAAACATCATCTCTTTCTATAATTTCTATTTTTAGTGGTATACTTTCGCCACTCCACACAGCAAATAAACACTTTTGTTTGCGTGTAAGGTGGCGTTGCCCCTGAATTTGGTAATAACAATTACAATATTTGTTTAGACTAGTCAGTTAACTTTTTTATAATTTTTCCATATTTGTCTTTTATTTGCTCTTATACTATTCTCCAGGCCATTCTTATAGGCAACTATACAACATTACATTTCCACAATCGTGTTTAGACCTATTAATCCATCGGGCGTGGCACCAATAAACGGATAACCCACAAGGCTCGATTGTTACATTTTCTTGCTTCGCCAGTTGTTACAAAGCCAGTTGTTCATTTTAGACTCCATGCGCAACTGCTTTTACATTGCAAATATTTTATTTGTACAAAATAATTTTTACTAAGTTGGCTTTACTGTGGTTATCTCTTCTTGTTACCACTATACCAAAATTTCAATCTGTCAACATATTCTTACGCAATTCGAACCAGTCACTGCTATCCCTCTTGTAATTTTTGCTTATCACTACGGCATTTGAGTCAAATTTGTTAAAAAATTGTTTGGCATTTCTTGGCTAGCTCTTGAACAAATCGTGTTAGGAATGAGTGCAGTCAAATGTGTTGTGTTGTCAAACGTTGCAGAACTGTTATCTTTAACTTCACTGTAATTACAATACAGATTATTAGTTAGGTACTTTATTATTAAAAAAATACTATATCTTGTGTTATAGCAAACAGAGAAGTCACTTTCTTACTTATAAATGATTGATTTTACAAATAAAAAGATATTAGATGTACTGATACATACCTAATAGTTTATGAATAATCAAAGTTTTACCCGATGTACCTGTTCACAACACAATAATACAACATTCGTTACCGCTTGTGTGCGGATTGCGGAGCGCCATATTAGCGCTGTTAATTGTTCGCCGTGGCAGCATCTTAGCGCTCCATGCGCTCTGACAAGCTAATGAATTTGAAATATAAGGGTACTTCTACACGGTGCATGTACCTGGAGCAAGTAAAGGTGCGGGTTACACGCGTGGGTAATATGCGCAAGCTACTTGAGCAAGTTACTCGCTTGTACTTGTACATGGTGCAAATAACTGGAGCAAGTAAAGACGCGGGCTACTTGCGCAAGCTGTACCTATGTACAAGTTATTTGTTCGTGGTCAAGAGCTACATGTGCATGCTATTCGCGCGGTAGCTTTATGACTTGAATCGCGTCAAATGTCTCGACGAACGAAAATTATTTTAAAATCATATCGCACCTTTAAAGTAAAACCGTTACTAAACGAAAATTTTCATGAATTGAGTTATCAATGCCATCTATTTAAAATATACGTAAACTGCAGCATAAACTTGTCATTTTTGTAAAATATTGTATTTGACGCCATCTGCGGTAAATTAAAGCGTTACTAAACCGAGTCATGATCGGCTCACTAAATACAATATTGTGTCTATACCAGTAAGAACATTTTCGTAGAAGAGTGATGACCGAAGTTTAAAGTAACAGTGTTATTAATTGGATAAACACGGCTGTACGTCACAGAAAAGGTAAGTTGTTAATTTGTTTTAATAAGAAAAGTGTTTTAATTTGTTTAAACACAGTTTTTGTGTTAAGAAATTACGCAATTCATAATAAAATTTCATTGATATAATGTTACAGTTTGTATAGTCACAGTTTGCCTTTATTTTTTTAGGTATTAATCCAATAACGTTTATCTATAAAGAGTAACCATTTGTTTAGTTACAGTTTTCAATAAGTAAAGAGTAAATTAAACCATATGCTTAATTACAATAGTGGGACATTTATGTTAGTCACAGTTTATTTCTTTACGCAACGTACATTTGCATAAAAATGTTAGAAGTAAAATATTACATTTTGTTTAAATTCCATTCAATATTAAAATTTACTTCATAGTTTATGAAACAGTTAATAATAACGTTACACATTTCTTTTAGTATATACTAATATAAATAAAAGTTGTACTTAAAGTAACTAAATTTATTTAAGTTAAAATGTCAATTATAGTAATATAATGATAATAATAATAAAACCACTTGCTTGAGGTCATGGCCCATTTACGGAACCCACGTTGGTCACGCATTTTGGAGGCTATGGAATCTAAGAAAGATTCCGTAAGTACTGAAAACTCCAAACTAATATCCATGGACGACCTTGATTATAATTTTTCACGCGATGCAAATCCGATAACTGTCAATACTTGTAGATCTACTTCTTTATTGCAAGAACAAGCAGTACCTCAGTCCGTTAGTCATACTATGGAAGCCGAGTGTTATGTTCAACCAGTCGATGACGGAATACCAAATCCATATTTGAGCGGAACTGGTTTTCCAGAAATAACTCCATAAGAAGACGTTACTATACCAGGTCCTAGCAGTAGAGCAAGATCCTCTTCAACTAGCTCAACATCATTTTGTTCATCATCAACAAGTTCATCTTCATCATCTTCATCTAGTGCGTCTGAATCGGGTAAGGACTTTTCCCCTGATGAGGCAGATTGCGATCCTGATTATGTACCAGCAACCCCACCTAGGCGTGTATCATTTAGCCCAACTCCTCAAAATAGTATTTCTATACAACTAGTTGAAGAAAATAATATGGGTCCTCCAGAAGATAACAGAACTTATTGTCTTTTTGTCCCTAAATTTACACACGCTCTTCGATCTTCCCCTTTTTGGAAAACCCATTTGCACTCGCCCAAATTGACAGGCGTCCTTGCTTGTACGCCTGGGCGGCCTTGGCGTACGCAAAATTACCGACGTAAGCTTACCAGCATTCCTGTCCTCGGTCCACAGTACTGAAGAATGGACCAGGAAAATTTTAACACCCACACTGGTCGATTCTGAGGTGTTGTGTAAGACCGATGCCATGAATGCTTGGAGAATGGTTTGTCCAAGCACCGGGTTACCCCGAATTCCATCTTCCTAGAGGCAGTGGAACGGGCTGCTTTGCAGCGTGATACGAGAAAATCTCTTAAGTACGTCGTCCAATGCAGCAGAGCGTGCTCGTTTGCTGGCTGTGGGAGAGTGGGAGTCGGGGCTTTGGCTTCAGGCACTGCCATCGTCCAACATAGGTACCATATTGGACGATACAACTTTCCGCATTGCTTCTTGCCTTCGTTTAGGTGCGCCATGTGTTTCTCAACATCGCTATCACTGTGGAGAGGCTGAGAGAGTGGTCTGTCATGCAGCAGGAGCGCAGGTCGTACTTCACCATACGCCAACCTCAATGACATACTTCGCTGGGCTCTTGTCACCGCTGGCGTTCCAGCCCAACTTGAACTTCAGGGCTTGGCACGCGACGATGGTAAGAGACCAGACGGTATGTCTTTACTGCCATGGAAGCTGGGTAGGCCTTTGGTGTGGGACGCAACATGTGTGGACACCCTTGCGCCATCTCATCTTCCTAGCACAGCGGGTTGTACGGGTGCTGCTGCTGCTTCAGCGGAGACTCTCAAAAGGCGCAAATACATAAATCTAGTAGGGGATTATGTATTTGAGCCGTTTGGAGTTGAAACGTTGGGACCATGGGGTCCAAGTGCGAGATCTCTTTTTAGAGATCTTTCAAAGAGACTTGTCGACGCCTCGCGTGATTAAAAGGCTGGCCTGTATTTGGCACAAAAGATCAGCATTGCCATACAACGTGGCAATGCTGCCAGCATTTTGGGCACGCTTCCAATTTATGGCGATGTGGAGGATTTCCATGACGCCCTTTAAATTTAGCTTTTACTTTTTTTATGTAATGTTTGTGTAAATAGCCACTTAGTTATAGTTAGTTTTAATGCTATCAAATTAAATAATCCTTAGGAATAGTTACCAATACAAAAAAGTATTTAATATAGTAAGATACGTAGATACATGCAAAGGTACTATGCCAAATGATTGTATGGATCTCTCTTTTTAAATTGTAATAAAATATTATTAATTTCGAATGTTTTTTTTATTTGTTAATATCATAACACCACAACAAATGCCAACTTTATGATTTTTTATTTAAATGTTGAATAATATTATTGCATTTATGAAATTTTAATCGTTTTCTATTTAGTAACATCATTTGCACTGTAATGTCATAGTAATATACCATAATGAACAAATTATTAATGGTAAAGTGTTACTATAATAATATAAATCAAAATAAATAATACTGTAAATAAAAAATAATAACTTTCCTAAATCACGTGTCATAATGTAAACAGAGATCTATAATAAGACCTCATTAAATGTCTTAAAGAACCCTGCACTCAGATTTTATTGACAAAAAACGGTGACTTTTTTCTAATATTGGCTCTCCTGTAAAATTTTATAATTTCGTTTAGTAACGGTTTTACTTTAAAGGTGCGATATGTTAAAAATGTAATTTTAACAGATAACATGCGCGAGTGACCCGCGCGCGTCGCAGAGCACGCGAATTACTTGCGCGGGTGGCTCGCTTTGGTACATGCTCGAGTCGCTGGACCCGCACATTGTTTTAAACGATATGTTTACGGTGCATGTAACCCGCGCAAGTGCCTCAACATGCTCAAGCTACATGCGCCGTGTACAAGCACCCTAAGTACATAAAATGTTTCGATTTTATGTTATTACTCTTTCAAAAATTGAAAACTGTGGCAGCTATGTATTGTGAGAATAATTTATATTATTATATTATGCATAATCGATAATCTATAACATAGTCAGTCATATAAGACTCTTATGAAAATAATTTGTGTAAAAATGTTACATATTTCATAATCACATGGCCATGGATGAATTTTTATCTTATTACGACGCCTTCTTGTACAAATCCTTTGTAGAACTTTATTTCTCTAATTGTCCATATTTTATTCTTCTAATTATATATTTATAAGCACAGAAACAATAACACATTAAACGCAACAAGAGTATAAACTTAGGTCCTAATTATATGTGCCCATGGTTACATGAAAAGCCTATTTGATTCAAAGTATTCAGTCTATAACATAAAACATGAAATTACGAACTCAAATTGGCGTATTACAATAACAAACAGGTTTACGTAAAATTTCGTGCAGCGGAGACGCAAGCGACATGACCTATCTCTCACAGGGCATAGCCGAATGATGAGGTCTGGGCGGGGCGTAAACTAGCAACTGACACTCAGTACACCGCTTATGCTATTAAGGTTTAAATTGCTGAAGCGTTTGATATTGATGGGATCTACCGAGCGTCAAAATCATAGACGTTTGGCAGATTTTATTTAATATTACAAAATATACCCGTATAATATGAAAATAAATTAGGTAATTCTTTAGTTCATTAGGTTTCCTACAATATTATTAAAAAACATATGACAGCTTACGATCAAAATATTGCAAACAGTGAGACGAAAGATTATTTTCTGCCTCGATTTTGTGATTTTTTTGCCGTGATTCTATTTTACGTACATGAAAATTTATTTTAAAAGTCTTTTGTTCAGACTTTTGACTTTAAGCTCTATTTTTTGCTAGTTTGTAATATGTACCGTTATGGCTATATGCGCGACGAAAAATTAGGTGTTTCACGGCTTCTGAGGTATAACAGTGCCTTAAAACCAAGATTACGCTTAAATTTTGTAGCGTTGTAAAAACACCTCTAATTTTTGCTACAAGCAAAAACATTTTAACTAAAATATTAATAAGTATGTCTAAATTCACATCTCTGTTTCAGGTCAAAAACATAAAAGAAGAAAAGCTGCTCGTAAGTGTTATTGTTATTTATTATATTTTTATTTGATTAGTTGCTTTGATTTTTAACGTATTATGAGGTTATAAAATCTAGTACTTGTACTTGTTAGATAACGATATTTTTTTTAAATTATGAAAGAAGGCAAAATCGTATTCTTGGGAATTTTGCCTGCGCCCCGCGTAAATTGTATGCGTATTTTATTAATGTTGTCTTTTTTGTGTCAATAGTTCAGCAAGGCAAGCCGGGTATGAAAGGACGTCGGCGACGCAGACGGCGAACCACGATGCCAGCCCCAGATGGCACCACGCGGGGTGACACCCAACAGTCTACCACTAAACAACCAGCGACCACCAAGCGTTCCATCAACCAGCGGTCCATTGCTAAGCGTCCTGTCGACAGACGGTTTGCCGCCATTCGTCCAAACAAACCACGCTCTACCACCCCTAGCTCTAACAGTTTGAATTCTACCACCTCTCTCTACATTAACGTTAACTCTACTACCACTCCGAGTACTACAAGTATGAACTCTACCACAGTTGGCTCTACCACCTTGGGTAATAATACTTCTTCTCTTTAATTCGCATCGTTATCTAATGAGTACTGAATGGTTTCCTATTTAGGAAACAATAGGGTATTTGACTAAAAAATTCGAATTAGTCCGTCAGTTAGATTATCGAAAAATATGGGATACGTATTTTTTGTTTTATTGAATCAGTAAAAAAATACAAAGATAAAACGCATCAAAGATGGAGAAACGTATAAGAGTGGGGGCTTGTAACGTCATTAGCCAGTAAAAAGTGTACTGGCAAGTGACGTCACACGAGTTTTCAGCGAAGTTTGTCGTCTGCATTTTTTTTACGCGACTAAAGAAAATATACTTGTCCAATATTTTATGGAAATCTATCTGACGGACTAATTCGATTTTTTTAGTCAAATACCCTATTAGCTGAATTTGAATATTAAGCTATAATTTGTTATATGCGTACGTTATAAACTCAATTTTATTCGATAAAAAATTTCATGTTGGGTTGATGCTATCTACTCGAAGCAGTATTTTACGTTGGATAAGGGTAATAAACGGTACAATAATAATTGTAAATGATAAAACAGTAAATTAAAACTTAAAATTTGTGTAATTTTAGTATTAAGTAATTATAATATCATTGCATTTTACTTTAATAATATGTACCTACACTATAATATGAATAAATACATAAAGTCTAACACAATTGCTTATAATTGTAGCTTTTCTTTCAATTCAGCTAGTATGTACCTACAATTCTGATCTTTCTTTGGAAGGTAACACAGTATGCACCACTGTTCGATCTCTTTCAGAAAATCAAATAATGCAATTCTAAACCTTGTCAAAGTATCTTAAAATAAATTTTTCCTTAATGTTCTATGGTCCATGAATTTTTGGATTATTATTAATTATTGGATGGATACAAGAATTTCACAATGTGCATTGAGTGGTTTTGTTTCAGAAAAAGCAATGTGGGTCAGTGTTACGAATTGAGGCAAAACACTGAGAACTTATCTGTACTCAATTGGTATTATGGGTCTCATGAAACTTCTTAGTAAAACAATGTTGATTAACATATGAAGAAGATATAATAATAAAACAATTCATCATACTGCTCAATCGACCACGATTTATGACCAATGTTCTTGAAACCACGTTGATGAAGACTGCAAACATTGTCATCTTATAACAGTGTTCTCGTTGGTTGATACTAACTGACTGATGACAGTACATGCCTTTAAATAAATTGTATTTATTTCTGTAGCGTATTTAAAACGTTAACATATAATAAAATTATCAAAAATCTATAAAACAACAGTAGGTGTTCACGAACAGTGTTCATTTGCGTCGTTGATGCTGCGTCGCCAGCCGAAGAGGAAATAACCAAATGTTAGTCCCAACACGAGTGCCAAGCACAGCCATACGTTGTACGTCATGAAGATTAACATGAGCAAGTAGGAGAGAGTGGACTGCAGCATGTGTAAGAACGTCTGTATCGCGTGCCCAGCGTTCAGCATCATTTGCCTGTAAAAGACGGGTAATATTACTTACTACATCATTCGCATCATCAACAATACCTACGATACGGTAAATCTAACATTGACTAAACCCGCTAATTTAATGCTATTGGTCATTTTAAGCATTTTGTGTTGGATAACAACGACATAAGCAGGTGAAAGATCAGAGTATACCTACTTATTTCTGTTTAAAAGTTTACTTAAGAATAACTACAGATTTGTACTGGCAAAAAAATATATATCAAGTCAATTAATCTTTAACTTTTTGAGATTCAATATTGAATTTTTCCGAAACCAACGATATTCGAGGATACATCACTATGGCGGCTTTGTTTTGATAACAAAAGAGGAAATATTTGTGATTACAAATTGCCAAGATCCATAACATCCTACTGACAAAATAACACTACTAAATATAATTTAATTTGCGCAATATAAAGTTAGTGAGTTTTATTTTAGCTGGAATATGGGACAAAGTTCCAACTAATCATTGAACGCAAATTAGAATTATAAACAGGAAATAGGTTTGATGAACTCTCCAAAGAACCTATTTACCGGCTATAGTACCACGAAAACTATATTTAGTAAGTCGTTGATTGGTTTGCCAGTATAGACTACACATTTGACCGAAACCCAGGTCAGGCCCCAATAGTAAATTACAAAGTTTTAATAAAGCGATTCTTACTTAAGAGTCTTCTGTTGTGACTTCACAATATCTTGTTCTGAGTCTGTGACGCTACCGCAGACAGGCTTGCGGGTGAGCTCTTCTCTGTAGTACTTGAAGGCCTCGTACAGCATGGCCGCGAAGAAAATGGCTACCGCTGAACCGAACAATTCTAACTCGTTTGTGGTATTCCACCCTTTGAACAGGATCTCCGCGCAGACACATGAGTGAAACTAAAACAAATAAGTAGGTATATAATTTTTTCTGGTGCTCATTTTCGCACGGAGTCTTAAATATTATTAATTTTATGAGCCTGGTGGATTTGAAAATTGCACGTTTCATTGAAGTATTTGAGCAAAATAGCAGGTACTTATTTAGAAATCGAAAAAGATTTTTGCAAAGTATTAGGCAGGTACGGTACCTATTTAGAAATTGAAAGAGATCTTTCAAAGTAAACGACTCTACATGTGAAAATTGGACAAACGCGTTTCTAATTAATTACTCTCTCTCTATGTTACACATTTGGCTTAAAAACGCTAATTCAAAGTTGATAGATTAATTGAAAAACCGTTTAAATGGCACTCACCACCATAGCGTGGTTGTGATCTCCGCATGGATCATCGGGATCATGATGATGTCTCTCTAGGCCCGACATTTTGGTTCTGCATCAACAAACAAATAGTTATAGCATCACATCTCTAGGTATAGCTATACAAGCGAAGAAAAGGCTCGTTTACAAACAAGAGATAGAGGAGAAGCAATATTGGTAATATTCGAAGTACGCGTAGCTTCTGCTTCAAACCACAGCAGTTGCGAAGCACCCGCATCCACAAACACAACTTTATCAACATTGCCGGCAAAGGAACATTCACTTATTCCTCGTGACACAATTTTGTACCTATTTATTATAGTTAGAATATTTTTCAATTTGATTTGTATTCGATGATAACGTAATATCAACCAACGAAAGTTATTAATGTAATGTGTCCGTTTTGTTTATCGAAGAATCAACATTAACAACCGGTGTTTTAATGTTTTATATTGTGTCGCGTTTACACACGTCACACAGTACTAATGTTACGTAGAACTGATTCACATTACACAACAAATCTAAATGCCTTATCTTTGCTTCAGGGACGATACTAACAGATAAGATCGTCAAATTCTTGTCAATGTAAGTGGAGCAATGTGCCGTGTTCTTGATAATTTTGTTGCAGATGCAGAAGACGTTACGAAAGTTCACGGCACGGAACTATTGTTGATGGAAAGCATGATACAAGACTAATTTGTGGGTTCGAGGCCTGGTTAAAACAATAGGTATGTGATCCACAACCTACATAGGTATTAAGATCACAATAGGACAATAAAATATATTGATTTGATTTCACTTATAAAGTCATGTTCAATTTCTTAGGAAACATATACAATGATTCTTTAAGAATTTATTTAAATTACCTAAGACTGTTCAGCTGGGATGACCGATGAGACCGATGAAATTTTTTGTAGTCGGGTGTTAGGTACACCCGAAAACACGTTCGGAAATACGTACTTAATACCTACCCTAAAATTTAAAGATATTTGTAATAACTACCTAAACTCAGACTGAACGGTCATGGTAAACGTCTATTATCACGACAAGATGCGATTTCTAGTTAGATGGTTGTCTAAAGTGAGTCGCGGCATAAATTACAGGATCATAAGTATCTTTTCGCTTAAATTAGCAGTTATTTGTAAGTTTTAGCTTATAACAAACAACACAACGTGATGTGATGTGGCTTTATTACTCTAATAAATCTGAATTTCAATTATTGGCGCCCAAATTTTATGAATATACTTGTAATTAATTTGCATGATTTGTAGTTACATTTATATTTTGATCTACAAGACAATAGTTTTGATGCAACTCATGAACTCGACAAACTTTGGGTCGCATTTGTCTTACTCCTATAATAAGAAGCACTGAGCACGTTGATTGTGGATGTTATTGGAACCCAACGTCTGAAGGACTGATTTCATAAATAAAATGCTCTCCTTTGATGGTGTTTCTACACAAATCCGCCTAAAAGTAGTCGGTGACTAAATCGTTTTCAGTCATTACATTATTGTGAGGTTTTATGTGTTCTTACTCTTACGTAAATCCTTACATTGAACAATGTACCTATTGTTTTGCGACGTTTTGGTGACACAGGTGTGCGACAACCGATTGGATACAGTGAACATTACTTCTGGTTGGTAGACAAATAGGGCGAGTGATTTCATCTATTCAGGGCCGAACCTTCCCTATGTGCAATGTGTGCGGCGCACACAGGCGCCAGGGTGACAGGGGCGCCGAGCGCCGAAATATGCGTTAATTATAACAGTTATTTTCGGAAAAGGATGCCAAAAAAGGCGCTTCACAGATTTCGCACACTGGCGCAGTGGCGTAGGAATAGGCCGGAATTGTTAAGTAACGACTAAAAAAAAAACCGGCCAAGTGCGTGTCGGGCCACGCGCAATGTGGGGTTCCGTAGTTGCCCATAATGGCCATTATTGATAATAACTTCTGTTTCACGTGGGACTAAAAACGGGCATCTTTAAGATTAAGCTAGCGCTCCCTATGTAAACTTACAGAAATAGGTATTTACAAGTTAACCGACGATCACTCGTAATCTAGTGATGTCTACTTAGCCGTGATAGTTTTCCTTTTAAATTCGATATATGTACTACATTTGTGATTTTTTTCACCTCTTCCAAATTAATAGTTTAGCCGGCAGAGGGGGGGGACACTTGAGTCTAACAATTTTTTTCACTTCAAAGCTTGATATTTGACAAACCTATCACTTGATCGAAAAATGATTTGAGCAAACTAATCATATTTTTTTAAAACCTATCCAATGATACCCCACACAATGGGGTACGCAACAAAAAAAAAATCAACCACACTATATATGTAGGGGAGATACCCTTAAAAAAATATTTTCCTAAATTTTATTCTACAGTTTTGTTGCAATATCGTATGTCTATATTCATGTCAAATATCAGCTTTCTAGCACCAGGCGTCTTTGAGCTAGGCTGCGGACGGACAGACGGACGGACATGACGAAACTATAAGGGTTCCTTGTGGACTACGGAACCCTAAAAAAAGTTCATCCGCCATACGCCACTGCACAGGCGCTTCATAGATTTCGCACACAGGCGCTGCATTGGGTCGGAACGGCCATGCATGTATTATTTTCAAATGCTGATCTCTATGGCTATATTAATTATATTATGTGATATTATTGAACTGATCATGGAAAGGCTTTACACAAAAAGAGGATCGCAAATAGTAGATACCAGGTTTAGTGCTATTTTAGTCAATCTAGCAGAAAGTTTGTAGTAGGTATACTTATTTAGTTCTTTTTTCGGAACCGATTCTTTTCAAAATCTGTATATATAAAATCCTTGCGTTACTGACTGACTGACAGACAAGCTACAGTCGAAACTATTCGGCGCAAGAAGCTGAAATTTAGCATGTATGTTCCTTGGGGACCCCAGGGGTGCACTAAGACGGGATTTCCCGAAATTCCCACGGGAACGGACAAAACGGGAAATTCTGAAATATGTGCGTGCGAAGCCACTGGCGTCGACTAGTTGTTTCATATGTCTTCATTAAAAACTTATATACAATACCTATAATATATCACAGTATTTATCTAGTCCAATGTTTGATATAGGAGTAATCAATGCCTGGTTTTTAGGCAGCAATTTCGTCATTGAGTTGATTCGAAGCGTGTAGGAACTTATCACATATACCTACAAATCTTAAAGGTGTTTTGTATGTAAACCTAATAACTACCTAATTGAATTAATTTGGATTAATTCAAATTTCATAATAATTTGGTAACCACGGGTCTTCCCTGATATGTTTAAAAACAAAAACAATTTGTCATTTGTTTGGCATCGATATCTATAAATTAACGTTGTAAGGGCAAGATGACCTTGAACGGATTATATCTGGTTTAGTTCGAAATTACCTATTCGATTTTTGATATAGTGACGTACTTAGGTACTACGGAATTCAATAGGTATTCGAACTATGTAGATAGATCTGTAGATTTCAGATTCGTTTTTGACATAAGCTCCATACAAAATACCTATGTCAAACACGAATCTCGAATCTCAAAATCCATGTATGGATCGAATATTGAAAATGGCCGTTAGATGTACGTTTTCAAAGATTTTAGATGGATTACACTTTTTAAAATAAGTTTGCATTATAATTGGGTAATATAAGTCTTCTTCAAGAACTCTCCTAACGCGGGTACGATCCTCTTCTCATTATGAGAAGGACTATGCTATATTCGGAGTATCATCCATCATACAGTCGTTCACAGTATAGTAGACTCACACTATCATTGAAGAAGTAGGTAACTATCATTGATGTGAGTCATTAGACGAGAGCTGCAAAGTTTGAGTTAAGGAAATTAGTTTTGTTTACTGAAACTGCCCTATTAGTTTTATTTACAAAGCCTACGAGTACGACGGAGCTACGCGACGGACTTCGCGACCCACCGAGTTGTAGCAACCTCTTTATGCGATCGCGCGTTCCCCGAAGAAAGTGCAATGGACGTAGCAGATTCATCCTTTGGGACACTTATGTGATGGATTTAGAATTATTTGCTGAAGTTTTAGCGTATAAGTATAAAATATAGAATAGAATAATATAATATAGAATCCACAATCATATCTCGTGTTCCTAAGCACAATCAGCACAGACTTGTCTGAGGAGACCGCTTAGGAGCGGAGTCTCAGAGCCCTCAGAGGTACCTAAGTACGTATGACATGTACTTTAGGAAGGTGACTTTACCGCGGCCGCCGATGGTAGTGACTTCGGTGAGCCTAGGCCAAGCACAATTTTTGTGCGTTGGCTATGCCTGACTTGTTTTAACTCTAGTTTCTCTATGCTAGACCACTTTTCCGTAAGTACAGAATCTACGACAGTAGAACGCTGAACCCCGTTGTAGGTAGTTGTTTTAAATGTGACATTCATGCGTGTTCTTTGATATATTAGTAAATCCCTACTAATATTATTATTTTTTTTTCTTTTTCACATTCACACAACACCAAAATTCCCAAACTAAGCAGAGCTTGTACTATGGGTACTAGATAATGGATAAACATACTTATATGTATACTTTTTTTTTTGTAAATACATACATATTATACATAGAAACACCCAGACCAAGACAAACATCCATGTTCATGCACACAAATGTTTGCCTTGTGCGGGAATCGAACCCGCGACCTTCGGTTTAGCAGTCGCTTACACTCCCGCTGCGCCAACCGGTCGTCAATTATAAATTCGAAAGTGTGTATGTATGTACCTATGTATGTTCCGTTTTCACGCTAAAACGGCTGAACCGATTTTGTTGAAATTTAATATAGAGATATGTTGGACCATGGAGACGGACATAGGCTAGAAAAATTAAACTGGGAGGGATTGTAGGGAGGGTAGAAGTTTGTACGGCACAACTCTTATTCTAAACAAACAGACTCCGTTGACAAAGACTTAGCTAATGGTTTGCTTTTCTCATTAGTCTTTGATTCTCGAGAGAATAACACAAAATTATTAGGTATTGATATATCGATGAGTATGGCACTTTTTATCACTTTTTTTATTTATACAGTCCATATCTCTAAATTTATACTGGGTTCGCAACATGAGTATCAAAGTTAGTATGTGTTTATAAAGACGTAGTTTGTCCGAATTTAGACGATGTTTAGAGGGGATTATCCAAAGGTTAACATTCTAATCAGCTTATCTGGATAAGTGTCACCAACCGCCGAATATCGAAACTTTATTACAGTGACGATAATGTTGTAGAGTTTGTTGTGAATAGTAAGAATTGACGTAAATCTCGCTTTGCTCTACCGAAGCGATACCAATCATTTGTATAGGACGTACATATTAAAATTAAGAATGGGGTTTTACTTTTACTAACGTGTTGTGATTTTATATTAAATCTGTTTTACCCCTTTAAACTCGCTCACGATGAAAATCGCCATTGAAATTGCTTGGTCGTTTTGAAAATTAATAAGAACAAATTGTGCACATAGATAAGTAACTTGGAAAAGGTCTGAAATTTAGCACGTACCTACTTGTCGATATATAATTTTTTAATAAATTTATACAGTCTTGTTGTGACCACTGCTCCTATAGTGCGATCTTTAGCTTATCCTGCTTAGATTTTTGTTTTCACTATAAAACCAAAATAAACTGCGATAAGATCCATAAACAGTAGTTCAATGCCAATAAAACGCTAAAATAAATATATCGTTCACATACCTTGATTAAAAGTCCAAGTTATTCTATCTATAGTTGGTGTGCCCTGTGATCGCTGATAGCGACTTGTGTTGTGGTCAGAACGGTGATAAAGAAGTGCTTATATATCGCGGGCTCCTATCTTTACTAATGAGGCGTGCAGCTAATCGTTAGTGTCAACCCGGAGATTACCATGTGCATAGTCGAATATTTCATGAGTGGTCTAGCTGTCTTGTCACCTAGCTTCTCAGCATTATTGAGATGATGTACTAAAAACATAAACATTGTAAGGTTTCAGTGACATTAATAGATATAAGGATGCTTAGGTAGCCAATTCAGAGATTTTGAATCGGATTTTTAGAAGGTATTCTTCAGGGTTAGGAGTTAGGAGGCTCTTTTACCTAGGTATGTCGCATTCTATTAAATTTCGGAATGCAAAACCTGAATTTACATAATGAAGATTTAGCATTTCACTTATTTTGTCTTAAATTTTTTACCTATATCATTAAATACCTACGTCAATAGATTAGAGTCCATATTGAAAGCTGTTTATATAAATTATTAACGATCTATTTGTCCTTAAAAAAAATTGCGTCAGAATAATTGCACAAATAGACAATCAGGAAAGCTGCAGGGCCCCTTTTTATCAAATTGTATCGTGGTAATATACTGGGTAAGTGGATTTTCGGAGGTCAACCCCCTATAACGACTGGACTAAACCTCGAATACGCTGAGATCTGGGTAAACCTAAACCTTTAAAGGTTTGGTGAAAAATTTATTGGCTCTCAACTAAAATTGTTGCTGCACGCTTCCAATTGAAAACTGATAGTATGGAGAAATCTGCCCAATAAAATGTGATGGTAATTTTTATTTTCTCAAATTATTCTTTTTTATGCTTATGCTACAAAGCTCCACACACACAGGTATGACCTATTAAGTTGGGTAATTTTAGATCATCATCATCATATAAACTGAGAACGGTAAGGCCATAGTCCACCACGCTGGCCTAGTGCGGGTTGGCAGACTTCACATGTCCTTCAAAAACATTATGGAGAACTCTCAGACATGCAGGTTTCCTCACGATGTTTTCCTTCACCGTTTAGCAAGCGATAATTAACAATTTGATACGCACATAACTCCGAAAAGTCATTGGTGCGCGCCGTGGATTTACGGACCCTCTGCGTAGCAGTCTGTCGGTCTATCCACTAGGCTATCGCTGCCTTTTTTCTAAATTTGTAGATATGTCGCAGAAAAATCATTGAATACATGTAATAATTTTAATGTTTGCGAGTAGGTACCCACAACTTATATTTGCATTTACAGAATCGTCCGAGGGTTATGCATGGGAAAGCATTTATTATAACAGCCTATTTTTGAAAACTTGAAGAAAACAGGAAATCCTTCGTGAAGTACGAAATATTTAAATATATTTTAAGCACTTGCACTTCATTGGTAGCAGATGTGCCTGTAGCCATCAGGTCAATTGCCACACTTGTAAGCAGTAACCATGGATCATGCTATGTTGTGTTTTCGCAACGTAACAGATACTAACTATTGCCAAAGAACCATATTTAAGTCGCTGTCTATCGAGATGAAAAGGAAGAGAAGGATGGAAACGAATCAAGATGACGACTGAGTGGCTGGGCGCTGGGCTCTCTCAGTCTCTCACTGACTGAATGAAACGCTACACCATAGCTTATACTCGGTGTCGATATTCGCCGAATGAATAGTACTTCTCCGGTTGGACAACCTCGCTCATCATGCAGATACTGCCAACCCAGAAGATCATTTTCATCGTTACCACCAAAGCAGAAAATTAGGTAGAAATTCATATTTGTCGTGCTTTTATTTTTGTTACTGTTGTGAGCTATGATACTCGTCAATATTTTCCTGTGTAGCAGATTTTTCTTAATGGAGGCACTGGCTTATCAATGCCGTTTGATTAAGGATCTATTATCTTTCGTAATGTGTTACAGCACCTCTGCTGTACCTACACTTTAACATACTAAAATATGTGTTTCATTTAATTAGCCTGGTTAATAATAAGTAAAGCAGGGGATAATTATGCTAATTAAATTAATTTCTTTATCGTGTCGATATTAAAGAGATAACCTCTCTGTCTCGTTATCGGGGAGAGCCCGATAACTGTGACCCAACCACTTAGGTGACAGCCTAGGTCGGCTAGTACTAGCGAATTATATACTTTTAAGACCAAAAGCTTTGCGTTCATTCGTAGACTCTTCCTTTTTGAGGAGTGTAACCTTCACTTTCTTATCTGGCAGTTCGTATGATAAATTAATAACCAAAAAGTCGCCTCGAAGTCCACAAGATGTTTTAGTCTATAGTTTACGCTTTATTCATATATGGAGCTAAACCCATTGGATGGAGCTCCAGTCTCTGGGCTAAAATTTCTTTATAGAAAGAAATAAAGTGGTGGTCACATATGCGATAAAATATAATTTAGGTAAAGATACCCTACAAAATCTTCAAATTATTACACATTAGCAAGTCCAAGGTCACGGTGATACGGTCCCTAGCACCTAACCGCAGGAGCAGCGTACGTGCGGCGTCCATGCTACGATTAACTTCGTTCTGCCTCAAATCAAAGATTATCGGTAGCTTACGATAATATATAGGCAACGATATTGGTGCCGCGTGCAACGTTGGACTGATTTGCACGCGACACTAATAAAAAATTACCTACCAGAGTTACCTTTGTTCTCTTTCGATTATTTATCGGCTAGGTGAGGAAGGTATCTAACTTTAGTCATTCTTATGATCGCTTGTTTCGGTTTTTGTTCTGTATTCTTTAATAAATATACCTAGTAGTGGAAGCCAGCGATAGCCTAGTGGAGATAGCAACAGACTGGCATGCAGAGGGTATTGGATTCAAATCCACCGCGTGCATCTTTTACTTTTCAGAGTTATCGCTATCGCTTGCTTCGTGCCTCGGAGCACGTTATTAAGCCACCAGCACTTTGTGACGGTGGGGTCTTTAATGTGTCTGAGAATGCTCGTACATGGTTAGATGGAACCACAGAACAGTTAAAAGGATGGAACCTTGAAGCGCTCAGAACATCGTGTAGTCACTGACGCATTTATTTCTGCACTTAAATTCTCCAAGGGTTCCCACCAAGAACTTAGGGTCCCAAGCCAACCTCACCTGCAAGTGGTGCACCTGCCTATCAACGGACGAGGCCTTGGCAAACAAAATATTCCGATAAGCGGCAATCGGCTCGCCACCTATTACGTGGGATCAAAACACTGGCGAAAAGTGGGCGTCTAATATGCCTCTGCCTACCCCTTCGGGGAAACAGGCGTGAGTCTATGTATGTATGTTAAATTCTCAAGTACCTATACTGTTGGTAGATGTTTTGGTATATGGGAGAAAGCTTTAATAAAACAACGGTCTCATTGCTCATGTCGACTATATTACGTACAACAACACCAAATAGTCCTGCGTTCCGCTCACACTTATCTGCTGTAGGTACTCACTATCTCTTTACTTCTTCCTCGAAAGTCACACTTTAGGTGCAAAAGTGATTATTTCAAACACCCCGACTTGCTTGCAAGCGGTTGTGATTGTTTACATGACGGAGTTTGCTTCGACGTGAAATAATATTTCATTTCAAGAACGGCGCACAGTAAGTGCAGGCGCACGTGTTAGCTGTCCTTGATAAATCGCAGGGTAGTAGTAGGTACTATCCAAATTATTGTATGCCCTGATGCTTGAGCTCTTAATGGAAGGAAAGAGGAACCCACCACGCACCCTCGGATTGCCCACCCCAACTATTGAAATAGAAAAAGGTTGACAATACCGAACTCCTCTAAAGACAAAGGATAAGGGGTACATGGAATAATGCGACAATGGGTTCCAGGAAAATACCTGACGTGCAGTATCCCGCTCTATGCGCCGACTATGCTTCGACACGTGTTTCGCCTCTCCCGCCTTCGTACCTACTTGCAATACCTACGTACCTACCTATAGACGTTACCCAATAGGTATCTAAATATATATCTATTGGCGGAGACCACTCTAACTAGGCCACTCGTCGTGTAATTTTGGCGCTGTAAAATGCAAGACAAACTCATATAAAAACAATGGGGCAAATAAAATACTTTATGCTGAAGATGTGCTTACAAGTATTTGAATATTCCTACACGAAAATGATCCTAAGAACACTGCAGGTGTAGTTAAAGCATTCTTCACTTATCAATAAGTTTCTATCTTAGGATGGCCACCAAACCACAGATTACTAAATACCTACCTAGTTACTACGTAAACCAAAGAGCCCAGATTAAAATCCCCAGAGCATCTCTGGTGCGAAGTCAAGGCTTAAAATTGATGGTGGGCTCTTATTTCTCTTAGAAAATTAAAAATATAGAGTCAATTTTTCAACGCGACAAATTATCATTAAAGAATAAAATGTGTTAAACAGTAATTTTTGAAATTTATCACCGGTATTTATGCGATTTTTGCCATTTGTATCTTGCAATCGGTTTATTCAACCAATAGTATGTTGGTTGCAGGATTAGATCCTGCAACCAATCTGGTTGTGGTTCCTGAGATTTGCGCGTTCAACCAAACATACATACAAACTCTTTAGCTGTTTATTTAAAATAGTGCCTCCTGATGTTTTAGTATGTTTAGCTCATTGCTCATATTTGCTCTATTTTAATGCCGCATTCGTTTTCCATCTAGGTGTATGCCAAGATACTTGGCTGTTACACCATGTGAAAGTGTGTTTCTTCCAAAAGTAACCGATGCGCAAACTTCTTTTCTTACTGAGAATGTCACATGCAACGATAGGTGGCACAAACAACTTCTTCTGTGATAGAGAAGTCAGATGTCTAAATTAGATAAAAGGTTGGTCCTAGGACAGAGCCTTGGGGTACTCCTACATGTATGTATGTGAATCGTCGATATTTACACGAAATATTTTGTTATGTAGGTATGTGTGACTTCAATAATACGTAGGTATATCATATGTGGAAGTTGTTTTTCAGGTTATGTAGCAAACCAGTACCAGACCTTGTCGAGTGCCTGCTGTACTTTTAAGAATCCAGCGGAGCAGTATTATTTACTAGTGCCTCTATACATACATACATAGACTCACGCCTGTTGTAAAGGGGTAGGCAGAGGCATATTAAACGCCCACTTTTCACCAGTGTTTTGATCCCACGTAATAGGTGGCGAGTCTATTGCCGCTTATCGGGATATTTTGTTTGCCAGAGCCTCGTCCGTTGGTCGGCAGGTGCACCACTTGCAGGTGAGGTTGGCTTGGGAGTACCCTAAGTTCTTGGTGGGAACCCTATGCACTATATCTTTTATTATTATTCTACGGGTGAGTGAACTATTTTGAATCGAAATTGGTGTTGTGGAATGATGTTGTCGTCTTTGAGTAAAGCATTAAGTCTGCAGAAAATTATGCTTTTTCTATTTGGTTGGCGTAAGATTACAGCCGTTTAGGCAGTATCCCGGAGCTATAAGGAGTTCAGGGTACTTTATTATGATTGAGATTGGTTAAAGAAGAATGGCAAAATCAGTGTCGCTAATTTATGAAAGCGAGCATGAATGAATTTATATACATTTTATAGAATGATGGCTGTAGTTTATTTTATTAGTTATTATTCTTTTTTATTCAATGGGATAAAACAAATATCTAATAAAGAAATATTTTGTTACATCTGAAATGCACATAGCAATAACTAAACGTCAAAAGCGAGATTGTAAAAGAATCATTAAATCCTCTTTTATGAAATCGTTAGAAACCGTAAAAAAAAAAAACGACGAATCGCGTGAATTTCTTGTCATCTGTCATTAATACAGTTGTATCTTATGAATGAATGTCTGTATTATATTTATTTTACGCATTTTCGCATTGTTTTGTTAACTTTTTTTAGCTTAGCTTTCGTTTCTGCTTTCAGTTAAGCTTTTGCACCCTGAGTGTTGAATACCTACTTATGGTGTTACACAATTATGTTGTTGTGATTCTGGACATACCTTTGAGACAAAAATCTATAGTCGTATTTTTTATTAAACGAAGTCAACTGACGTTTACTGTGTTGTCAGTTTATGATGAAATAAAAATAGTGTTGTGACAAAGTGAATGATTGAAAAATCTCTTGAATGAATGAAATTGCATCGATTGTCTAGTGAATAGTTAGTGTGCCGAACGGCCGATATCGGGTACGGTGTTCGAGTTTTCGAAGACTATGTTCCTATAGTATTTACCTATACTGAATACCGAGTGTTTTAAACATTAAGGAAAACATTGCGAGGAAACCTGTAAGACTGTTCTATTTTCAATACATCATGTAGTTGAAACTATACAGGGTGTCACAAGACCCATCACCAAGCCGAAGTTTACTCGTTGTGGACATCATGCCAAGTCATACTAACCAAAAATAATACCTGGGAAACGATTTTTTTTTAAATTTCACATTTTTTAAACCGCAATTTAAAGCGCGCGCGTTCAATGCTCGAAATATCTACATATCCATGGGGTCATAGGGCATCTAGCGAACATCTTGGCGGGGTAAATGCATCGATTTTGTACTTAATTAGAAAAATTCCAAACTAACTTTGAGCCTCAATATCTCCTGAACCAGTAATTTCCCAGGTGAAAGTATAATGCCGAAGTAAAAAATGTTCGTAGTGATTGGTACAACATGGGATTTCAGTTTTCGTTAAGGGTCTTTTTACATCCTGTAGATGTATAAAATATAAAAATTTATACTACTTACATAACTACTAGTAACTTATATCAGATCACTTTTATTGTAATATAGAAATAATATTCTTTTATAGTTTGAAATGATTAACTATTCACACTCAATGTTCGTTCATCTAATTGAACGAGAACTAAACGCATCACTATTACTTTAAATATGACAACATTATTTTACAAAGTGACATTAGCTACTGTCAGTTGGCTTCGTCTAATTAAAAATACAACTATAATACGTATTGTTATATTGAACAGATTTTTTATTTGTGTAGAATGGGATTTGATGTTTATACATTATGTGCATTGTATGATATCTGGGATATATTTGTCGTCAAGCTATTATTCCGTCACCAGTTCAGTTTTCGAAGAAGTCGGAGGCATTTTAAAATGGTTGAAATATAAATAAATGCTTTGTTACCAAACATATTTTATTTTCACTTCATTACTATTTTATGATACAAAAATAGGGCTGATGAAACGCCAAATCAGTAAAGTACCCATAAATGCTAAATAGCGCGAGAGTTTGCAAAGTATAATAATTAGTGTAAGTTTTCTGGATAGAATATAGAGCAACATTATTACAGCGAAGTGTGATATACCTATATAATTATAAAGAAAATCTTAGAAGTAAGTATATTAAAAATTATGTAACGGGTCTGAATCGTGTTAATAAACGAAGAGAAAGATGAAATACCTTTCTATTTGTCCCGACGTTTCGGCATGGGTTACACCAGCCGTTCAGACCCGTTACATAATTTTTAATATGTGTACAAATCGTGGTAGTTTAAAAGTAGTTATTAGAAGTAAGTGTTGGAAAAGGTACTCTTATGCTTTAACATTCCAATCACAGTTCTGTTATGCTCATGATACCTACGTATTAGGAAAGAGCTCAAATATTTACATAGGTAGCTCCTTGAAACGTCACCTCATTGTCACCTGACGTTAGTCATTAGCGTTCTGCGCAATGTACGTTTATTCACTGTACTGCACATACGTGAACTTATCACTGTGACAACTGTGACATTAGTGACCACAGATGATATACTATAACCGTATTAGTGACTAACTTCAGACCTGCCCACACTAAATGCGCGAGGTGTAACTTACAACTCTTTAACTTCATTTTCTATTAAAATCCCATAACATAAAAATATTCTGTATTTACATTTTACTTAATAGGCCTTAGATCTATCTTTTTAATGTATTTGTACTAATGCTCGCGAAGTCTTAATGCGACACTGATAATGTACGGTAGTTTGCCATTGTTCTTTAAGTCTTTACTGAAACAACTGTCGAGCAATTTAATGACCGCTCTTAATAATTTGTCTAGCTTTATTACTATTGTTGTTACTATCGAAGAAAAAATCAATGTTATATACCTAATGGTGGTAATACTCTATTCATGTAGTGATTACATTTCATTACTTATTACTTTTAAGAAGGAACATAAAATTACACATGATTTTTTTTATTTTTACTACGAATCATAATAAATATTAAAATCGTACGTAAGACAGAACAAATAAACCCGCAGGCGTCTCGATGTCTCTTATTTTTGCCGTACTGTGAAGACATGGCATTTCATGACGATCTGTATTTCCTTGTATTTTAGTCACTGGTTTCTGAAGAAGAAGAAGGCTGTCAATGTCAGCAGATAGAATTGTAGCCACGAGACAACTTTAGCGACAGCCTTCTAGCGACGGCGACGATACGACAGCAAAAAGAGAAAATCTTTTGCAAATCAAAAATAAAAAATAGTCTTAATTATTCATTGTAAGGCTAGATGACTGTGCTATAGAAAGCTTAATTTTATCAAACCTTTATTTAATTAATCTACAGTTTTTTCATATGAAACAGTAAAAGGGAGAAAGAACCGAAATAAACGTTGTTGCAGTATGCGAAGTTGGCGTTTTATCATGCTCTACGATTAATATACTTAATTGTAACCATTGTAACAACTATGTAACCCATGTATAGCAAAATTAAATAATTTTAGATATGCATTAGTATGGGGCCCAGTACGCTGCTTTGAGTGAGGCCGCAAGGCACAATTTCTTCCTTACTAATGTATGTATACATTTTAACAATTTATTATTGTTATGGTTGCGGAGGTAGTCTTAATCTCTTGGAGCAAATTATGTGCAATAGGCACCAAGAAGTTGCAGCTTTGAGGTAAGTATATGAACAGAAACTGCGTCAAATGCCATAGAAAGATCCAGAATAAAAAACCCAAAGATGTCTTCATTTTGTCTAAGTTCATAGCGAGCAATTGAGTAAGACCAAGTACAGCATTCTCTGTCGTCACCCATAATTGGTTGCCATACTAACTGTCGGCAATCAGTATATATTTGTCCAAGAAGCTCATTAGACATTTGTTGAGAATGTTTTAGCCATTCCTGGCAGAACTGAAATCGGTCTGTAATTATTGACACAGTTTCTGTCCCCATCCTTAGAAATTGATGTTTAAGAGCTTCCAGAAATAATCCTCTCTGAACGCAACGGTTATAGAGAAAGGTTAATGGAGGCACCAAAATATGGCGAAAGGTTTTCAGAAGCAGGGGCGATATCCTATCTCAAGAGATGGCACGGTCGCTGCGTAGTTCAAAAAGAAGAAACTCATTTCGGCTTCAACTACTTCTGGTAAAACAAGAGAATTGACAGGAGAACTTTGTCATGGCCAGGTAACCGGGAAAGATTACGAAAAATAGTGCCCGTCAAAATTTCGCCCACTACCTATACCTACCAAAACACATAGTTTGTAGAACTTTTTGGATTCTGTCGTGTTTTTAACATCTCAAGTGCACTAATCTGTGACGGGCACTATCGAGACCACTTTGGATAGTTTAGCGTTATTGCAGTACCCAAACTTTGATATTAATATTTTCAATGGACAGTGAATTTCTATTAGCATTGAGTAAGACCATCGCAGGGCAAAATTCGCTTTGCAACCAAAGAAACAAGTATAGCTTTAGATACGAGTTTTAAATTCAAGATTATGCTTAATGTGTATATCGGATCTTTTCATTGACTAAGGTAAAAGGTTGAAGGGGAGCACACCCGAAAAGTGAAATAAAACGTAACTCTCATAAAGCTTTCAATTTATTAGTTTAAACAAATATCACTTTTATTTACAACCAAAGCGATCACAAATTATAAGTAAAACTAATCGTAATCACCTAAAACTACTTAACAGATCGAAATATTTACAATAGAATTAACAATTGTTCAACTCGCGCGGGGCGGGCACAGAGCGGGGCCCGCGGCGGGGCGAGGCGGCGCGGGGCGAGGCGGCGCGAGGCGAGGCGTCGCGGGGCGAGGCGGCGGCACGGGGCGAGGCGGCGGCGCCGCGCGCGAGGCCTCACGCCGTGGCGAGCGGCTGCGTGACGACGGGCGAGCGGCGCCGCGGCGACGCCTCGTCCCCCCCCGCCTCGCCCGCGGCCGCCCCGCCCGCCGCGCTCGCGCCTCCCGCGCCACTCGCGCTCTCCGTCAGACGCAACGCTACCTCCAAGTCGCGTAGCACCTGAAACGTTCAACATTAAGTATAAGATTTAAGTAGTACACAGTTATTCGATAACACAATTTGGATATTTGAGACCAGGAAAGCCAGTTACCAGGTCATCATTGGCGTATGTAGAGTTACATATTTTTCAGGGGGATGGGTTGAATCTTCGTAATTTTAACAATGGTGTGATGTTTCTTAGGTGTCCAGCCTAGAATTGCGGTCCGATAACCAAAATTCTGGAGTGGGCACGGCTCACCCGGCCCCTCTGCTTCATACGCGTTTACGGGTTATGCTCGTATCAGACCGGGAATTGAACGAGATTTTACTTTTTAATCTAATCGGGCGGATGATGTAACATCGAGATTTAGTGGACGATATTCGGGACATACAATTTCGCAACTAAAATTACTTTTCAGATTTACTGAACTAGTGGAAGTTACAAAATATTACGCAAAAATCGAAGTAATTTAAATTATAAATATTTAACGGGACATCAAAATTTACCCCCTATTCGGTGTAAATCGATGCGCCCCTCCAGATCCCGGATACTCAGCATGTCCCGCGAAAATGGAGTCAAATGGAAACGCTAGTAGTAAGTGTCCGCCAAAGGAAGGATTCCTTCTTCTTTTTGAAAATAAATAACTGAGTTACAATGACATTAGCACATGTAGACTAAACAAAGTGAATTACTGTTTTCTATTTGACAGTAAGAGCGTATATTTTTATTTCATCTCAGTAGGGAAACTCAGAACTACGTCACTTAAATGTAGTTTGGGTACATGATTAGATAAACGGAACAGAGACAAAGCTTCATACAACAGCGCGAATCGGTTGCACTACTACGAGTACGCGGCTTATGTGTGCGTGACCACTGGCCGCTTGTCGTGTACGCGGCAAGACTGGAAAAAACCCGTTTTCGTAGGCACAGGCAGTTGACAATCTCAGGGTTATTACGACGCACGTTGATTGTTTTGTGCCTTGCAAGGTTTAATATTTTAATGTAAAAACGTGGTATTTTATTATTAATAATGGTTGTTTATTGTATTGTGTGTATAAATAATACTAGAAGAAATAATTCAGTCATCATAAAGATTTTAACGATGGTAACGTACAATTGGGTTTTTAAATTATACCTCCTGATAATTTTATCGCATTTGTTGAATTCTTCGAGCAAAAGTTTCGCGAATATTTCAATCTTAAAATACTTAAACGTATTGAAGATTGTAAATTGGATATGCCTTATGTGTTTCCCGTTGGAATACTTACTTAAATAAGCTGTATGTTAGATTCAGAATTTACCATACCATTAAACGAAACAATACATTATTAAAAAACAAAAATTATAAAAAGAAAATTATTAGAGTAAGTAATTTGTAAAGGTTTCTAACATAATAATAAAATTATTAGACAAAAGTTTTGTTTAATTTGTCTTAATCTATTGTGACGACCCTACCAAAATAGGTAACAAATTTACAAGCTGTTAAGAAGAAGCTTTGTCTCTGTTTTCGGTTTATTTACTCATGTGGTTTGGGTTTGCTAAAATGATATTATTCGAAGTTATACCTTGTTAGATATTCAAATAAATAGCAGGTTAGTTAGTGGTGTGTAGTCTCACCTCTGTTTCCTTGTGGTCGAGCAAGGAGAACCGCCTGTCGAGCGCGGTGAGGTGCGCGAAGGTGAGGTGCAGGTGCGCGTGCAGGCGCAGGAGGGCGAGCTGGCGGAAGTGCGCCGCGTACATGTGCGCCACCACGTGGAACAGCAGCCGCGCCACGCGCCGCACCACGCCCTCGAACTGCGCCGGGAACTCGTTCGCTACACACCACACCAACACACACATACAATTTAGGAAATACAACCAAACACAATTTTAAACTTTCAACGTTTTGTATATATCATACAAAATAAATTAGCGGGTCTTAAGCTGCGCGTCCACAGGATCGGAATCGGAGCGTACGGAGCGGAAGGATTTGTTGCTTTGTATTAATTTCTATGAAACTGCGTGCACTGGATCGGCATTTCTGCGCCTGAGACCGGTATTTGTGCTGATGACGTCATCCGCAGTGAACGCATCATACAGATTCCGAGCGTTTCAAGTTCTGACGTGTTTGCGACGTTAAACTGTAGACAAAATACTTATTCACGATAAACGACGATTTTTTAATTATTTTAGTGGAAACGTATGAAGAACGTTATAATCTAAAACATGAACATTAACATAATCAACTTAGGAGAGACAATATTTGGGACGAAATTGGGCAAATAAAATCTATTTTGATCTTCTAATAAATCATAGTATAATGTATGATATTCTCCGAAAATTAATCTAAGTACAACAATATCCTCGTCACTATCCTCCTGCTTTAAAAATACCTAAATTGCCGATGCTGAATCCGAATGCAGTAGACGCACCCCATCGGCATTTTGTAAATGACGACGCTCCGTACGCTCCGATTCGATCCTGTGGACGCGCAGCTTTAATCGCGTACAATTAACCTATTTAAGGTTTAGATTAGTTACGGTACGTAACTTAAATAAAGACCAAGTGAGGGTAGGTTCCGAAACCCGCACTTCCACTAGACGGCGCTGAGCTCTCATCAATCTCTCCGCGACCACAGTCGGTGCAAGACGATCGAAACTTCGGACACAAATAGGTATTTATACCTTAAATAAATTAATTGTACGCAATTAAGACCCTTTAATTTATTTTGTATGATAAACATACACGTTATGAAATGTCTACACAATATACCAGTGGCCGTTAGGGTATAAGGTTCTGTAACAAGATTGTCGGCTTGCGTTCGGGGTTATCCCTGCTGCGTCGTCCAGTGTGTGGCCGCCACTCTAGAACTAGGGTAATGTTATCTATACAGTATATTAACTTCATACAAACAGTTTAAACTCGAGTCATACCAACAGACTTCGCGCTTCGAGGTCGGTACACACTCAGTACCGAGTGTGTATCTTACGCGCCTCTAGTTCGGTACAGAGTCGGTACCAAGCTCGATGCGCGAAGGTATGAATCTGGTCCCATGGTTTTTATTAAGTAAAATATTGTATAGATAACGTTACTATGGTTCTAGAATAGCTGCCTCGCACCAGGCGACGCAAAAAGGGTAGTCCTCCCTCCAGGTGGACCGACAAACGTGTTGGATCGCAGGCAACGGGTGAATGCCACCGGCTCAAAATCGGTCTGTGTAGAAAGCCTTGGGCGAAGCCTTTTAAAGTTTTTTAATTGTAAGGTAATCCTTTTAATTTTGGACATTAGCTGGTAATTTTCGAGATTCAGAAACTTTCTATCTATCATCATTATCATGATCAGCCTTTAGTAGTCCACATAACTATAAGAGCATCTAACTATTTCGAAGACATCGTCCAAACGCTTTTTTAAGCAGACGGACTTGATTAGATCTGTTCCACAAAAGCATTGTCGAATAATATTTTTTATTACTTTCAACAGACAATAGCAGGGTAAATATTTGAGGTTTTTGAGTCAGCAAAGTTTTTTGTCTATGTGGCACAGACAATAGGCAGACAGAAACATGGAATACCACTTTAACAAATTGAACACTATAAAAGCGACTACCTACGTGGAAAACACACGGCTCTTTTTTGTAGGACCGAGGCACTAATGACGACAACCAATCACATATTTAGAGAATGTCTAAAATTTTACTCATTTTGGGAATGGAATGAATAGTCTTTTTCTAGTCTATATCAATATATTGATATAGACTACAACATATTATATTGCATGCGACTGCTATATAAATATAAGATCATTATTCAGTTATACTGGAAGTATGGATATACCTCTGTGAAATAACGTTTATTTTCATGGCCTACTATCCATTTGACATTTAGTAAACCCAACACTTCTACCGACAGAGCCTTTTATCATATCAGCTGATAGACGACCAATAAGTACTGCACCCAAGGCTTTACGCATAGGCCGACATTGAGACGGCCGCAGCCATCCGCTGCCTTCGATCGTAATAAGATCGTCGGTTCACCTTGCAGGAGGGGGAGGCCAACTTCCGCTACGACGTCCAAAATACACTATTGATACCCAGTATTAATATTTTAATACCTAGATAAATCATCCATAAGCTGTCTAGTTAAGGGTCTGGTTTGTATTGTAAAAAAAAAGAATTGACGTTCATAAGCGTTGCTTTTGTAACCTATATGAATACATGAGTTTGATTTGAATTTGTTTGATGCCTCATATTGTGGTTTTAGGTATTGAAAATAGAAAATCCCGACCTTCAAAGCACAATACTAATAGTGTCAGATGCAGGTTTATGACCTGGATCTGAGTCAACTCAAGGTAGAGCCTTTTAAAGAATTACGATGAAGTCATGAAACGGGGGCTTGTACCTTATTGGCAGCTATAGCATACTTAATCATAAGAGCGCAGCGTGTTACACTCACCATATTTAGTGGGAAACACAGTTTCATCGTTGACGGTTTTCTGCGTGAATGTCATAACATAGTCGACGTATTGTGGCGCTGCGACGCGCGACTTTTTTCCTCTCTCGTCGTACCAGGCGTATGTGCGGCCTCCGGGGCCCGTCATGTCGGGACACGATGCGGCAGTACAGAATTCAGACACCGTACCGTATAATAGGTTCACGTGGTCGAATAGCGCCAGCGCTGGAAAACGCAAAGAACAAAAATTATTATTTATTATTACACTAGTTCACGAATACGAAAGGTAGACATAAGGCCGTTTTGCCTAAGGACATTACATGCTTGATTATTTTCTATTATATAAATGTCAGTCTGAACGGTCTAAAGGCAAAACCAAACGTTGCAAGGCTAGTTAGAAATTTAAAAGTCACCTTGTGATCTATAGAGAAAGCTAAGCTTAGACTTTCTTTAAAGGATAAGCATCGAAGTGTTAATAATAAAGGAAATTTTAGTAAAGTTGGTGACAAAGCATTAATGACGCTGAATGAAACAAGTACTAGAGCGGATGTTTTGAATAGGAGGTTATAGAGTAGAATCTAGCGTCAATAAGGTGGATGCACGATTTGAAGAAATTGGATACGTCATCCTTACTTTATAAGGCTGTAAGACGAATGTCAATGGCAGCAAAAGGCTGCAGAACAAATGTAGCGACAATTTTGACGAGGAAATCTGCAGCAGCGGTTGGTAATAGGCAGCTTAATGGTCAAGATAGTAGTGCAATAATGCATAGATCAATTACGCGATCAAAACCTTAACATAAATTCAATCAATCAGCTGCTGCCGCTTCAAATTACAATAATTTTAAAGTCGAAAGTACAAAAACGTTCATCATAACTATCATAAGCAATCATATTATGCAGTGATTGAAATAAAAGTAAGAGTGGAGACAGCGTGGAAGGTCAGGTGTCAGCCGACTTTGTGTACTGGGGGATAATGAACGTGCAGAAACCGGTCGAGCCGCCTCCGACGCGCCTACACAACAGATGCGATACAAAACTTTTTATTACAACTCTATCATAAATGTCTCATAATTTTCTTGAAAATTGTTTATTTTGCCGTATGCCACATCTGTATCGGGTCAAACTGCGGCAAACTCTGGGCCAAAATTGGCATTTTTGCGACGAAATATACAGGTCGATCTCGAGGCGAAGTGGTATATTTTTAGGTCAAGTGACTGACGCGGGCTCGTAAAGAACATCTACCATCCAACTCTAGGTATTGTTTTATAATATTAGAATCAGACATGTTTCGTGACTATCTATACTTCTTATATTTTTATAAAGTTGAACATTTGAACGTAGATATCGGTTAAAAAATACGGTGATAATGCGGGACTGCTCGAAATTGTATACAATAAATATTAATTGATTCCTGATGAAGTAGTAAGTAAATTGGTAAGTAATAAACAGCGAGAAGATGAAAATCGCGGCAGTCTTTAGATTCGGATATTTCGCATTCGTGCAAACATTGTTGTTTTCGTAACAAGTAACAACATAAATAATTTGAAGAGTATCTTATTGCCCTTACGCCCTTATTTGGCCACAGCACACGTAAAATCTAAACGGTGCTTATCACCTGACCTTTGCACTTCGACGCTTGGGGAAAATCCATTTTGTTTGTAGGTACTACACTACTACGTATCAAGGTAAAACCCAGCTTTTGTGACCTCAATATTAGAAGCGACATTCAAATAGGAACAAGCCGAACAAATACTAACTAGGAAAAGATATAAAAAAACTGACTCAGAAACTATTCAGTACGGTAGAGTTTATTGACCTTGCATGCATAAATAAGCATTATCTGTATGCATGCATAATGTAAGAAGCTATAAGCAGGTACATATCATCTGCGATGATATGATGTACGACAGAGCTGTTAGTAAAGAGAACGACTTCGATGACGTGTGGTTACTTTCTCGATTGATCAAGGACGCGTCTCAAGCCGGAACCTCAGGCGACCTTGTCTCATTGACGTCACTCTACTTTCCTTGCTACTGTATTTAGTGACAGCGTTAAGTAACAACGTTCGTTAATAAAGCAGAAAATAAAAGCATCGACGCAAAATTGCCATGGATCTCACTTAAATATTTCAGAGGAAAATAATGAGCTGCTACGGATATGCTAATGCAATTTTCTCATCTGATAAATGTTCTTAAGAGTTCAGCCATATATGTTACGATCACTTACGAACTTATAAAAATACTATGCTGTCAATAAAAGCTAATTACAATAATGAAAAATTAAGGCGTTTCAACATGACAGCCAGTGTTAAATGTTTCAAGCGTTGCAATATTAAGCTGTCCAAGGACTGTCTTAAGTAACAACGAAATTACGACTAATTAAACTTGAAACAAATAAAGATAGTAATATATTTAACCTCTTGTATGCCGGAATTCCAGACACAATTAAAAAGCTATTGTGTCTCGCGTAGATCTGCGTTCCGGCATACAAGGGGTTAATAAACCAGTTCAGTTAATTATTCTGGAGTAAAATAAATTTGACTTGATATCGCAAACGTATGGTTTTGCGGATTATCTGTCTAACGCTACAAATGCTGCAATCATAATTGCAATCGTAGCTACCGATGGTAGGTATAGCTCTAGGTTTGTTAAAGGGAGATCTCTATTCAAATTAATAACAAACATATTACAAAAAATCTCATTACTAAAATGCCCGATGTCTAGTTAATTAAAAGAGAACCATCGCACATAAGGGATCGCACACAGAGAACCTGGATAAGGAAACTACCTCGTAAAACATGTTAAGCACCTTATTGTGCGCACTTGCGGTGAGTGGGTTTTCCAAATGCCCAAGTTGGGCTGTTCCAGTTATGGCAAATCCCTAGATGGCGAATTCCATAACACCCTATCATTCATAATTGAATGAATAATAATTTGACGTGTTAACAAGTCACATATAAAACTAGCCTGAAAACTGTAACGAAGACCGCAAATTCACTAATCATACTTATGATCATGATTTTTCTATGAATAAATAATAGCTTCTACTTGTTTGAATATTCGTGACGATCGGGACTGACGGTGTCTTCTTTTTCGTTCACCCATTTATAAATCTGATGATGAAGAATACGCTGAATTGACAATCGACAGTTCTTAGAAATGAAAAGAGACAGAAAGAGTATAACTACACTCAGTAGATGCTGAATGCTAAAACGACAAGACCGCGAAACTCAGTAAGCCACAATGGGCTTACTTAACATATCGTTCTAAAGTGGCACTATTATAAAGTGATCTGTTGACACTGATAACTTTGAAGTGGCAGATTGTATCGGAGCCAGCGATTGGTCAGTGGCGTATCGTACGTGCTTCTGCGAAGTGACTCATACGATGCGATTGCCAACTACTTGTATATGTGAAGAAGGATGACTAACACTAACATTTATTCAGACAGGAGCCGTATTTTTAAGCTGTCCTGGAAGCTCGCCGGTCTGACAGATAAACGTAATCAATATGAAATCAATCACATAACTGAATTTGACCGGGTGAATCATTCTTCGAAATAGTTTTCAAATAGGAAAACATTGCTGTGTGGAAATAAATTTTGTAGTAAAATGAACAAGGAAACAACGTAGTCAGAGATTTCTTATAAATCAGAACAATTATGCAACAAAATTAGTATCAATAAATCTATGTTAAGATACATATTGATAAATAATAATAAAGGAAACTAATAATATCGTGCAAAATGCAAATCATATGCAATATTATATAATGTGAATCGATATAAAATGTTATTTAATTAGTCTGAATAACTTATACAATGCTATATTTAATGTCAAGGCTTAGGTATATAAATATAGCTTAACTACGTATATACATATATCAGAATTAAAGTATCATGATGTCAGAAATATGTTAGATTTGTAATAGTCAAAGTTTGTATGAACAAGCGATCGAAAGTCACGGTCGAGTTTGGACAGTTGCTAGACTATTTGAATACTTGATAAAACATATACTATTATGTGTGATAGCACCAAATTACATTTAGGTATCCAATTTAATTTATAAAATTGAATTCAATCAATATCGCTATTGAAGAATATGGTCTTATTCGTATCGAGCGAGACATGAACCCCATAAACTATCAACTCGTCCTGTCGCACGATTTCTATAACCTATTCTCATAAGATGGTACTTTTATTTAAATGAATGTTAAGAATAAATCCACAAAGAGGTTCAGTGCACTTTGAAAATAATTATATTATATGTATTTATTTCTTTGAACTCTTTTGAGTCAAAGGACACTGCAGAATATAAAATGCTTTAAACAACTGTATAGAGTAATATTCTGCCAAATCTGGTTAGGTTAGATTATAAAAGTCATAAAGAAGTCTTGGATGGAATTGAATTGGTTCATCTTTTCAGTAATCTTTTTAAATTGATGAGAAATGCAATCAGTAAATTTTCAGACAAATTGGCTTGATTATAAAAGCTTCAAAATATTCCTTGATAAAGTTCAATGTGCGTAATTCAAATGGATTTAAAAAAGTGACATTAAGCGTAAGCAAGGAATCACGTGTAAGGTGTAATTAATAAAATCATGTCAAATAAATACACACAACAAATAATGATGCAATGTCGTGATTATCGTATTTGCAGTACTTGTCGGCAGATAGCCACAGTCCGATAACAATGATAATATCTTCTAATAACACATCATTCCTAGGATTAATGATGACGGAATTTATGAAATCATTGGCCTAGTGACGTTTCCTAAAAACATCCACAGAGAGTCAATACTGGCCGTTCCTAACCGCCAGGAGCGCTTTCAGAAAATGTATACAGATGTTGCCATCAATGTTTGGTGTGCAAACTCTAACTAGGGCTCTAGAAAGACCATCCCACGATTCTAATATTCTGGTTTTGCTCCTACTCTATGGTAAAGAGCCTCCGTCCAATTCCGAAATCCAGCAATTCCAAACTTAATAGTACGAGTTTCACGAATAAGAAGTTGACGATTTCCTTTGCCACAAGTGCAATTGACATTTTCAAGAATTAGCCTTAGCTAGAGAGATTATAAACACTGTTCTAAATGATGAAATATGGCTATCTATTTGGGTCGTGAAGATGGAAATGCTGGAAAGTCTTGGATGCAAACGGGACAACACTTGGAGGATGGTGATGATGACGAATATATTAAAAAGCATACTATTATATTAAAAAGAAAATGTTAGTAAATATGATAGTACTAACTGTGTGAGGCAAGCCACTCGTTGTAGTCAAGTCCGTCTGGCAGGTCGACAAGCTGCCGCATGTCAAGCTCAGGAAGTTTTCGCTCGAGCAGTGCTTCTTGAAGGTAAAGCTTCGGGTCGCCTGTCGCCTCGCCTTCGCGCTCTTTGCGACGCGCCTTCCTGGAAAACAATACCAGACAAGTTAGCCACGCACTCAGAATATTAAACTCTACATTATACACAGGAACACGATCCAGCAAGCTACTCTATACACGTCCGGAACACAAGCATCCAGTCTGACCACCGCTAAATTACTACATGTTTATTTTTAGCAATCCGGTCGAGATCACATATTATCTAGTGTCCTCACATGTACCTACTTCGTTTCGTAAAAGAACCAAGAGTAAATATCACTTATAGGCGTGAATAATAATTTCAAACAATTCATTGAAATTTTCGTCGCAAATATACGAACGTAGCGGTAGGAAGGTATTTTTATTTAAAGCGATAATACTGTAATAGATTAGATTATAAAATAATGACACACTTCTGTTTTCAGGTGTTTTTATAAAATTTTTATTATCAATAGTATTATTTATGACTATAACCCTCTTCCGATAAATTATGATTGCATTTGCAATAAGGTTTTCATTTTGCAAACTTGTTATGTGTTAGGTACAGGATAATAAATAGATGCAGTAATGTATGGCACACTGGTGGTATTGAGCGGCTGTTGGTTACATTGTATAACGTTTAGGCCTCCCTCACATTGGTCATGAGCGTTCCTCGAGCGTACGCTTGGCGTCCGTTCGGCGTGCGCCCGGCGTTCACTTTGTACTACAGAGTGAACACCGAGCGCACGTTGGGCGTACGCTCGAGGAACCCTGACGCCCAATGTGAGGTCGGCCTCAGTTCGCATGAGCAGACAAAAACAAAGTATGGCCTGATCAAGTGGACATCGATCGCAGTGCATGTTTGGACGCGATAAATTATTAAAAGTATGTAATTAGTCGGCGGCGGCCTTTGACACGCACAGTAGTACGACCAGATGTAACCGATATGGAAAGAGAACGGAGCTGGAGAGCGAGGCCATGGAGGAAACCACCGCACCCGAAACCGCTCACAGCGTACTATTTATTGGGACTGCAACGTATTTTATATAACAAACGTTCGTAGCCTATGGTGACATAGTGTCATAGGTACGTTCACTATATTATTATAGAAGTCCTTCAGCTTTAAGTTGCTAAAGAAAAGCTAACGCGCTTTATAAATAATTCACTACGCGTATCACATGAATCATGATCACAACTTGACTTGGGTTTATATAATTTCTATAGGTATGGGTTAAGGTAGCAAAATAAATACTCCTGGCCATGTTAAGTCGCTACCATTGAGTCACTAGCGTGTATCAATGGTCGATTGATCCAACAAAAATGGAGACAGCGCGGCGAAGCCGAAAAGTACTTCGGCTCTCTGATGTAGCAAATTTGTCTTCGATAGATCACGATTGGGAACAATGATCCGAGAAGGGCACTTTGCTTTACAACACGGTTCCAGCCTCTTTGATCTATATAAATAAAATATATGGTTAGAAAATTGTGAGTACAAACGGCAACACATCGTCTTACTACATTGACTACGTAAGTTCAACTTCAAGACAGGCATTCGAACCGTGTAATTGCTACAAACTAGTTAGGTACGCAACGTCCGGAACAATTTCAAACGGGACTTTACCCAAAAACTCAAGTGCCTAAGTATAACGATTCAATGTGACATTAAGATAATGTGGATATTTAAGCTTCGTCTATAGATTAGTCACAATTTTATATGTAGACTAACAAAGGCTCATAAAGGTAGTGCAACCCAATAATAAACGTAATTACTCCTGATATACTTCCAGAAATACCTAATAATTTTCTGTTCTATTATATCTTTTATTGGTGAAGGCAAACGTGAAAGTTTTGCTATTGCTGCCAGATGCACTCAATTCGTCCTTAGCTATGGAATCTGGATTATTGTCGCAGTTCAAAAGCTGCGTACCATTTATCCCGTGAAAATAATTATAATTCTGTTTGTATTCCATCACGTCAAACGGTTGACCGTGATAGTTGTTAAACCATAACGTTTCATAAAACAATCGTGTGATCTTGGCACGACCTGTTTAGCAGCGACAATAGAAAACGATGTTCAATCTGCATGTTCCGTCAACGCTCAAAGCATCAGTAAACAATGGGCTTCCTAAGCCATAAATGGATTAACGGTGAAATACTTTATACGATATTGCGCCAACAATATCAGCAAGTTGTATAAGCAGCAAATTATATGCTCTATGAGTATTTCGCGAGGATGTGATCTGGTGAAATACAAATTATCCACTGAATAGCGTCTCGTGTTCGTTGCACGCCGAGTCTAAAGTTTGACAACACCTATTCTGCCTACTTCTAGTATAGGCCCTACGTGGTTAATATTTATATGAATAAATGGAACAGAACAACGGTCGGTCACGTCTGCGCAGAGGTCAGTGGAAGTGTTCCGCACGCGTGAACCGGCGCACAATTGTGTGCTAACTGCTCCCGGTACAACTTAGCACACAATGCGTTTGGCTCTCACGTACCCTATGTCTGCGCTTGCGCTGCCACACACCTGCCTTATAGCCTAGCAACGTACGTTTAGTGTTTTAGACTGAGTTTGTATTGAGACATAGATGGATCGCAAAGGAACACTTCGTTATTATAATTATCTAAAAAATTGTGTTAACTGCAGTTGATTATCAGTATACGATACGTAGGATGTAGGTTTCGCATAAAATTCTGTCTAATCAGGTTAGACTATATAAAATATTAAATGCAACCGGGTTAACGCTGATGTTGATGAGGGTTCGCAAAATCTTTGGCAGCGCTTGCACAATCTGTACAGCCTTTTTCGTATATCCTTACCAATATACCTATAATAATACATATAGTATAGGATTAGTATAAACACTGAAGTTAAAACTGATTATATTAAGAGAATAGGAAACAAGGAGATCGTAGCATAACAAAAAAAGTAATCAAATAAACTTTATGGCAACAACGACACAAAATATTGTGTTGCTCTGAGCAAAAAAAAAGGTTTTTGAAGAAAAAAAGTTTAGGTTAGAAAAATATCTAAAACTCGTTCTTAGCTTTCAATGCCGTATTAATAACAACAGAAAAGGCGGAACCGGATTTGAAGAACAACAAATCATAAAATATGCACATCAGAAAGATTGAACATGTAATACCAGTTTTGAACGTAAAATTAACTGAAGATGTAGTCATTGAAGATTTGAGTTAAACCAAGTTTCGATATTATATATTCTACAACAATAATAACTAGTATTTTATCGAGCGCTTTATCTGCTATACGAATGTTACGACATATTAATACATTTTGTAGTTATCTATCATAATAACAAATTATTGTGCGGCAAAGAATAAGTGCATGTAATGTATTTGAAAGACCTTTTTTAAGAATGCAGTCTATTACTGGCATGAATCCCGTTCACCTTCAGCTTAACGTAAATATAGAGATAAACAAATAACAACAACAAAAAAATATAGTTAGATAATAGCGCATGATTCTTCGAGGTGATACTAACTTCCCGAGGATGGTGTCGACGAACACGGAGAGCCACAGCATGAGGACTTCCAGGCAAGTGTCCATGGCGAGTTACGTAACCGTCCAACGCCACAGGTGGAAAGCAGAGGGTTCAATGTCGGTGCCCGCTGCTCTGCCGTGGCCATCGCTCGTGACACCGATATCAATGCGTCGATTCGTATGCGTTCCGTGTCGAACGATTCATTATAAAACGATTAGCCTAGCGTGAAAGCCGTAAGTCACGATGAGTAAGCAACCCGTTCCTGTGGGTTATATTTGCCACATTATCATCATAACGCACAATCCTCCATGGTATCGGTCGGACCTATACACAAAACCTGTCACGATCCATTTAAACTTATATCGTATCGGTAAACACACTGACACACAACGCACAGCCTGAAATAGAGTGGACACTGGCACAACGAGGCGGTCACATTCCGGTGCAAGGTGGAGAACCGTGCGAGTATCGGCAAGCCGCAGCGACGTGATGCTCACCTGAATGGTACGGCCGAGTACAAGTACGACGGCAACGAGAACAGAACTCCGAGCACTACTGCGTGGCACATCACGTCAATGACTGAACGCTATTCGCTACGAGTTGCTGCGCGCGCGCCGCACGCCCCTGGCCCCGCGCCGTGCACGCCATCGCGAGAAAGAGACAACGCCTCATTCAAAATATACATTACCTCTCTTTCACACGCATACAGGAAATCATCGCATAATACCCAGCCGATAGAGGTGACCAAAGAAAATTAGAGAAGCTTCTAACCGCACAAAGCTAGCCGCAACTGGGTCACTAGACGTCAATTCTGAAGGAAACCCTATGCACTCAAGTTACTTTCCATTCTGTTTAATAAAACTGGATTGTATTGCCCATTAATCACGGCACATGTGGCACCTATACACCTTGGCCCCATATATTGTTGTTAGCCGATGTCACCATACAAAGCTGGAGAGTAAGTACATCGTAATGATATTATCTAATGATTACGCAAGTGTGAGATCAGCGTCGTGCAACCACTCGAGTTGATAAGTTCAAGGTCGCTTATCTATCACTAATTATTCGACGCCATTTCTTAGGTTTATTTAAATGTTAACAAATTACCGTCGATGTTAACTCGTTTTTATCACTACACAACCCATTACTTACAACACCTGTCGAAAGAGGCACATTATTATCAGAATAATGATTATATTCACGTTTAAATTACGGTATTAATTGTGGTAATATTCCCACATGTTTTTGTGCGATTGGTCAAATGATGGCATTTCCAAATGGTATATCTATCCACAGTAGGAATGCAGAGCGGACAATTTCACGTAACAATTTTTGAAGAAAATAAAGACAGACGTCATTTAAGATAGTCGTCGGAATTGGCACGCGATGCATTCGGGAACAATATAGAAGAGTAAAAGTGTCACGACGGGATCGTTAACCCGGCGCGAACCAGCGCAAGCGCAGGAACAGCCGCTCTGTGGGAAATGCGTGCGGGCGCCGTGCCAGCTTTGCCGCGTCAACAGATACGAACTGCGTACATTTAATGCTTCGAGATGATGTCTTTACTAAAATCAAATATGTTACACAGCATTTGATAGTTTATCGGTGTAATCCCGATGATTAACTTGTTACACTGCGATCTAAGCTTAAAATAATGGTGAAGATAGAAGAGGATACAAGTTTTGACCTAATTCAACTAGATATGTATATGTAAGTATGCGTAGCACGTGGCAGTTATGGAACAATCAGGATTCAACTAATGATTTAATCAATCTGATTGACCTGTGTTGTCCCCTCTCTCTCTGCTGCTCTCTATTTGAACTGAACTTCGGAATGACTCTACCGCTGAACTTGGGCTCATTTGCGCCATAATTCAGTTTACCGTCAACAATCTGCTGAGTATTTGCACAATCCGCAAGTTCAATATATAGCACGAGTTCTAAATAAGTGCAATCGCACAACAAGCATATCCTATCCAACAGAATCTCGTAAATGTTGAAGTCAATCACGGTTCAATTGGAGTCAGTAAGTACGTATATACAATTTTGTAGAGTGTATGCGCTATAAGCGAGTGCGTCACGGCCGGCGCGGGCGCAATTCTCAGCACACTTTCCACACGGAACTGCTGCCGTGATTTAGGCAGCGCGGCGACGCGGTGGGGCGGCGCGGCCCAGTGAAACGACCACGTCAACCTTGTACAACAAACGTACAAACAACAATATACTATGTCGCTCAAAGTCTCAGCCGCGATAATTTGACATTTATTGACATGTTTTTGAGCAAATGCGCCATTTAAGATTTCGGATTACCAGAATTACAGAGGAGCAACATTTTAGAAGTCATGCGACATTTCCTTTTCTCGCCTGCGTGAAATATTTTCCACATTATTCAATTTTATTGAGTAAACGATGAACGAATTAAATATTAAACGAGAAATTAACAACGCTTGCCAGAGGCCTTACCCTTTTGGACGTGGCGGTCAAAAGGAGCTAAAGTGGCTCTATCATTTAGAAATACGAGACGACGAGTAGGTATTTATAAAGGGAACAGTCTGTAAGCGGGTCCGGTGTGGACAAGAAGCGAGTAGTGGTATCGATCTGTGTGTCAGCGCTAAATTGCTGCAGCGCGGTGGGAGTGCGGTGTGAGGCGAGCGGCGTTCGCCTCAAGGTCGACGGTCTGTTTATGTTTTCTCCGCCATACGACGACGGGCGAGCTTCATGGGCTCCAAGATATGATACGCCTTTACGTAGCCATATTTTTAACCGATGGGAAAAAGAGCATAACATGAGCAACTCTGTAGAGCCGACGTCGAACTAACGAGTAAATTATAGGGGCCAGAAAAATCGTGTTTTTCATTTCTTGCTTGTTTGGCTCAATACAGTGTAGTAATTTAATTACTGATAGAAAATATGTATTTTATTACTTCTGCTGGTCATTTCTATATCTATGTAAATTATTACGCCCGCCTACTGAACAGTACGATGATTACGAACGACCTCTTTACTTTGGCAATATTGATTAGGACTTTTCCCAAACATCTCTTACAGGTCTTGCGGTGATAATACTCATTATAATAAAATATAAATGAATAAAATCGTGCGTGTTTAACAAGAGCAGATCGAGTGTGACAAGTGACTGGTGTTTACAATAGAACTTGTTCATCACTGTCACGAGGTACTTGTGTAGTCGTGATGATATGGTGTACGTCGCTAGTTAAACCTGTTTACTTATAAGAAGATTACCCCACGCATAACCTACCATATAAGACAGTTGTACCTACGTGTTTTACCTACAAACTAAATTGCATTATTTTATAAAATAGTGCAGTGTATGAACAAGGACTTGTTCTTTCGTCTTGGTTATGTCGTGGAGTATACAACTTTTCACTTTTATGTCCTGTAAAAACATTAGGATATTGATAGTCGTCACGTGGCGTCTGAAATCACTACTATTCTCTACGTAATGCACAAGCTACGTAATGTCTGACTATCTTGCACAGATCTAACAAAATAATTGAAGAAAATGAAACAAGACTCAAAAGGCGACTTGCTCTGAATGAAACAGCATGTTAAGTTTTGTGATGGACACTAATAACACTACTTTCTTTGATCACACCTGATTATGACACGTGACAAAAGGCTTACAATCATTGTGTATAATAGACTTACTCGTATAAGAGGGTATTGAAATAGCCACATTATACTAATGCGGCTTACGTCACTTACACGAGAATACTACTCAAAAAGACCATAACATACTGAGCTAGTAAGTGGCTCTAGAAAGCCATTGAATGCATGATCGCTATTTTGGTATACACAAACGAAGTCTCCGCTACATGTCACTGTTTCAGCACGCAACACTAGTACTAAACAATGTCCAATATGTTACAATACAAAGTTATACAACTGAAGAGTCAAGGCGACAGGAACTAACCATGCGTCTCCACCGCTGCTTGCGAAACTCATTGTACTCGTGTCACCTTGAGCCCTTCCACGTTTAGGAACGAACAAAACATAAAATTTCCTGTCTCATCCAAACAATGGAAAGACATCCTTGGACTAGGAACAAGTAGAACTGTCTGAAACGTTTACGGGGAAGTGCAAGGTCGAATTTTGGTTGACTCGAAAGATTTTGTTTATTTTCAACAAGAGCGAGGTCCAAAAATCGCAATCACTATGTTCTGGTCCGTTTAATAATATAGATCGCGACACTACCTAGTATTCTTAAAATAGTCAATCTAAATGGATATGGGTACTAACGTATCGTAAGTGGCTGATGATTTGAAACATGGAGGGTTAGTTCACGGATGTTGAATCATTGGCAACTGAGCTTGTTGCATAGTTTATGGGAATAAAATTAGCAACCAAAAGAAATTCTGACAATCTATTTAGAAAGTATTTAAAAAATTACGGGGAATTTACAATACACACATCATAATAATTATGACTTACTATGCATCATCGAGCTAATTGTTCACCAATGCGTAAGTTATTAAACGAGTCATGAAACTTCTGGGCATCCTTACACCTTATAACCATAAGAGGTTCGGCATCAACAAGTTAGAACCTACGAACAACGAAATTGCGTCACAAGCGCTTAAACAGCGCATGAAAACAAAGCTAAGCCGTATTTGTCAGATTATAACGACTTCAAGGAAGCGATTAACGATGGTTAATTGACATTATATTCCGCAAATCAATCAACTAATATGGCGTGTGACAAAAGGCAAATGAAATAGACATCCGACGATCAAAATACTAATGATATAACGAAAAAGGCATAAGGTAATTACCATTTTGAAAATCTATTTAGACTTGGCGTTTTAAGTGCATGACGTGTCTTTCGGTAAACTTTAGTAATACCAAGGTCTAAGAAGACCCTCACATCCGCCACACCGAGTCAGCACAGGGCTTACACTTTACACTGGGTACGAAAACATGTTCCTAGTGTACCATTTAAATCACTCAAGAGTCATTCAGTATCTTACACAAACACTGACCATCATTGTTTTTTCTAACAAAGGAGCCATAATTTACAAGTTATGTATACTCAGCTTGTTATTTTCACCACAGAGTTGTGTATCCATTATAACATTTGATTTATCGTCAACGCTACAATCATCAATATTATTGGCGTGATTTTCAAGGTTCCCTGTCCACTAAGTGAGCAATTGACCTTCGGCACTTGCTGTATAAGCATTGAAAGACAAATTAGAAATACGCAGATTGAGTTGACAAGGTGACATCACTGGATATAAAAAAACTAGAATAGCTATAAAGCTATTGTAATGTAAACATATCGTTAAAAACATCAATATTTCGATGGAGCGAGGTAGACAGTGAAGATGGTGACGTCAGTGCGTGGGTGAGGCGAGAAGGACGCGGGGGGCAAGCGGTGACGGTCACCTGTTGCTGATCCCCGAGCTCGACGCGTGTAGGCGCTGCGATGGAGGGGCAGAGGGGTCGACAAGATCCTGTGACGTCACACGGCTTTGTAATACGAATTACTACCGTAGTTGGAGCGACGCAATTACTAGAAACGAAACAGATCAACAATGCGGTGGATTGTACGTATACGTACTACATACTATAAGTATTTTCTTGATACGAATGACAAATAGAAAAGAAACCTTACGAATTGCTGCGGTTAGACGGTAAGGGAGTCATCAAAATGATGTGCCATCACACGCATTTGGAAAATTACTTGCTACCGTGAATTGAGTAAGGGATTTTCCAGAAACGAAAATCAACAGCGCAACAAACGTGGAAATAATCCTGTATTTGGGAAGTAAATATTTTTTGGTCGAATGACAAAAAGAAAAGGAACCGCATCACCACGGTTGGAGGGTCAATCAAAATAGTAAAAGATCCTGTGATGTCACATTCCATGGTAAATGAACGTAGATGGAGCGATGGATTTTGCAGAAACCAACATCAACAAAACAAGAACCCAACGAGTTATTCCAATCAATATTATATTCGTACGAATGACAAATAGAAAAGAAACCGCAAGTATAGGAAATCAAACGAAATCAAAAGCGAAAACCGGTTTGGTGTGTATAATATTATAATAAGTAGATATCGTAGATGTCGGCGCTACAGTATCGTCGAGACTAGTTTATAATATAGTTCCTGTTATGCTGGTACATGGGCCTATACGAAGGTTAGATAATTTTGTATTAATAGTACGACAAAATTTGTTTCTCACGGATATTTGAGTAGCAAGCGGCGGTGCTACGATTGGTGGATAAATTCGACAGACTTTAGGTCCATCGAATTTTCTCGAACGAATATCGCAAGCGTATGTAGTTATATACTTTTATACGTATAGAGTAGTCAAGTGACATACTTGTCAGGATGTTTGTTACTACTTATGGGAGCTTATAGGAGTGCCTCGATCGTAATGGTCGTTTTAGCACCGAGTTTCAGGTTAAGTAATTAAAGAGAATGCTTGTCTTCTTTATTACTTTAGTATTTAGATAGTCTTTGTTTAGTAGCTAATAAATATAGGTAATTATCTAGAGTTAATGGACACTTAAGTGACTCATTGTCATTTTTTTTTGTACTCAGGTGGGTGGTAAACAATATTTTACGTGAAATTCTATCGATCATTTTCACGTTTCAAGCATTTCACGTCAGTGTTTAACTACATTAGTTACATTCTCATTATTTTATGGTTTAAAAATAGTTTAGAATGGTGAGTCTGTGGCAATGTTATTAATTTTACTAGATTTTACTCGCTCTTGGTTTGGTAGAGCCTAACAATCTCGAATTGCTGCGATTCTGTAAATCTCTTTTACAATCGCTTGCTCAAATTTTGCATGTAATCATGACGATTTAGGATAGTTTAAATAGTATGTCGTTTGAAATGCCTGCTTATTTGCCCACCTTTATCCTAATTAATACCAAAATTGTTCTATCTTTACAAGCATAAACCATTGTTATACCATTCTAATAGAGATAAAAAAAATTCGTTTTCATTTACCTACTCACATGAATATTTAAATCACGCACGCATTGACTGTCAAGTTGGTATATATCTGACTAGAGGAAGTTAGCAGCTACGCCTGCATTTTTTTTAAATTTACCCATTTTGGCCGATCCCGTGGGAATTTCGGAAAATCCCTTCTTAGTGCGCCCCCACGGTCCCAAAGGAACATACATGCCAAATTTCAGCTTCCTGCGCCCAATAGTTTCGGCTGTAGCGTGTCTGTCAGTTAATCAGTAACGCAAGGATTTTATATATTAAGATTTTAATATTTGTGAAGTTCCCTGCGATACAGGAATTTCATCCTGGTTCTCAGAAAAAAGGTTAGTTTGTTTAACGAGCGAAGAAAAGCCATACATGTGTGGTAAGCACACATTATAAGTATACATAGCAGCGATAGGCACGTCGAAGGCAAGAGTACCGGCGGTGCTTGCACAACGCGCGCGACCTACTTCCCACACATGTGACCCACAGCACGGTATCGAGTCCTCGCCACTATGTACCACTACACCACTGCTACTGCTGATAACTACTGATCCACTTTGCACCACCTACTTCAAACCGCTACTGATAACAGTGCACGCGATACCAACCGCCTTATCATACTGCTGTTACAGTTTCAGTGAATCCAAACATTATTTGCCATGACTTGAAAAATCAGCCTCTATGGGTGACCATAGAGAATTTGTGAAAATTGGATAAATCGTGCACGTGTTTTGTAGTTAAATGAAACTTGTCAGCGAGATTATTTCCGTATTTACTGCTTATCAGACGAAGTATCAGCGAAACTTGGTGTAATTTAACAATACGATATTACGACAACATTTTAAGTAGTGTCCTTGAAGCGATATGATGCAAATTGGGAGGCTGCAATCTCCGTGGATCGCCTATTGATTATTTATTTATCAATTTGTAATGTTTTGATTGGTGTCGCTAAGGCGCGCGTGCGCCGCGCCGCGCGCCGGTCGAGCCGTGTTGCTTAACCCACCGCCCGCGCATGTGGTGAAACATGTTCTGCTTACGTATGTTGCTTGCCACTTTGCCATGAAGGCCACTAGCTATGTTTAGATGATGCCATTCGCATCCAAACGAGGATAATTCTCAAATACATCAAGATTTGTTCACGAAAAAGCAATCAGCCTAACGAAATATATATAAATGTATTCACATGCTACATACGTATAATAAAACTGAGTGGCAAGCGATTTCGTTTGCAATTTTGAAAGTATCCTTTGTGCTTTCATAGGGTTCAAGATATCTTTACAACCAATCAGCTCCATCCAATACGGTTGAGTGATTTGGTTGAGCAAATGGTACTTTCATTTTGAATGAAAGTACCACTAATAGTATGACTGGTAAAATATATTTAGAAATATTAATTTGCAAAAATACTTGTTACGCCTATGGCTATGATTTTTTTTTATAGAAACAACGTACGGGATATAATATAAACAGATTGAATGATAAAGAAGGTTAAAAAATGTTGCATTGAACTAGATACTGATTTACCATTCAGATCCATAAGGTTCAATGCAGCGGGGATCTAAGCTGTCATGAACAAAGTAAAGATGGCGCCCACGAATTGTAGGTATTACGCATATAACTTGCATTTGGTTTTGGTGAAGGCGTTCCAATCGCATCGAAGGAAAATCTACAGTCAACCAAATCGGGTAAGATTTAGAAAGCCGATTACAATACGCTTAATACTAATAAGGCTAGCAAGATTGATTTCAAGCTTTCTTTTAGTACTGCAAATAATTCTTAAAGGTAATTATCGAATCGTTAATGTTACCCAAAGCAAAGATGAACGAAGTGACGGGCAATGCTTCGGGCGTAAATAAACGCCGGAGTACAAACTGGCACGTTTCACTTTGTGATGTGATTGATATATGGCATCTATTATATGAATAAGGTAGCTGTATGCAATCATTCTTATCATATCGTTCACCAAAAGTTTACGATGTATGGGCGTGCGCAACAACGGCGCCAGTCCCCGGCGCATGCACTTTGCGCAATATCTCAATTAAGCTCAACCCGTGTGCCCGTTTTAATTCAATAAATAAAAAGTATCCAATTGAAATACGTTGACTGCGGCTTTTAATGTGCTGTGCTTGTTTGAGGCACGTGGCCTGTTTGTTAAAAAAATTGACGCGGGTTGCTACATATGTAAGATGTTAATTATTTAAAAACTTGGTCTTAGATGTAATTATTATCCAACTCGCATTTCTACCGTTGTATGACCTATAGCCAAATTCATCAGATTGTTTTGTTCAATGGCCTCCTTTCTTAAACCATTATAGACCATAGAAAACACTATTGAATTCCGGGAGAAAATCAAACTATATTGCGATACGAAACAATCTAATCAGTACCAAGTATATTGGAGGCTTGGAGCCGATAAAAAAGCGCATTGAAAAATAGGATTTGAATGGCTGGAGCCACTTGTGAATACACATTGAAACATTTTAATAAGGCTGGTCAGATTAAGAATAGTTCGTTATTCAGTTCGGTCGTTCAGCCAAGTCTGATCTCATTTCATGATCAGCAGACGTGCAAGTGTTTTCAATTATACATGCACCACCGGGCCAGTCATTAACCTCACCGCAAAGCGGTTATTACTGCCACCCAGGACGACCGCAAGATCGAGCGGTTTATTAATATTTCAAATTGGGAGCAACATCTTTACCACCTGATGAAAAGACGCAATGCAAAATAGGAGCAATGGCTAGAAAACAAATGAATGTAGAAGAATGAAAAGAAATGCTTTACTGCTAAGAAACAGCCTCGAGTACAGCGCTGTCGCAGCAACAGAAGATCAGAACAATTACTTAGATAAAATATAAACACCAGCGTTCTACACTGTGCCCGCCATGAGTCGGCAAGTCTGGACAGTTTGTAAAGTAGGAAAAGTGTAAAAGAATGGCAGTTTCTATTTAAAATTTATTCAGCTCTTACTCGCCGAATACGGGTATTGCTATTTTATACCAACGATCTGGCAGAGGGAAGTAAGTGCTTTTTAAAAGTGCTTCGTATTTGTTCGTAACGGTATCGATTCTGAGAGAGTTTGAACGAGGTGTTGCAATATAAAATTTGTAACTGGACTTCAGGCCAAAAGTTGCTGTAACTAACTAATAGTGTCCATTAAGATTTCCATTATCCGGCACAGATTTCCCGGGCGCTAGGTAATTTCCACTAATATTATGCAACTCAGCGCGCTATTAATTATGTTTTCCATGACATTTTGCGGTGTGTATAATCTGCTACAAGTTTGCACTCTGCTTAATGGATCAGGGGCAATGTAATTTGTCAGTAACCCATTTTGCAAATAGTCGTCGCGGTGACATGTATTTGGAATCCACAGAATATGATAGTGAAGATTCAGGTGTGTTCAAACTCAGCGTTTGAATCTAATAGTGTATATTATCAAAGATATCACTATATTCATGGTCTTTTGAGCAAAATACAAAACTGGCTATAAGCCCTTCATATACATATAAAATGCTACGGTGAAATAAAAACAGTAAGTAAACCAACGGTATAGCTTGACCTTTTACACCGTGCTATTTTTATAGGTCTGCTGATATAATAATTATTAAATTTATTATAACTATACACGCAAACGTTTCACTTCAAAATGGGTCTTTTAAGTTTTCTCTTAGTGGTTGTTACAACGGCAAAGGTCAAAGCCCGCCACGTAATAACCATAAGATAAAGACACGAGCGAGTGCCTACAAACCTATGACGTCGAAAGTACCCTGCGCTTACAAACTTTCGTGAGCGATGTCATTACATAGTACAGTTATGTCAGTTGTAGTTACAAATGGCAAGTAGAGTTATGAAGTCTTTTTAGATCGATATACACATCGCGTGTTGCAATGTATTACCTATTAGAAGTTAGTACGGGTAGTGTTTCCGAGTCCAGTGACCTACACCGTGTGTTGTATATGAACCTGGACTGTGGAGTGATGGCGTTCACTACACGCCGGGAATATTAATTACAACGGTTGCGGTTTATTTACCAGCTCATTAGCGACAATCTGCTCGTCAGTATAATCACGTCCACCGTGTCACACATGGCACATGTCGATGACCCAATAAATATCGCGTTATGTACATAGTTTAATCGTCTTACTATTAGTTTGTTATTAATTTGGGCAAACGGTATATTCTGTGTCATACAGGTTCTCTTCTATTTGCGCAGTGCTGTTCAATAAAATTTTTGGTTTGACTAAAATAAAGAAGAAAATACACAGATTCCAGTCATCATATTTATATTGACATCTTCAAGTCTAAGACAAAACAAATATCATGCATATCGGCTGCAGCTAAGGAAGTTATGGTTTGAAGACAATTTGAAAAGCAATCTACCAATAGTACCAAGCTCTTTATTTCAGTAAAGTTTATAACAAACATGACATCGAATCGGATATATTTATATAGAACACAAAAAGCACATATTTATTAAAGACGTGATGAAATAAATGGCGAAAAATCTGGCGCTAAATAATGACCGCGAGAAATTGCCCAACGCACATGTGCAAGAAGTGTTGATTGCAGAGGCGGCGGCGGCCCACGGTCGGCTTTCAAAACAATCCAGCAAGGATTGCACCGAGTTACTACACAGCAGTACCGACCCGTTTGTGCTCCACTAACATAAGCGGCCGATATCGAACATACTTACGGACCGCGCTATTGGAACATAAAACGGTAGATTACCCGTTCGTGACTTACAAAACGCGTAGCGCACGAGAGCCGCTGTTGAGAAACTCGAGGATCAGATCGGCAACTTACCTGCAAAGAAAATAAAAACGAGTTAAGCAACGAACCGAATTAAATAAAGCATAGCATGATTGCGAAACAGGAAACTGTTGGGATACGGTGCACGAAGCTCGTGCATCTAGCCAACACGCTTGTTAATCAATAATCATTAATCATCCATTAGACCAGCCCTCTCCATTTAAATACACGCTCGATTCCTATTAAGCGGCTGGCTCGTAGATGTTTCCCAAGCAGTTTGCATTGATATAAATAGTAAGCGATGGAATATTTTGCGAATGAATTGGAGCATGAAAATGTGTATGTTAGCGCGGGTGGGTGCACACAGGCCGAGAACGGCTCTCACGTGGTCAGTCAGGTGCGTCAGTGTGGCGTCGCCACTAATCGCTGATGTGATTGACATAAAGCTAGTGGATGACGTCATTGGGAGACAGTAGCTATCAGGCGATCAATAAAGCTTACCTTATATGATAAACGCATAAACAAAGCACTGTTATTTTGCACTCTCAATGAAGCAAACGACTCTTGCTGCTCTCATGGCTATACGGAAACAATACCAAATACCTAACAAACCAATGCATATTAAAAGTAAAGAGCGAACAGAAAAATTGTTACACTAGATATTAGTCGGTCGATATGCTTAGTGTCCAAAATTAAACAGAATAAAACAATGTGATTAAAAACACAAAGGAACAACTGACAAATCTCTAAGTAAAAACAGTTTATTTTATTTGGAAATGATCACAATTTTAAGATTCAATGTCACATGTGATTCAATGTCACATTTACCAAAAGTATAATGTTATGACGTGATTAACTTTACAGCTAGTTTATAGTGGCATGAAATAGCGTATTTTGTGACGGTATTCATAGTCAACTGAACATTGCTAATTTGCTATGCTTTGTAGAATGTCGTAAGAATTGCCTCCAAAGAACTTATCAAGATTTTTAATGGTAGATTCGTTGCATCGATACCGAAGTCTGTCGGTAATTGAATATTAAAGTACGCAAGCAAAGAGTAGCCATTTTCGTCTTAATTTTGTAAGAATAACTCAACTAGTTGTATAAATATTTTTAGGGAAGCTATTCAAGTTTGGGCTAGACTCAGCTTTAAACTCAGTTTCTTTACGATATTTTAATTTGCAGTGCAAACACATGTCCGTAGTAATTCAAGAGTTCCAGAATAAATAAAGTCAAATATTGTACTACTTGATGCTCCGTTTTAATAGTGCACAAAATTAGTTTAGCACCGCGTACATTCTAAATAACACTTCACTATTAATAGTACTTAGTTACTTCTATGTACATATATTTGCATATGTACCCGTCTTACAAGAGGTTCGCTTTTTGGTACTAAAGTTTATTTTCCCTTTGATGGTTTTTTTACTGTTCTGGGATTAAAGCAAGGTATTCATTGATTATAGAGGCGCCTTTTCTTTTGTAGTCGATTACTAAATCCCTTCGGTGTCACAAAAAACTGTAGCCATGATCCGATCGACCCTCCAACAATTACCTGTGACACCTTGACTTTTTGGGCGGTAGATCTTTTTTATAACATTTAGTTTGGTTTAAAAGTTGTTTATGGTGATTGATCAAAATATTGTGTATGGTAGAAAAATGGTATCCATCTTGAGGTGAATCAATACGTACGTAAATTACGTTCGATACAGATAGATTGTCCAATAGTTTGGTGTGACCCTAGAATATGAAATCTTGGCCGCCGAGATCAAGACATACGAAGCGGGTTTGCATCATAAGCACAATCGGCATTTTGTAAAATTTCGGTATCGGTACGCAATCAAATCTGAGATTTGGAATATGCGCCAATATTGTTAGATATTTGTAGATAACCCTTATTATCCTAAATATTAATGTACCTCTAATAAAATTGGAATTGACTTTTTAGTTTGGCAAATCATGTGATAGATGTGTATTCGATTCCCTCCCTTTTGCACAATGTCTGTCCTTATAAGGTCGTTGATAGACAACATCGACTGATGACTCCATTGTAACAAAATTATGCATTAGTCAGTGAACACATTCAGGCATTGCGAACTTTACAATATTAATGCACCGATACGATTTAGTTACAATTTTACAAAAAAATTGTATGGCGTTTATGTGAGTCTATTCTACGTGTGCTGAACTACTTATACTATAAAAGTAGAGTTAAGTATCTATAAGTAATGTATGATTATGATACAGGCGATATGGTCCACAGAAGCATGGAACCAGTATGGTCCAATCAAGGTTTGCTGTTAATATCAACCATATTTAATATATTTTTATCATCTATTTGGTTATCAAGCCACAGAACAAAATATTCGGCAATGTAGAGATAGTTACGAATATATGGATAAGGAAAATAGCCACAATACGTGGTCGATAAAACTGGTCGATGGAGTGTCCACTTGTACACAGAGTCAACAACACACGCACACACACATGCAAAAGTGCGTACAAATCACAAGTGATTGTGCGATCGTTTGATGTTGTCCAGTGAACGCGTCACATCGCGCGATCGACCACGAAGGTCGCAGCGTCACGCGCCCGTTCGCAACACGTCACACCAAACGCTGCGTTATCACCGCAATAATATTATGATCCATTATAATGTAATAATGCTACGCACATGTTACTAGAAAACAAACGGCTAGGTATAAAAATCAAACTGTTTATCTACAGTTCGTAGAAGATTGACGTGCTTATAATGCATTAATCGTAAAATGTTGAATGGATGTTTTATGTATAATTTATTCAGTAATAAATTAATGCCAATAGTACCTAGGGTTTATAACATGATTTGACTTGGCGCTGTTAGTTCGTACTGTTAGTTCGGCAAGAATATGCAATGCTTGAACAGGCCTACACACAGGGTGAGCGCTACCCAGCTTAAGTGGACACCTTTGGCAGTCAGTCCCATTTCTTTTCTAAGAACAAGACTGGATTCGCTATGCCGGGAACCTTGCGGAGGTTTATAAACTCCAACACAAGAACTAGCTACAAATTCGTAAGAAGAGCAATATTTAGTTTCAGGGTTGCAAGAGATTTAATTAAATTTTAAAATATATAGTCGAATACTTATTGGTATATCATAAATGCAGTCCTTTGGTACATGCGGTTATAAGTATACGGATTTATGTGCTGCTGAAATTACCGCATCGAAATTGGAACATTGAAACATTTGTGCAGACTGTGATTTACGCAACACAAATAATTTAAAAATAAAATGCCGGAAATCCCAGACTCGCAGTATCCTTTGGGGACAAAAAAACCTTTTAAGAGCACCGCTCTTCAAACTAGTACAAATCCGGCGAATTCCAAACGGATGGTAAGTTACCAAGTGCCGTTTTAAACAACGTGCCATTTGGATGTCTCAATAAAGACATTGTTTGACACATGATGCCTCGACCACTGTTTACCAACATACTACGCGCCATCAGCAAGGTTGTTCACCTTTACACAATACAACCAAAGAGGCTGCGTTCCAAAAAGGTTTCGAGAAAGATCCTCTTCGCTGCCGTTTTAAAACAATTAATATCGAGTTAGCCAACGCAAATGAGACTCATGATGTTGACCAAAATTTTCCATGAGTGATTTATTTTACGATTTCATTATTATGAACAGTACTGGTGTTTTGCATAGACGTACTGGACACAGATTTCAAGCAAACTCAGTAAAAAGCCATAGCTTAAGACTATTTGCAATTATTTTGAACGATAGTTTATTCATTTAATAAGGCTTAAACTTAATTACACTTGGTTAAAGCGGCGGTTTTAGTATTCTATAAATATACAAAATCCTTACTTTAACCATTCTTATAACGTCATAGGGTTTTATAAGGTATCCATGTGTCTATACACACAGCTAAGTAGAAAATATATAGAAGGATTCTAGGAGATGTAGTGTATTCGTACATCAAAATGACCGAACATTTAGGTTTGTGTATCTCGTGTTAGTGTGATGAACTTGCGGACAATAGAGCGTTGCGCGTTGTCGCAATTCGCAGAACTGATATCAACAGCAGGCTCTCACGACCTACAATACAACTGTGTGACCACCGCCTACACAAATGTGCACGTGTGTGTGTTTGGTTTGACACAGGAAAAACACACGATTCGCAACAAGACAATAATAATACGATAATAATGTAATAATTGCTTGGTTACATCACGATCTATTATAATAAACAAACAATAACACCGTTTTATTTGTCTGTGAAGACACATTATCATAAGGTATGGAATGAATTTCATTTTAATATTTTACAATATGTCTGCGTCATTATGGATTGTTCTGCGAAATTCTTGCAATCGGGCACAATTCTTCCGCCGCCGGATCTCGTCGGTCGAGGTCAATTTGCTAATTCGCACGCATATCTAATATTTATTCAATAATCGACCTTTTTAGAGGACAATATGCATGATAAACATATAAATATTATGATGACATAATTTAAGCTTGACCTCAAAAGAACCGATTAATAATATAGGTGGTGGTATACCTAGTTGCGGTGTTTTGATGCGGCAGGCAGCGATAGCCGAGTGGATAGACCAACAGACTGCCATGCAGAGGGTATCGGGTTCGAATCCACGGCGCGCACCAATGACTTTTCGGAGTTATGTGCGTATTGAATTGTTAATTATCGCTTGTCCCGTGCCTCGGAGAGCACGTTAAGCCGTCGGTCCCGGTTGTCATGAAGATCTTTGACAGTCGTTACAGGGCGTCAGTGCCTTCTAAATAAACCGACACTAGTCTAAACCATGGAATATCGCTATCCCTTCGGGTTGCGGAGGTCAGACAGGCAGTCGCTCTGTGAAAAAGCTAATATTCAGCCAAATCCGGTTAGACTAGTAAGCGGACCCCAGATTGAAACTGGGATAACGCTAAGAGAAAGAAGATTACCTTCCATGTACAGCACCAAGCATTACCAAACTAATCAGTTCGTAGCAAAATTGATGTCAAACTTCCAAAAGACCTTTACCAAATTAATTGATTGGTTGATGTTCTATATTATTGACCTTAATCGTTAATATTGTACAAACAATCAGTTCTATTATTAGGTTAACTATTTTACCATCCAAGGCTTTTAGGCTAGGAAACAATGGATAACTTCGAGGACGTAAGAATCCATAGGTCTTGTAAACCATTGGTGCTGAGAAATAGTTACAAACTAACAAGTCATTAGGAAAATCTTACAAAGAGCTTAGTACTTTGAAGTTTGAAACTTTATTCAAATACAGTGGAATATGTTAAGATGATGTAAATCTTAATATATAAAATCCTTGCGTTACTTACTGACTGACAGACACGCTACAGACGAAACTATTGGGCGCAGGAAGCTGAAATTTGGCATGTATGTTCCTTGGGGACCGTAGGGGTGCACTAAGAAGGGATTTCCCGAAATTCCCACGGGATCGGCCAAAACGGGTAAATTTAAAAAAATGCAGGCGTAGTTGCTGGCGTCCTCTGGTTTAAAGTATTTCATTCGGTTTGGGCGATTCTTGACGAAATATAGTCCATAGCTATACATATAATTACCGATTGAAAATTACGCGATGGGACAAAAGAAATACGAGTAGAAACGCACCCAGTTGCCATTGCCATATCAATGTTAACGGCTAAACTCAACATACCGGCTACTCAATTACTAATAACGTTGTTGAAGCTCATTAGTTTCAGCCTAATTCTGTTGGCATATTGCAGTGCGTGAAAAGGTTAAATGCGTTGTAGCGTGTGGTAACCTGAATTGTAATAGTGTGTCAAGTGCGGGACCGCAGTTTTGTCCATCATAAGTCACCGTGCATCGCGCTCCGCTCAGCTTTCTACCGCGTAATAAGCTAACAACACAGTGTTGTCGACGTGTCAGCAACTGTGTCAATGGCCCTCACACCAACAACGAACTAACATAATTGTACAAAAATGGATTTGGATAATTGGCAATTTATATAAATGGGTATAAATCAATATTGCGTGGTAAAATACTTAGGACGTTAGTAAACCTTAAATCATTAAGCGTCCCGATCAAGGGGAAATCGGTAAGTTTTGCCAGATCTCTAAAGTTTCGAAGGTATTGTAGCGGCTGCTGACGCTACAAATTATATACAAGGCACGATATTGTCATAGTGCGACGTAGCAGTCGTCTTCCCGCTCTTGTATAGTTAGGTCGTAGTTATGTAGTTAATTTATATTGTTATGTGGTACCACAGTAAAGTATATATTTTCTTCTTTTGGCATCTTTCTTTCTTCACCCAACACAACATCTTTCTGATACCCCTACAGTATCATCGACGCAAATCACATATTGGCACACGTGAGTGCACGTGACAATGCTAATTAAACATAGCAGTTATTGTGGTTTAGGTATGTCAAAACAGGATAAAATAATGCGGAGTATTAATTACAATATCAGTTTACCGCAAAACGGGTGCGATCCGTTTTCGAAGCACACTCATGCATCCTTGAAGCATATGTACGAATACTGTTGGTACTTTGTTGAGAATATCTATTGTTTCAATTGTGAACAAAGCGATCTTTGTGCAAGTGCACACACATACAAACACGTGCACTGATGCGCGCCTGATTTAGGATTGCGTCGTAATTTCGGTGTTATTTAAGTTTGTATTTTTTTGCGGTTTCCGTTTCGGGTTTGCATTATGGAAACGCAAAATCAAAAACGGCCTATTTTCTTTTCAGATTGCATTTTTCCTTGGGTACAGTACAGCAGCTCTTGAGAACGTTCTGATACCTAAATGTAGAAGTGCCTCAATTTGTAAATAAAAGAAACCTCGAAACTTATGATTACTTCAAATTCAACAATTGGATGCTGATCAAAATATTCTAGCACCATGATAGTTTTGTATGACGATATGAAGGCTACGTTATTGCGAATGGTTTGTGCATGAAGGATCGTTACCGTTGTTATTGTGATTGCGCTCAAGCGTACTTTCACTTGCCGGTGCCTCACTCCCCTCCTCCCTCACCTCACAGCCCCCTCTTGCCCGACAGCGCTGACTCGCCGAAGTTGCGCTCGGGTCAACCAGTCACGACACTGCGTTTAACGAGTAACCAAGGAGATTCAAATATAAGTATCTCTTACAATTGTACCTACATACTCAGGTCTAACCTTTTCAAACGATTTATTATGCACGCAAATATTTTAAAGTGAGTATAATGGACCGTATAAGTAATGCTAATAACAGTGCTATTTGACAGCTATATCTAAGCTATAGACACAGGACAATAACCTATTAAAGCCAAGGTATGTTCTAGATGGGTTATTGACCATCGTGGAAATGATTTGCAGTAAAAAGAGAGGTCGAGATGAGTCAATTATGAATAACGGATTTCTACGACAACAGAGTAGAATCCCTAGCAGCATCCAAAAATTTGATTTAGATCAAATCGACTCAATCTACCCACAACTTAAGTACCAAGCGTTCGGTCGACTGTAATATCCCAAAATATTTGTAAGCAGTGCTTTTGCGGTTCCTTAACTTTTCACCGACAGGTATTGTGGTTTGGAGCATCTTTAGGAACATAAAAAGTATGCGATTATGACTTAGTAATACAAATGTTGGTTCTTTGAACCCATTCCTTAAACGTTTATAAAGCTCTCAGCGACTCAGCAACTACCGTAATGTTTGTGCAGTGAAAAGGTTACTCATTTTAAAAGATCAAAATGAGGTTCTGTACTATTTCCCTTGGGTTGGCCGTAATATCCATAATGCATAAATTATATCTACAGCTAAGCAAGCAGAATAGTATAATTAAATCATTGATTACGATAAACAAGCTTTACCACGTTCCAGAAACATTAGAACAATAGAACGTAAAACGACTATATTTATATATTGTTATTTAAAGTTGTTTGCTCGTCACAGTTCTGAGTAAACAGGTGAGTTTTAAGTTTAATTTATATAATTTCATACTAAAATGAGGAATAAGTACCGATATACCTTACCAATAACTACTTATCATCGACAAGCAGTAGCCGCTTGCAAATGCTAGTCATCTATAGATAATAGTCAATCAAACAGCAGAGAATATAGGAGTAGAAATATGGAGGACAGAGAGCAGTTTCTGTCTAAAGCACCCGGTCAACCGTGACGTAACAGCTTTCCTTCAAAACAATACACGCATTTTACAACGGGTTAAAATATATTTGTTTATAAACGCTAATGCTAGGAAATACTGGTGCTATCTGATAATATTCCTGCGTGTCATAGGTAATAAAAGAACCTTGATAATATAGAGTTTATTGAACAGCCAATGATAAATCAAGTAAACGCAGGATATAGTTATCTTAATATATAAAATCCTTGCGTTACTGACTGACTGACAGACACGCTACAGCCGAAACTATTGGGCGCAGGAAGCTGAAATTTGGCATGTATGTTCTTTGGGAACCGTAGGGGTGCACTAAGAAGGGATTTCCCGAAATTCCCACGGGATCGGCCAAAACGGGTAAATTTAAAAAAAAAATGCAGGCGTAGCTGCTGGTGTCCTCTAGTAAAAATATAAAATATGTCAGCGTTAGAGCGAGGCGTAAGTAGAGTTAGTGTCGAGGTCAATTTAGAATTACATACTGGATAGGTACTGGGATGCGAGGGTCTGACGGTGAGTTATCGCCTCCATGGCCTCGAGTCCCGAGCACTCTGAAAGAACTGTATTAGCTTCAAAGAACGCTCGGAACACAGTATTGTTGATTGCAACAGAAGGTACTACGATTCTGCACTCGTCTAAAAATACAAAAGCCTTGCTTTTGTATTTTATTCTATGACTAGCTATGCTTTTTAGTAGGTATTCGTTTATAAGTATTTTTTTCATTAAATTTTGTATCGTCTCCTGCTGACCCGTTGGTGCAAGATTAATTTAATAGTGTTTATAGGTATCAAATTCAAGCTGAAGGGTTTTCCATGCATTTCAATCTAGCTGACATTCAGATTATATTATAGATACTTTCGATGCTTACATAAGCTGTAATAACACCAAATTCAATCGCTACTTAAATAGGCTTATTTGGCTGCTTGAATAATGTACTCCAAAAAACGAAACTTACGAGATTATCCCATTCTGTCAAAATTACTAATACAATGACCTGTTGTCATGAGAAACTGTAAAAAAGTAATTCGGAGCGTATCGGATTGATGTCACGAGTGTCGTACGAATCGACGAACCGACTAAACTTTCAAAATCAAGAAAACCAGTCAAGCCTAACGGTATCAATTCTGGTTGTACGCACTGTTTATTATTAGGTCTCATAATTTTGCAAAATGTAGGTACGAATGTTGCAAGTCTTCCCATGGAAGGCGATGCTGTAAGCAGCATTCAGCTTACAGCATAGCCTTCGACGGAAGAATTGCAACATTTTGCTTGTCAAGAAAAACGAAACCATTTAATTTACAAACAAAACGAAATAACTGTACTCGTGCATAAAATTAACAAGAAAATAATTGATAATTGATGAAAACAGCTTTTTTAACCGTACACAACGAATTCAATTGTGGGACTCTACATTTAAGTAGAGTAGATTCTTTAATTTATTATGACGCAATTCAAACAAATTGTCTTATTCAAATCTTATAATCAAATCACAGGTACTAGTCAATGGTCACGTAAATGAAATACTGTTGCCTCACCTACAACGGCATTAGTTTATAAGGATTATTTTTAATTATGGCTTTTGATGCATAATTAAGTTGAGCGTCATGGCCTCATTGATGCAATCACCACTGTTTTGGAATAATTTTGTTTCTTAAACATCAAGTTATACAACCTCACTTATAACGTAGACAATTTTACGCATAATAACAACACTCTTTGTGGCGTAAACTTAAATTACCATGTTAAACGCGTGCGGTTTGATAATTTTACCAAATATTCCTAAATAGCGTAGGGGCCGAGACAACAGATATTAAGCAAATTAACCTTAATTGCTTTTGATATTATTTTATTTGTATTGTGTAAGAGTTGACGTAAATGTTACACCATTGAAAAAGGTAAAAGACGAAGTGAAACGAGAGGCAGGAAGCGCGTACAGCCACACATATCGTATGTAGAGCGCAACACTCGTAATAGCGCGCGGGCGCAGCCGCAGTCGTCTCCCCCCCCTCCCCCCTTCACGCGCCCGATGCGATCTATGTGTCAATTTGGTAACGAAAAATTGTGCAACGACACGCATATGCACGAACATTTAAATAGCATTAAACCTTCAAGCGAAGGTAAAACCTCGACAAATACTAAACTATTAATCTTGCAGCGCGAGTCGACGTGTAATGAAAATAACAATAGAGGAAAATAATTACAGTTATGAATGACATCATGTACATAATTATATGTTTATATAATGTACCATTTACCTTACGATTATAATTATTTTCCTTGTTATTTACCTTGTCAAGTTAACATTCGACTGACCAATATTTTATTCAATTTACAATGTAACACTAGACTATTCACATCGAAATCTATGCTTCAGTAACATTTATGTAAGATTTCGCTTAAAAAAAGCCTCCTTAATTTTTTCAGATATCCTATAAAGGAGACAATATTAGCCCCTTAAAAAATACGATTCTCTCTTCCCGAATAATATAACAGCGATCCAGAGGTCCTAGGCTGGAATAAACTTTCGCCCTCAAATGTGACTTATTATCTACCTCCTTCAACGAATTCTGTACGTTAATAATTTTCAACAAGTACAATTTTCAAGGTACAGCAAGTATTAAAAGCTTCTATTGTTATACCGCTAACAAAACCTCATATAATATGTGCTATAGATATACATACATGTGTCATTTGTAATGTGACACGCAACAGCTTAGTCGCATCAGCATTATGTGACATAGGACTTGTTACAAAACAAAAACTAAGTCTCGAAGGTTCTGTAATGTAAGATGCTCTTATCGCCTGTGGAACATACCTATTGCATTTTTATATTCACAAATATATAACGTGTATGTTAACAGGTGAGGCCTAGCAAGAAAGGCGAATTTGCTTTATTTAAGAAGGGTTAGAACACTTTAACAAAAATAAAGTTTAAGAGTTGATCGTAGCACATAGGCGTTCGTAAGAGATGCGTGTATGTTTGTAAAACAAACACCCGAATCTTCAACTTGGGAAATGGCTTTGCATTATTCCTTTAGGCTATTAAGATTTCAATTTAGCCTGCCAACAGTAAAGGTATCTCCGAGCCCGTGGACAAAAAGCGTGGTGTCCAGTCCAATGAATAGACATAAAACAAACTATTCAAACAGCAGGACAATGGCAAGTAGAGAACATGATGCTCGCCAAGTGTGTTGTGCGGGGGATGGAGGGGGTTGGGAGGCGGTGGCGACCAGGTATGCGCTCTCGCTCCAGCGGCGCGCTATCGCCGCGACCGTTCCACCGCGGTGATCGGCACGCAACTTACCTGCTCAAATCCGTCATCCGACTCAACGATACACATACTTCACAATTATCTTGGATTCCGTCAACTTAACGTTATCTTGTCTTTAAAATTACTTTTTTAGTTTATTACAAAGTTGTTGTGAAATATACAGAAAATCTTTAGCGCCAGCAACGATTAGGAAAGGTTCTGGTGTTCATAAAATCAGGAATGTAATGCCAACGGGCTCACTTTGGAGCAGCATTCCTGATTCCATAAGCCTCTAGAACATTTCTTTATACTGTCGCTACTGGTGATGTCTGTATGAGTCACGTGCTTATCACTCAAATTTAGCTACATCTATTGTCAATTTTATGTAGTCGAACATCTGGTGAATAAAAATTGGCATTAATCAGGGGGCCAATTCTGCTATTTTTATATGACATTGATATCATATTTTGAATGGATTTAAAAGCGGTATTCTGATAACCTTATGTCATTATCGTATAATTTAAAATAAACAGTTCGTCGTTGACACATACGATCTCGTTACAATTTCATTCAAATATCATATAATTTAGAAGAATACGCTTTTTGTGACGTAAGTATGACACTGACATGATATTGCGACTATATTTATTTAGCGGAATTGGGCCCCTGGTTTTAGCTGGAGCAATGCAGGATGTGTTAGACTTTTGACGCATAACAAACGACAGTAAAAATTCACATAGAAATTCAAGTAGTATCTTGGGTGATTTTCATTGTCTGTATGACCTCATACTTTTATAGCGTATACAATGAGAATAATGGTGTGCATGTGTGAGACAATGCTGGGTCAACAATGTTCAAGTACAGTAGTGTTGATATTCAAAGCTGTGGTTATGTGACGGCGGTGTCGAGAGTTGCGCGGCCGGCGCGTATCGGGGCCGACGCGGCATCAGTCCCGTTACAACTGTACCGCGGCTCTCCGTGTCGCCGCACATGCACTCGCCTGCACACAACACAATAAGCCACTATCTCGTCTACTCTATCTAGTGACACGTCTAAGCTTACCACTTCGCACGTATTTAGACTGTTACCAACGATTTCATCGCTATGTCCTTTCTACGGTTTAAGTGACACTGGATTCCATTAAGATAGATACACCTGTGACGGAAGCTTTCTAATATCCTATCCTAATATACATTAACACAGGATGATAAAGGCAAGGCATAAACCAATGCTCTAATATGTAATTACGTATATAGTCCTCACTGTGGCTTGTAGTACTCATGGACTTAGCAGTGAATACATAGTGCAGCTTATATAAGATGCTTCCTAAAATTTAGAATTTATTTGCAAAGAAAATTAAACTATTACTAGGTGACTATATAAAATAAAACAATAATTTCTATACACAAGTACCTAACAAATAAAAACCAGTACATAAAAAGGCAAAGAAAATTTTTAAAGAGCGTCATGGAAATCCTCCCCATCGCCATCAATTGGGAGCGTGCCCAGAATGCTGGCAGCATTTCCACGTTGTATGGCAATGCTGATCTTTTGTGCCAAATACAGGCCAGCCTTCTGGTCACGCGAGGCGTCAACCAATCTATTTGAGAGATCTCTATAAAGAGGTCCCGCACTTGGACCCCATGGTCCCAACATTTCGACTCCAAATGGCTCAAATACATAATCCCCTACTAGGTTTATGTATTTGTGCCGTTTGAGAGACTCCGCTGTAGCAGCAGCAGCGCCCGCACAATCTGCTGTGCTTGCTTACTTGGAAAATACCATTACGTGTTTATGAACGTGGAAAAGTAGGTATAAGATCCTTCATCACGCCATAAAGATTTTATATACGCAAGCACCATGATATTGTACCTTAGAATTAAACTACAGTAATGAAAGAACAATTATAACCGATAATTTAGACATCTCGTTGATTTCAGTTATATAATTATAACATAGCAGTTTGAAAATCTAATTAGGTAAATAACTAAGAGCCTGGTGTAAAAAATGAATGCATTATGAATTTATGTGCGACATTGTTTTGGACACTAAAACATTGTAGAATATCAGCACAGAATATACAATGGACGTATGTTACAAACCATAACGAGTACTGTACAGTAGTACCGTGGAATAACTAGGCCACGGACTTCACAGCTGTTCAAGTTTATGTCCTAATCAATCTGGTAAGTGCAGTACTGCAGCGTAAAATGCAGTAAACCTACTTATTTCAGTTACTTAAAGGAATGGAACAACTATTACAAATACTTTCCATATGTAGCACTCATATTTATTTCACATAAAGAGGATTATGGAGTTATTAATAGCCAGCCAGACGTTTACCTTTGTTCCTAGTATTATTTTAGGCCACAATTCGAAGAACTGTATATTTAGCTAATACCCTTTCGGCAATCCATGAAATTTCTGATTAGTGATGTATGGTAGAGACGGTTGAGAACGTCACGCATTTAGAACTTTGAAACCAAACTTTTCAAACAAATATTACAATTTTGAGGCAGATAATTTTGACAGTTAATAATCGTTACATCATAAATAGGTAGAGCAAACAACTTGTGCTAAGTTTACACAAAATAAGTGAACATTTCATTTCAACAGGGAGCAAACTTTATACTTAGAGACCGCAAATAACTTTTCCAATCTTCACCGAGGAAACAAACTAGCACGTACTACGACACCCAACAGATTTGCAGTCTTCGAGTTAATGATGACATATTGTTATCAAAAATAGGTTAAGTATAGAAGAAACCCTGGTCCAAACTGGTATTCCGCTAAAACCGCAACTGAGATGAGTACACAACATGAAAGACAGTTTGTGTTACTATTCTTTGGTAAGATGCTTTTATAAAAGCTCCTTCAGTTCTTCTTGATTCAATGTGCTCTCGAACATGTAGACAGATACGTACTTAAACTGCACTGAACCCTTTTATCCTATCGTCCAAATAGCTTTTATTGGATTTCTAACCTTCCATAAGTAAACATTTAACATCAGAAATTTCTAGATGATAGTTACAATGGAAAAATACAGACTTGACATATTTACAATAATTCTTCCATTTAGATGTAATTATCAGTTGGATAGCTCGTGTTACATGGTTAGCCTATCAATTAGCATACAAGTGCTAAATGTGCAAGCGACATGCGCTAGTCATGTATTACATGTAGTGTTGGCATAGCTCAACAGTACTAGGCCTTATGTTTATTTATCCCTAGGGATGACGGGGCAGATCATACAGATCCGAGTTATCGAACGCGAGGCATCTTGGGCACAAGTTGAGGTCGCAACATTTTGTCACTTGACTTATGAAGATGTCGTGTGCTTCGATATTATCTTGTTCATTGACTTTCGTTGCAACTTAACAACACTTAGAACGGTTCTTAAGACAATGGCTGCATGAGTAGCGAAGCTCTTTAGATGTGGCAGGTAGCCTGACCTATGACAGATATCTGATCGCATGTTCCAATAAAATGCTGAAATGATTTAAAACTGTCGAAAGCCAATGAAGACGATAACAATATTATATTGATTAAAGCTCAAAAATTAAATTCTCCCAGCTTGTCCAAATCCATGAGTACCGCATTTTACTAATTTACATTTAACACAAGAAAGCCATCTTTAAAATGGCCGCTAAGTTTCACTATTGAATATTACGATTCAAACATTGCTACGTCTGTCAATTTACGGTATAGAGTTATTTGTGAAGAGGCAGAAGTGCCAAATACATTAATATACGTGTTCTTTAAACAAAATCTAATGAATACTGCTTTCTAGCGAGCTAAGACCGGTCTTAATTCGGAATTGATGCTTGTTCTCGTTTTTATTTATTTTGGGGTCGTTAATGAATATAACAGCGTTGTCATTATTTAAGAGCCAACTTGACAAGTTGTGAGAAATGGCAGTCAATTGCTTGCGGTTAGTATAACAGGTTTACAAATTAAATGCAATTAATGCTTATGACGTTATGAGGTAAACTTCATATACTTCATTAGCTACAATTTTAAATTAAGATCAATTAGTTTTTAAACAGTAACTTCGTTTGCAGAGACGCTACAACTATTATTCGATACCACTCCATCAAACCGCTTTATCGATTGCTACCAAAATATCTGCGCTCATTTTAAAATCACGTCATTCTTTATGATCAGAATTACAGTTTTGTGTAATATCACGGAACCATTTTTAAATCTAATAAAATAATTCATATTCAGCCATGCGCCGGCCTATTTTATTACTAACCTCGGATATGAAAACGGTAGGTATTACAATTTTATTATACGTAGAGGCAAGATATATTTCTAGGCAAGGATGGAACAAACATATGCATAAGGAAACTTATATACACAGAGTATTACATAAAATTGCAGGCAGTCTAAATTTAGTGTATTGTGCTTTATAAAACTAAAAGTTTCAATGTCTTTGTCAATCATGCAAACAATCACTAGACACCTATATTCAAGGTCAATGCATTCAGGACCGATTGTTAAGATAAACGTTTTAGAGTACTTTGTAGTAAGAATAAATCATTTAATTTTGGTATCTTTTAGAAAAATGATTACTCACATGTAAGACACGGCTAGTTCGAGGCACATGGAGGTCAGTGTTGCCGCATCTAATGTCGCTTAAGTGCTGTGTAATGATGATCGCAGGAAGTCAACCGATCACGTGGCAAACAAACACAGTTCATGAGATACTTTCTATTCCGCAGGAATATTTGGTAAGTGGTAAGTCTTGTTACGGTTTCATAGATTTCTCGCGATGTCAACGTTGTCAACTAGATGCTCTCTTTGACAGTTTCAGAATATATTTTAAAATCGCGGCAATGGTGTCGGTAGTCGGCACGAATGTACAACACTCACCCGTTTGGAACACTCACGAACGGCCACCAATACTTCTACAAGAAACGCTCTATGAACAGCGAATAATTGCATCACAACTGCTGAAGGTGAGCTCTTAATTAGTACCGTAATGAGTTCTCACTGTTGCCAACGCTCACTGAAGCCTATCTCATCCTCGATGTGCTAATTTCTAACGTTACAAATATTTAAAAATAAGATTCTTACCAACGTACTAGATGAAGCAAGCGATAAACGATATTCATTATCAGTTTCAATTAACGAGTAGCGAAATATTAGACATTTGGACATTCAAACGGTGGAAGTGTTTTGGAGCTTGCAACTGTCCGAAATTTAAGTTCATATGATTTATGTCTGCATTGCAGTGTTTGAACTATTGGCACAGTGGCAAGGTTGGTATGGATTACACTGGTTGGTATATATCGCTGTGGTTGGAAAATTGCTTAGAGCAGCATGGTAGTGGGTGGTGCACGTCTCACGGTGATCGATACCGCGCGATACAGTCGACTGGCGCATAACGACACGAGCCCGACTTACCATCCGACCTGAGGATGCCATACACATGTATGCGAAACGTGACATAAACAATCGGACATTGTAAAGCCAATTGAAAAATGAACAGCAATAACATGAGCACGTTGTGACGTCTAGTGTCTGTATAACGTGTCGAAACGGCTGTCGATCATTGCTAAGTGTGTTGTCTCGTGTCAAGCTGTGTCGGCTAGGCTTGGCTTTAGGCAAATCGACCGTGTAACATCTAATTATAATACGAATAGTGGCACAGAGCGATGAGGCTTCTCACTCACCGCCTTCACTTTGATGTTCTAATTATTCAAGTTAACTAATTATATTGCGAAACATAACAGCCTGTCATTATTTAATGCTATTTAGCTTAATTGAGCTTTGTAATGATTTATTGGTGACCAAACTGGTCAAACAAATGTCAAAGCATATACGCTGTCTAATCGACATATTGCAACTCTGATCTTATACTAATATATAAAGCTGAAGACTTTGTTTGGTTGAACGCGCTAAACTCAGGAACCACTGGGCCGATTTGAAAAATTATTTCAGTGTTAGATAGCCCATTTATCGAGGAAGGCTATAGGCTATATAACATCGCGCTATGAGCGACGGGGGCGGAGCAGTAGCCTTAAAAAACGCGGGTGTAATCGCGGGCATCCTCTAGTAATACAATAAAAGCTCATAACATATTTTCAGTCTATTATCGGATGGGTTCGGTATTGTCAACCGTTTTCAACCAAAGCCTCGTATACGTCCTTTTCCCGATCATTGAATAGCATTGTTTAGTAGCTAACTACAGCTGTTCATGAACAGCTGTACACATAGAACCGCATGTTGTTGATAACATGCGGTTCTAGTTATTTGGTACACATCAATATAGCGCTAAAGTGCATTTTATTATTTAGATTTATTACAGAGCTGTTTTGCGTGCATGAGAAATGGCTCAGAGGTAAATATGTAAGTTGTCTAACCTTTCCGTTCTTACCTCGCAGCACGAAAACCGATGCAATGAATGTATGTAATTTTGCAACTGTATTTGAACGGTTCAAGACTTTCAAATAAATGGTATCACGACGCAAAATGAATGTGAGACACAAACTTGTTATGTATGTAGGTAATTAATTTGGCTACTGGCGCCCACGGAAGTAACTAGTGTTATTTTTGTCTTATAGCCTTAACATCAACGCAATTAATAGTGCTGCTGTTAAAACATAAACTATAATTTATTTTTTATTTTATTTATAGTCTCACGCCTGTATCCCCGAAGGGTAGGCAGAGGTGTAAATATTACACCCACATTTCGCCATGAATTTTTAGGTCCCACGTCGGTCCCACGCGAGCCTATTGCCGTTACCGGTCACATCACCAGACTCCGGGCTGCTACTGAGTATTCGGAAAAACCCAGTACCACTTTTGCCCGACCTGGGAATCGAACCCGGGACCTCTGATCAGCAGTCGCATATGCTATCCACTGGACTACGGAGGCAGTCACATAAACTATAAACAATTTCAAAATTTATTTCTGGCACGTCGAGTCTTGTCAATTAGGTAAGTAATTGCTTCTCATATTGCAGCGTTGAATTGTAACTTTCTAAATAATTTTTAAGCTTGAGGTAATTGCTTCTAAAATCTTTACTTGAATTCATTATTTCGGCACGAAGCAATAAAATGTGAATGGCTATAGACATAGAGTATCTAGTCAATATGGCCACGATCAGACAGAAGTCTATTCAAAGCTAAATTGAAGCTTCAATTGTAGCACAGAGGCACATGTGACATGTTAACACTCGTTTGCCACATTGGACTGAATCGGTAATAGCTGGCAGTATTCAGTTCAGTTTTATTACTTTCTAGATGCAACACTACAGACCGACATCAATTTAAAGATCTATTGTTTAGCTAGAAGACCTTGACCCCTATTACCAATATTGACCGCCAATAAAATATTGATGAGAACAATACTCATCCCTTCCTCATTTAAGCTAATTGAAGAAGGCGAAACTTCTAATGATTCAATTGATTTATTCCTAACAATAGCCGAGCAGAATCGCTGATGTTTTGTCAAGAGTTCCTCAAAAGTTTCAAAACCGAAAAGACAGAAGAAATAATTTCAATCGCCCTTGACAAGTTGAGATTCTGACCAGTTTTCTAGTTCTGGTCATGTGCTCGTCACTGGAGTTGCAACAACTTCCGTCTTCACCACTTCTTATATTAAAATTATCAGCAGTTAGATGGCGTTTGTTGTTTATTTACAACAAACATTCGCTGTCCAACTCCATAGCAAACATTACAAAGACAACTTACACCATCGTATTACACCGCTTGGAGAGTATTTATGTTCCACAACGTTGATAAAGTATAATTGCAACGTTGCACACATTGGCGTGGTTATGCCACCATATGTTGAAACCTTCGATTACGAACTGTGGTCGCTGCGTGTCCATATGCAGTTCCGTTATAAGCTCTTAATGATTATTGTGATAAGAAGAGACACTCACGCTACAAGTCCTCCAAGGAAAGCGACGGGCCCACCGCCAATAAGTCTGATCTTCCGGTGGCACGAGTCGAAGAGCGAGAGCCTCGCGTGTGGAGGCGGCGGCAGGCCCACCATGCCGCCGGTCGTAGCAGAGCGCAGCATCACGTCACATGCCCCTGCGACACTCACTCTCTAGGCCCGCTCCTGGGGCCAAACTTAGCACAACACTAACCGGGCGCGAGAGCGCGACAAACAACAGCTGAGAGCGTGTCCGCTCCACCGAGCATCGCAACACATGTGGTGTGGCACGCGGCCTGCGCGGGACTGTTCCGAGTGACGGAGAGCCGCCGCCGCGCGCCCCACACACCCGCCTCGACGCCTGACCCCACTCCTAATCTGTCTGACGTGACTTTGAAACAGCGATTCTATCGATTCTTTTTTCCCGTTTTGTTTTGACGGTAACTACACTATTTTCAGTATTCCTATATAAGGACATTTGTGCATTGTAGAACCAGTTTTAACTTAGATCAGCACTTGTAACTATTGTTTCCCGAATGAATGAAGGTTGTATTTCAATTCACAAAGTTCTCAGGTAAAGAGAACTTTACAACTCACCGTAACATCGTCAATCATTACAACTACACTAGCAAATTATATACAAAGGTAAAGTAACAAATGGTTGGTGTTGGTACCTGCATTGTTATATTTCATTTTGATCAAATCTTGGAGCATTCAAAGAAAGATAGATTGTTTCGTAGAAAAATAGAAATTGTTATGAATAGGATGTTAAAGCAGGCGGCAACACCATAAAGTGGCACAACAAAGTCACAAGGAAGTAGCGCAGTATAGTGGGTCGCGTTCGCGATCAGCTGACTTAACGGCGACCAACGACGCAGGAGGTGGGGGATGAGGAGAAATCAATGGCGTTTATGTGCTTTATTTTTGTATGCTTCATTGTTCTGTTCCAGTTTGTAAATATAATGTGGTACATTCTAGAATACATCCGAATTTGGACGATTTTGACAAATGTGACCGCATTGGCCGTATTTTAAATAACTTGTAGCAAAAAACTACAGTGTTGTGTTCATAAAATGCTAAATTTACCGCAACTCAAGTATGACTAAAAGTACGTATAATTAGGTAACCGCAAAACAGAAACAAAAGAAAAAGGTTTTACAGCTGTACAGGTGCCGATAACGTCGATTTTTAAACTATTCTATTGTTTAGCATGCAATCTGTGTCGCAACCACACAATTGTATGTTAAACACAACCGCTAAAGTACGTTGTGTGCCACGTTTAGGTCAGTTTGGGCATTTGTTTTGTTTCGAAAACGTTTATGGCAATTCAAATATTTCCATCAGCTATTGCCAAAGGAATACGGTTATGTTTTCTTCTTTTGCCTTACTGCAATATTGTGCGCTATGGTCGTGCGGTCTGATTGTAACGTCAGTCAGTCTCGATTAGAACAGATTCAATCTAAACGCAAGACGATCCATGACGATTATAGGCCAATCGAGCATTTGAGGACGCTTCCATTTGTGACTTGAAACTCGGATCATAAGCATAGAAGCGCTGAATGGGATTTGAGCATACAGCAAATAGAGTTGTTTGGCCACACTACCAAACAGTACATTCAACTCGTTTTTGTCATTGTTTGTTTGGCACTTATAAAACCAATTAAAGTCAAACATCATCGGTAGATCAAATAAACCAACCATGAGAGAATAAAATTGTCGGATTTATTGCCTTGGATGTATGGTAATCATGTACGGTATGCATGTTTACGCGCTCCGCAGCCGAGATGTATGGTTGTCGCTAGATTGTGAGCGAACTCGTCGCCACCGGTACCCATCGGATCAATGCACCATATCAGCCAGCATTGATCTGATTACGTAGATAAATCACGAATTGTATACTCTGCGCTATTCAATAGAAACGAACTTCGCGTGATTTCCTAGTTATTAGTAAAGGTCAATTACCTTGCATAATGTGCTCACTAAAGCAATTCAGGATAACCCATTACCTGCTTCATTTTCTACAAAACTCAATTGATTAACGAATAAATTTACGAAGTCAGTAAAAGTCGCATGGTAGAACTCTAATTTTACCATCTAGGCTATGTTTTTTTAAATATTGCTGTTGTATGTTTTTAAAAATATACGACGAATGCCATAAAATTTACTAAGTGGACATTTCTAAGAGCTTGGATACAGTGATCAAAATCGATGGACGGGCAAGGTTGAAGTGGTCTTCAATAAACATTTATTAATTAAGTGACGCCAATTCGGTCAATGCTGAATATATTGACCAGTTTGGTGGCAGCGTTATTAATTTCGAGGATTTCATTTCCGAGTTAGACTTTGGATTATTCACATAATGTATGCGAACAACAAGTCGAGTGAATTTGATTTTGTTGTTTTCCTTCGTTCGCATAATTCTTGCTTTCTTCGGAAAGGCAATCGCCGATTTTCTTCTTCTGTAGCGATACATATCTCACTTTCAATTTGATTTGATTTTATATACTTAATGCATTAGAGTAACCTCTTTTAGACAATATGCTATTTGTTTGATACAACATTTCCACTAACTTTATCATTAATATTTAGGACGAATTTAGAAACAGTATCATTTCTTTTTACGTATCCAAATACTCGCCCTAATTTATCAGTTTCTCGAAAGAGGGTAGTCTTGTGGTTTTGCTTAATGTTTTTATTTATTTAGGTACTCCAAATTCGAAGAAAATCCTAAGCTTGCGGCGATATTACCATGTAAAATTATAGGTCGATATCAACATAGCGATATGAAATGAAGTAACAATGCTGTCTCTGCACTGCGCCATACAGAAGTATTTTCACAGCTGTAGAATTTTATAACAGTAAAAATGGTTTTACAAAATAAACACTTGGTCATATAGAGTTGTTACTATAGTAGAGTATATGTAAAGCTAAAGCAAACAGGTGGCATGACGATATGTTAGCAAGTCATGCCGAATACGCATAAATTGTGATGGTCCGATTAAAATAAATTATGTTCTTATTTATTAGTTATCTTTATGGGATTCAATTAAAGTCATTTATTGTTATGACATCAGTTTACTTGGAAATTTATTGAATTTGATCTGACATAAAACACTGACTTGAAACAAGGAGCTTGGTTTTACGAGATTCTTTATCACGCGGTTTAAAGCTGAGATGTAAACTACCTGCACAGTTGCAGTTCATCATCAACATAATCGTCGTCGTTGTTGTAGCGTTATCCTGGTTTCATCCGGGAGATAGATAGATAGATAGATATACTCTTTATTGTACACCAAATAATATTAAAAAGTACACATTTTTTTAATTGGCTTATACTACAGCATGTACAAATGGCGGCCTTATCGCTAAAAGCGATCTCTTCCAGGCAACCTTTGGATGGACATAAATGGTGTGTAAGCAATCAAGTGTGGCGATGGTGTAGTTAATAAATAAAATAATATCAACTAATATACATACTGAATATACATAAATGTATAAATATTATATATCATACATATTCTACATAAAGACCATACACATATTATGTACATAAATTATTATATATAAATATATACCTATAAACTATACGAGATAGAATGTCATATATTTCATAATATCGTTATACTAAAAACTATGCTAAAATAAAGATACAGTGAATATTACTCATAAAGTAAGACCTGCATTCTAGGAGAACAGTGCATGATGTTAAATGGACAGGTAGTGCTTTTTAACATGCTTTTAAAAATGTTTAAGGATTCTGCTTTCCGAATCTCTAGTGGTAATGCATTCCACAGTCGCGCGGCCTGTACAGTAAATGATTTGCTAAAGAAATTTATGGAATGCGTTGGTATCTCCAGCGTCAAATTTTCAGACGACCTCAAGGACCTCTCATGTGCATCATTAAGGAACTTAAAACGTTCTTTGAGATAAAAAGGAGTACTGGGATTAAACAAGATATTATACAATAATGTAAGAATGTGAGTATTCCGGCGAAGACGAATCGGGAGCCACTTGAGTATGTTGCGAAATTCTGAAACATGATCATATTTGCGCAGTCCAAATATGAAACGTATGCAAAAGTTTTGAAGACGCTTAAGTTTGTCTAACTGCTCCTCAGAGAGGTCAAGATAGCTGACATCAGCGTAGTCAATTACGGGCAGAAGCAAAGATTGTGCAAGTGCAATTTTAGTGGCAGTTGGTAGGAAATTGCGTAACCTACGCAATGAGCCCGCCGAAGCAAATAGTCTGCGACTTGTTTCTTGCAGTTGAAAACTCCAAAATATGGTTTCGTCAAAGTAGATACCAAGATTTTTTACAGTATTACTGAACGGGATATTTTTGCCATCAAACTTGATTTGTGGTAAATCGGACCAGCAAATTTTAGACACCATGCGGGGACTGCCGACAATAATTAGTTGTGTTTTGTCAGGATTTACTATGAGTCCATACTGTTTACTCCACTCGCAAATCCGCGCCAAGTCTGTGTTGATAGTAGTACAGGCTATTTAAGGGTGCTTGTGTATAGATCTGTAAATCATCTGCGTAAAGGTGGTAGGATGAAAGTAAATTTTTGGAGTTTCGATGGAAATCGCTACTCCATGGTTATACTAGTCTCATAAAAGGCTATGGACTCCCCGTAGCAAAGTCACAGGTTTTCATAACAGCTGAGACTGCCGGATTTTCTGTATGCACTAAGAACCAAGAAATGGCTATTGTAAACAGTAGTCCATCCATAAACCTGAAGATGAAGAACGCGCTTAACTTGACAAATCGATAAATTCGTGCGGCCGCAACTGTATCGCTTATACATGTTAAGGTTATTTACAACAGCAACAAACACGATGAACATGACACAATTAAATTCTACCACAATAAGTGCCAGTATGCGTAACGAAGGGGTGCAAAGCGTGCGCGTGACCTTCACCTCTGCGCCACATTACTGCCGCAATTATGTCGCTTATATGTATTATGAACAGTCGCAACTGAGACCGGGCGTGAAAAATATCTTTTTTTTTTCACCAGTTTTCGGTGCTTTGCACCCTGCAAAGCAGCGCTGACCTTGACCTTAGCGGGAAGGTACTGCCGCAACTACGTCGCTTATATGTGTTAAGGACACTCACAACACAGACCAACCCGATGAACACGACAAAATTAAATTTTACTACCATGACGACCAGGGTCGCTGAAATTGCTTTATGTTATACTAGCTTTCGCCCGCGGCTTCGCCCGCATGAAAGTGAAATAAAGAGTTGCCTTTGTACTTCCCCAGGCTTCAGACTATCCATATCAAATTTCATCTCAAACGGATCTGCACATTAGCCGTGTAGCATACATATAAACAGGTCCAAACTACTTACTGTAAAAGACAAAGTTCATCTACATTAAATACTGAAGGCAATAAATCTATCAATTTGATAACTACTCTACAATGAGCATTGTAAAAAACATTTTGTTTTATGTTAAACTGTTTTATTACAATAAAAATTATGTAGTTAGAGGTTATGTACTAAAAGCTAAAAATTTATTCGGTAAGTCCTAGCTACCAGATCGCACTAATGTTCTCACCAATGTGGGGTATTGATCAGACAAATATAAAATAGTTGGGCAAGCGAAATTTCTATCATAATGTTTACTCTGGATAATATGCTACGCCCAAAACGATTTTTTTAGTTAATTTTATTTTCAAGTTTTTGCTTTTGTTGTTAGTTGATACTTCTCATTATCATTTCATAGTGATCCCTTTGCTACCAATCAGGCCCTGTCGTTCGATACCCATATTGAGGTATTTGTGGAATATAGGTAATTCGCCATTTTGTTGTGGCAGCCATCTTGAATTATTCATAGTGAGCTCTATTCTACCAATCGAACCCTTTCATTTGATACCCATATTGAGGTATTTGTGGAAAATAGGTAATTCGCCATTTTGTTGTGGCAGCCATCTTGGATTTTTCATAGTGAGCTATATACTACAAATCAAGCCTTTTCATTTGATACCCATATTGAACTGTTTGAGGAAAATAAGAAATCCACCATTTTGTCGCGGCGGCCATCTTGAATTTTTCATAGTGAGCTCTATTCTACGAATCAAGCCCTTTCATTTGATACCTATATTGAAGTATTTGTGGAAAATAAGTAATCCGCCATTTTGTGGCGGCGGCCATCTTGGATTTTTCATAGTGAGCTCTATTCTACCAATTAAACCCTTTCATGCGATACCCATATTGAGGTATTTGTGGAAAATATGTAATCCGCCATTTTGCGGCGACAGCCATCTTGGATTTTTCATAGTGAGCTCGATTCTACGAATCAAGCCCTTTCATTTGATACCCATATTGAACTGTTTGAGGAAAATAAGAAATCCACCATTTTGTCGCGTCGGCCATCTTGAATTTTTCATAGTGAGCTCTATTCTACGAATCAAGCCCTTTCATTTGATACCTATATTGAAGTATTTGTGGAAAATAAGTAATCCGCCATTTTGTGGCGGCGGCCATCTTGGATTTTTCATAGTGAGCTCTATTCTACCAATTAAACCCTTTCATTCGATACCCATATTGAGGTATTTGTGGAAAATATGTAATCCGCCATTTTGCGGCGACAGCCATCTTGGATTTTTCATAGTGAGCTCTATTCTACGAATCAAGCCCTTTCATTTGATACCCATATTGAACTGTTTGAGGAAAATAAGAAATCCACCATTTTGTCGCGTCGGCCATCTTGAATTTTTCATAGTGAGCTCTATTCTACGAATCAAGTCCTTTCATTTGATACCCATACTGAAGTATTTGTGGAAAATAAGTAATCCGCCATTTTGTGGCGGCGGCCATCTTGGATTTTTCATAGTGAGCTCTTTTCTACCAATCAAGCCCTTTCATTTGATACCCATATTGAGGTTGTTGTGAAGTAATATGTAATCTGCCATTTTGTATCGGCGGCCATCTTGAATTTACAATCATTTAAATTCTTTTAAATCTTGATGACAATATGAGTGTATACCAAAAATCAGATCAATCTGTCATCAGGAAGGGGGTAAAATTCCAATTAATAGCTTTCAGAGCTCAGGATTTTTGCCGACTTAGTTGATACTTTTCCTTATATTATGGCAACATTATCCAAAAATGTTTTAAATTGTAGCCTATGTGTTATTCTGATGTATAAACTATATTACTGTAAAGTTTCATCCAAATCCGTTCAGTAGTTTTTGCGTGAAAGAGTAACAAACATCCTTACATACATCTTCACAAACTTTCACATTTATAATATTAGTAGGATAGGATGGTCAGTAACTTTTATACTAGTGACAAATTAACCATGAACCAAATATTTTTTGTCACGGTAGGTATAATGTCTGCACGTGTAAACGATGGACCATTTGACATCTTTTCTTATCTTAATATATAAAATCCTTGCGTTACTGACTGACTGACAGACAAGCTACAGCCGAAACTATTGGGGGCAGGAAGCTGAGATTTGGCATGTATGTTCCTTAAGGACCGTAGGGGTGCACTAAGAAGGGATTTCCCGAAATTCCCACGGGATCGGCCAAAACGGGTAAATTAAAAAAAAAACTGCAGGCGTAGCTGCTTGCGTCCTCTAGTATTCATATAAATGGCAAAATTGGTACGAAGCATTTCAAATAACGTAACTTAATGCATTTTCTTCAATTTCCTTTTTAATACAACTGAAAAAAATTATGAAGAAATCAGAGAGTTCACGCTTTTCATTTCAAATATGAAAAACCATGTTTTCAATATCTCGTCAATACCTCACATTTAACCGCCCACCTTGTTTTTTTTTAATTTGCATAATTAGTCAAATTTAAACCGCAATTTATGTTAAGTACGTTAATAACATAATTTTACGATAATAAAAATAAAAATCTTGAAACAAAAAAGCCATTTATCAAAAGATTCTTACCGAAAATGATTAATGTGAGAATAATCATAAAAAATTTAAAGATTTTTATTTTGAAATAGTGGAGTGAAACAAAACAAAACTTAAAATTTAATAATGGGTGTTACCACCCCTGGCTCTAATGACTTCTTGGAGCCGGTTTGGCAATCCATCCATGATATCTTGGATATCTGATTGGGGGATATTGGGCCACTCCTCTACCACAACCGCCTTTAACTCTCCTAGAGACATGAGAGCTGGTACTCGTGCTCTGACACGTCTTTTGAGGTTGTCCCAAATGTGCTCTATTGGATTAAGATCAGGACTCCGGGACGGCCACGGTAAAACTTGATTACCAACCTCATTAAGGTACTGAGTGACGGATCTTGCGGTATGGCAATGTGCATTGTCATGCATTAATCTAAAGTTGTCACCAATTAATGGGGCGAAACGTTTGTTCACATGGTCTTGAAGAACCTCTTCCACGTATCTTTGAGCAATCACACTGCTTCTATCGAACACAACAAGGTCAGTAGCAGCCTCGTAAAAGATACCACCCCAAACCATTATGGACCCTCCTTGGTAAAATACTGTTACGGTTATAGCGCACGAAGGAAACCTTTCATTTTGGCGTCTGTATACACGTTGACATCCATCTGGACCTCTTAAGCCTAATCTGCTTTCGTCTGAGAACAGTACGACCTTCCAGTCTTGCACAGACCAGTGAGCATATTCTCGCGCAAAAGCAAGTCTAGCTCTACGATGTTGTGGGAGCAGTTCTGGGGCGCGAGTTGGACGAAGAGCCCACACATTTCTTTTTGCCAGTCTTCTTCTAATCGTACGTTCACTAACACTGACATTTCTGATCTCAAAAAGACGAGTACGAGCTTCAGTTGCGGTACAAAAACGATTTCCCAACACTTTGCTAACCACAAAGCGGTCATCTCGAGCTGAAGTGCATCGATATCGGCCTGGACCTGGCCTGCGAGTGTATAAGACTGTCTCTCGAAATTTTCTGATGGCATCCCGTACCGTAGTTCGAGGTACACCGAGAGTACGGGCGGTGCGACGTTGGCTGTACCTAGCATCAGCTAAAGCCACTGCCCTAGCTGCTATGGATGCATTCAGTACCATTTTTTACAGTCGAAACAATATAACAAAGCACTACAAGATCAAACTGGTCAATGTTCGCACCCTATTGCAGGAAAGAAAAGAAAATGTTAACACAGTAACACAAGTGCATCAATGTCAAATAACGTCTTAATTCCTAAAAGCGTGTGCTTGAATAATAATAATAATAATACAATATTTTACCACATACACACTTCACCATCTAGTCCCAAGCTAAGCAGAGCTTGTGTTATGGGTACTAGATAATGGATATACATACATAATATACTTTTTTTTGTAAATACATACATATTATACATAGAAACACCCAGACCAAGACAAACATGCATGTTCATGCACACAAATGTTTGAATTGAGCGGGAATCGAACCCGCGACCTTCGGCGTAGCAGTCGCTTATACTCCCGCTGCGCCAACCGGTCGTCAATGTTTGAATACTATACTATATTATTATACAGAATTCAAATATTTCTTTGAATACTATATAATTTTATGTGCAATAAGAAAGGCGCTTTTAGTGATTTAGTTTAACAAATGAGTGGACTGCGAATTTAAGGATACAAAGAAAAAAATATATTGATTATTATATATACATAGGCAATAAATGGCGAGCATAACTCACAGTTCGATTTCGATACATAGAAAATGAATGTTGAGAAAATGACGTGCTTTTTCTCGACATTGATTTATTCATTTTCTAAATCCCTTAAAACATGGTCCAACAAACCTGCCGGGTGGTTCATTTCTTCGGGCTGGTTCGTGTGGGACTACCTTGGGGGTATACCCTTTCAAACAAAAGAAGAATTTTCAAAGAGAGTGAAAAACTAATAATGTAAAGTACAAAAATGAGCTTATTTTTGAGATTTTACTTTCATTTCTCCAGGATCCTGGAGACCGGAGACCTGACTTTATGGCAGTGGGACTACCTTGGGGGTACTCTTCCAAACAAAAAAAGAATTTTTAAAATCGGTCCATAAATACTCATACGACCGAATTTTTCATAACAGCGCCTGAACTAATTTCATAGCAATTTCTTCATATGAAGGTGTAAGAAAATGAACTTGGGAAGCATGCCATATTTTTTTATAAATTTTTATCTTTTTTTTTAGATATGTCACTTTGTTATAGGACGTGGGGCAATTTTGTATGGATTGTGGGACATCTCCTTTGGGCAACGAGTTGAGGGCCTGAGTATTTAAATTATTGCTAAACTATCCACTTGACAAAAAACCTAGGCTCTATTTGACTGGGTTTTTTTATGATTTAATTAAATTATTACACATGGGAAGTACTGAACTACTTACCTAATAAGGTTCTAGAATTTGTAACATTTTCCCCTTACATATTTCAAATGACTGGGTTTTTTTGCAAATACGTTTTGAACACTTTAAATTAATCTTTAGTATTACTGGCTTTTCCACTCTTATCGTGTTTCCAACTAAAGTTTAGGGAAATGTGTTGTATTGCTACGATTGAATATTTTTCCCCAATCCTTCAAAATTTGTCGTTGTCAAATGGATACAAGGCGGGATAATAAAAGTACATACATATAAAACGACTTCAAGTAAATATATCTTAAATTACCGTCCTGATTTTGATACGACTTTCTCTACATTAATATTTGTATTAAAAAAAAAACACAATATTATTTCAATGTCACACACATATAAATCTTGGTGCAACAAATCCAAGCACACGTTAACTAGCATTTTGCTAATAATTTGTATTCCTACCCAATTAAAATGTCAGACGGGTCGAGTTCATAAAGTCATTATTTGAAATCGGTTAATTTCCGCTTGTCACTAAGTGAATACACAAATATTACCTTATTTGCCTGAATCGATAAGCGAGCAGTAATTTATTGTAAATTTATACATTGCGACTCATAATTCAGGCACAATTAATAAGCATAGGTTGCAATGTGAATACTAACTGATCTTGCTATATTTTTCATATGTAACAATTATTGAACGTTACAAGCGCTATTTAAATTCTAGTTTATCAATAAAAGTGTCGTATCCCTTAAATTCAATAAGAACACCTTTTCCTAGAAAGTCTTTGATTTTTTTAACGATGCCGCAATTTGTTTAGTGCCTCCGGGACAGCAGGATTGCAATTCGCAATAGTGTAAATAATACTAGATTTTTTATCTACATAGCAGAAGCAACGAGCTCTAAATACGTCTTTATTTTTTTCATTACGTAGTACGTCGAACAATGCATAAGGAAAGCATCAGTGTGAAAGGCGGAGAATTGTTAAGTTGATGACATTATAAATGTAGATGCAACTTTGTTGTCTCATTTTAAATATTTAGGTCTCAATCGCTGCCTACTTTGATGAAAATTGAAATAATTTTGAGCCTATCATGAAATACATAATATTATGTGGGTGTAATGTTACACCTCTGCCTACCCCTTCGGAGATACAAACGTGAGTCTATAAAAAAAATGAAATATAAAATAACGATAAAGAACATGGGTGGAACATTACAGTCAATTACAAGTAAAAATCTCATGACAGATACCTATTGAGTACTTCTAACTTTTATTACACGATGGTTCGAAGAAATGAAATATTTTTGTACTGTTCACCACAAAGAGATACATATGAAAAGAGCCCCAGTTCCTGCGAACAACATCAAAATCCCATGCGTAGTTGGATTTCCCCACGGCAAGTTTATGCGTGCATTTCAAGAATGCACATTGACCGAAACTCATTCACATGGTTACGTTATGAATCGGCGACTTAATTTTATTCCGGGAAAACACAAGATAAATTGGGCGTACTGTAGGCTAAAATGGGAATAACCGTTTCATTTTGTCATTTCATACTAAATTTGTAAAATTTTACTTATTTCATTTTGCTCTTACTACACTTTTGAGGCTTCCTGTATACGACGCCGGAACCGCACTGGTGCCGCTACGCAATACTGTGTATTCACATCAAAATCGCATCGCCACCGCGTCGCAGCCGCACCGACGCCGCATAAATACCGCATTGTCACCCCGCTAAGGCAGCGATCACAGTTCAGTATAGTATTGTCAGTGTAAAATCTTCTTCTACATTTATTATAATTTATTTCCGCCGCTGCTTATAGATTAAAATAACTAAGTCCTTATTACTTTATTTTTTATGCTTAATGTTGATATTAGGAATAGATGCGAAAATAACTAAAACAGTGAAGTCTGTACAGTTACACCGACAATACTATACTGAACTGTGATCGTTGCTTTATAATTTAGCGTGGTGACAATGCGGTATTTATGCGGCGTCGGTGCGGCGTCGGTGCGGCTGCGACGCGGTGGCGATGCGATTTTGATGTGAATACACAGTATTGCGGTGCGGCACCGGTGGTTCTGGCGTCGTATACAAGTAGCCTAAGATGATTTGATATGATAAGGTTAAACAATTGATATCTCATCTCTAGCAAAGACAAGCTGTCACCGATGTCACACAAAACCTACGGTAAACTGTTGAACAAAGATAAGTAATTGTCGTTGTGTACAAAGCTAAGCCGCTTTTGACTGTAAGAGCTCTATCGAATTATACGGTTGCTATCGGTCTGCTGTAGTGACACAACGGTTGTTGTGGTTGTTTTTCCATAGAAAAGCGCTTTACGCAAGATCGTGTGCAAGCAGTGAACATGGTATTGTAAAGTGAGTCGACAGATTTTTCAAAAGATCTACATTTTCATTTTTGGTACTTTCATATAGAAGTACTTGATCCAAACCTCAAACCTATTTACTTCCTTTTGAAGTATTAAAATTTAAAATACCCTTAAAAATTATTTAGTTGAAAAATTTAAAGTGTCCTTGAAATGTCTTCTAAAGGTCCATTATTGAAGCACCCCTTAAACGCACAGACAAATAACAAGCTTCGAGTCCTTCCACGCCCTGACTGACAGAATTAGATTTTGTTTAGAAAGTGAGTTGAAATAGTGACATGTGTAGCGTTTCCATACAAATTAGTTATAATATTTTGGACAGGATTCTGGCATATTTTTGGAGAACGGAGTCGGGGTAGCGCAGGACTTACCAGAGGCAGTCCAGCATGATAGAGACATGCACGTGGCGCCCGCGGGGCCGCACTCACCTGCAACAAACAAACACTACATTAAATGATGTAACAAAAATTAGCATAAGACGTGTCAAACTGTAATTTGTGTCAGGTCTAGGGCAAGAGTGTGTACCTACTTACTATGGCTTTCAATTCAAACTGATAGCTGGCACAAAGATGTAATGCCTTTACATCTAGGGTTCAGGATTAATAAAAATACCAATAGTAAACAATTTATTTTCAGCCCGCAAGATCATTTATATCACAAGTACTACGGTAATGATAGCTTCATCGTGTTACTCTGCTCGATTCCGCATAATTTTCCATCTATACACCGATGCACCACACCTTGCAGTTAAAAGTTTTCTTTGAGAAAAGTATCCTGTGAGTAAGACAGTTAAGTCCTGCCAGCCCGGTGCTACAAAGTTACGAAATATCTTCTTCTTTTCCACTGCGATGAAAAGGACCTCTACGCACGTTTCCTTTGCCAGTATACTAATGTTAACAATAATGTGAGCCGGCATCATTGTGCCATTGCTTGTCGCCTTTTTTTTTCCGACAAATACCCTGTTTGCTAGTATTGACTATTGATATTCAATAACATATTTCAGAGCGCACAGACGCACATATTAAATTTAGGCAATAGGTGAACAAAAAGTAAACATGTATTATGTCATTGTTACACATGACCTCAGTCCGTACCACATAAGGTCATAATATATCTTGTTACCTATTGTTTAAAATAAAAATACTGCCACATATATTACAATAGCTAAGGTTCTGGCATTGGTAAACGTCGAGCATGTGTATACTGTGTATAGAACTTCGTCACTGACGCAACTACACATGCTTGACGTTTCATAGCTTCGCCTTTTCATGACTCAGTACAAAGAAATAGTTGTATAATAAATTACAAAATCATTTGCTGTTCGTTAGCCTCGCAAAATTTCGATAAAAATCGATTTGCGTGTTTTCCTGTGTTGTTCGTTTCCATACTGGGATGATTCGAAAAAAATTTGGAAATCCAAATTTTATATTGTGACTTTGTGACACGGACTTGAATCCGGTGTACAATAACATAGGTCACTCGTCTAGGATTTGCAACTTCATTCGTTTGAAAAATCTTGTCAAAATATCATATTATTTTGCATAAGCATTTACCTTGAATTATAATTTACTTTAAAATCATCACATCAGCCTTTAATAGTCCACTGCTGGACTAGGCCTCTCCTTTGAAAGGAGGAATTGGCCTACTATACCACGCTGGCCAAACGGGTTGGTATAGGGTTTGTATCAAGTTTTCCTTCTCTTACAGTGCTGTTCTCTGCATAATATGCTCCCTCTGTCGGCTCTTACGACACCCACGGGATGATATGGGGTGGTGACACTTCATATTCTTAAAATAAAGTAAATTCTAAATAAGTTATAAAAATCTTTTAACCAGTGGCAAACTGACGAAATTTATGCCTTAGTACGTAATTGTCAATAATAACCCCGCTTGCATTTCTTTTTAATAGCAAATCTTTGCATTGTCCTAATAAATAAAGAATATATTAGTTTATTTAGTCAATAGAACGGTAGTTTATAAATGAAAAGAAGGAAAAACAACTACCGAAGCAGCAGCCGCAATGTGTACATAAATTAAAAAAGAACACATAAGTCACAAAGGGATTGCATAAAAGTAGAAATATGTGTTTTCCTCAGATCGTTTTCATAAATGATAAAGTCTGTCAGAATTCTTTTGTAGGCCAGTGATACTTTGAAGTAGATTATTTTATAAATATTGTTACTTGTTATAATAAAAATAAGATTCCAGATTATGCAAATGATAAATAAATCAACGTCAGAACAAAACTGAATGATTGTTAATACTTATTCATAGTAATGCGGCAAGACTCAAGTATTTACGAATTAATACTTTATTTTGTACACATTAAGGGTGAGGATTAACAAACATAGTATGCGTCTAAAGGTATAGAACTATAGCTTAAGAATAGCTAAAACACTTATGGTGAATTATGCGTACGACCTTCGTTACTAACAGAAATCGATTCAAATTTTCTTAAAGAAGGATTTGTTTAAGGTGAATATTTTTTAGGCGTTTAGCTATTGCACGATGAATCATGTTCTTTACGGAGCTTCTGTCAAACGGATTTGCGCCATTTCAGCGTATACATTACACGGTATATAAAAATTACATTAATAGGACATTGCGTCACGACAGTGTTTGCCGGTAGCCATCTGGTCGAATTGCCTGAAAACACTAAATCTATATAGTAGAAATACTAAAATAAACATTCAACTGCAAAAATAGTCTGCGTCCTGAAATATCCAATACGTGCACTCGCCAAGAAAAACGCGCTATGTAGCATAACTGCTGGCCATAATTCTCAGAACTGAATGAAGTATTAACATACAGTCTATAAAGACTCAGAAAGCTTTTATGCAGTAACGTTGTTTGAAAATAGCTCAAAATTTGCGGTATCTCGATTCAATAGACAAATTAATTCCATGGTAAGAAAGCTTTGAAAATCATTTGAAAATATTCCGTGGAAAGGACCATTGCTCTTAAGAATATAGGTTGGGGCCGAGGGAACTATTTCCCTGTGCCGTTTTAGTAATATATTTTGAAAACCAGGAAGTAATTTCGCACGCGGATAATAAATGAGCGAGATATACTAATAGCTATTTACTAAGTTTTACAATGTTACCATGGCAAAAGTAGGTAGCTGTAGGGAGCAACATGCAATATGATGCAAAGAACAGAAGACAATAGCTAGTTAAACACTTCAAATGGGACTTGGCACTGATGCCGGACAAGAGTTTTATATCGGACCACATAATCGCCTTCGACGCTCCATAAGCATACAGTATTGCACCAAAATATTGCCTTTAATAACCACCAGCATTATACCTTTTCTCATAAAATATTATTGCTCATTTGGGAACCCGCAGGTATAAACAGTGCGCAAACAGCAACAGTGTTAGCGATGCTGTGTAAACATAATTAGGAGAAGCGATTCATCAATTTTAATCGTTTAAAATTTTGCATATGTGTGATACAGGATGGTGGGTATGACGTCTTGGCTTTGCTAACAGGTCGTGCACACGATCTGCGGTTGGCAACAGACGCGGCCGTGGTAGAGGCTGTACAATTACGCTAATTGTTGATAATCAGGGACCAATTATTACGCTACGTGAGCTCCTCGCGAACACTGACTAAACGCAGTCACCTTGAAACCGTATCTTCAAAGCCCGCCGCTCAAGTACACCGATATAATCTACAGTTTTATGACAGTGACGCAATCGACACTGGGACTAATGCAGCTTTGCATCACAGAGTATGTGTATTTTATGTATGCACCACACGTATATTACTCACGCATGTGCCAGCAGACTGGGCAGATTTATAAAAGCTGTGCATCTAAATTTATTTCCCATTGAGATTTTCTGTTGTTGTAGCGTTTGACGTAAGTCGCCTGTACAGGCCGCGCTATATACTTCGCTAAGCAAAGTCAGTAAACTATAAGAATAATCTCTTACGAGTTTTATTTTTCGATATAAGCGATATGAATGTTGAAATATCTTTAATTCAGAAAATTTGTCTGATATTTCTAGTTATAAGCAAAAGGCTATTGCTGATCATACAAAACGGAATATAAAGCTTTTCACACGTTCATGGTACAAATAACAAACGATTTCAATTTAAAGAACAAGAAAGGCGAATTAACAGATAAGTAGGCGAAATTAAAAATATTAGTGGAAAACCATATCATTTTTAATTGTTTACACTTTACACGACTGTTTCAGTATTTACAATAGGGGTACAATGACTACTGGTATAAAGAGGTATAAAGCGACCAAAACATATGCTGGTAAAAAAACGTTATTCTGGACTTAGAGCTTTCAATTTAAATGCATGCATAATGCAAACTGCGAAGTCAAAACAAACAGCTATAAAATCCGTAAACAGTAGACTTATTTTATTAAAGCTAATAGCAATTATATATTTAGCTAGCAATATTATCTCTAGTCTAATCACTTAGCAGTATCCATACTGACAGCGCTACTTTATACATATTCAAGATATACAATATAATATATTGTATATCTTGAATATTACGCAAGAATGATAAAATACTAGCAAGTATGTTCCCTTTTGCATAGTGCTTGCTAGAGGATCAGTGTTTTCAAACTTTCAACCCTTGTTTTATTCTCTTAGGGGTGGAATGTTTAACAGTAAACAGTCCTTTCTAAGTAAGCGCATACGTTACAAAAGAAAATCCAGTGTTCAATGTGCATGTTTTTAACTTCAATAATTTAAGGTCTGATATATCAGTAGCAGTAGGATGATAATGATTATCCCTTTACTATATTTACTTATGACCGGTCCCAAAAATGTGACCTATCTGTGGATTTGGTTGGTAGATAATAGATATACAGATTGGACATAAAACTCCTTAGTAACCATGGCTACTATGTAGGCAACTCTAGTGGCCATCTATGGATATTGGGACAGGCCGTAAAGTTATAATCTTGAGTTCGTTTTAGCATATACAATAGAATTACGTTCGTGTCTGCGCTAGCCAAGCCTTGTCGTCTATACAAACATGGTCGACCTAGACGTGAAATCTACATGTTCCATGGTGACGTCACACAACTTATTATTGGCCGATGAGAGCACGCCAAACATCTAAAGTAGACAACATAAACGACTGAAATGGCCATGTTTATGTTTGAGGGGTACTCCATTTGCTATAACTAATTTCATTAACATAACGCCTGATCTCGTGTAGACGGCGAATTGGATATTAATCTAATTACTTTACGTTTTCATGTAGGCGTCGTCAAGGTAATTAGAAAAGATCACAAGTCATTGTTAACAGTTTGAGTTATGGTTATCCATATATTATGTTCTGTAGATCAAGGTAGAGCCAAATTGAGTTCAAGTGTAACATGTAACCTATAAGCTATTGTTGTGATGTACCATGGCGATGTCCAATCAAACAAGTCGGCGGTGGACCAGTTTGAAAAAAAATCGCTTGGCTCGCTCATAGAGTCGAGGCACACTAGAAACTGGTTTTGTATACGAATGTCTATTTGTGTAAAGTAGCACTGGAAGCAACGATGTTGCTGCTTGCTGAGCGATTCTCACCCTTATGGTGGTCTCGCGGGAAGTTGTTCGACTGTACCTAACATATTGACTGTTTCACATTCACCTACTATAATATGTCTTGCAGGTTGTATATGGTTTTAGTGCCAATCTAACTAATGCCACTGTGTCCGGTGCGAACGATGACTCAAGACAAAACATTGTTGATCCGAGGTTGGATGGTCTATGTGTCCGTTCATGAAGTAAATAAGACCCAAAATCATAGCCAAGTCAAGTATCAATCCATGTTGTCCGGATTAAGAATACAAAATTTAACTTATTTTTTATTAATTTTCATTTCATTCCTTCATAGTGACGTAGGCTATGAAAAATACATGAAGTGAACAATATCTTTGCGAAGAGACGGAAAACTCGACATTAAACTCTGTACCAACCCGTCTGACCAGTGTGGTGTAGTAGGCAAATTGTCCTATCATGCCAGTGCTATTGTGAAGAAATAGGTAATATTATATTGTAATACAAATCCAACACGTGTATAATTTACAATAAGTAGTAACTGAATGAAAAAATCTGTAGGTAAAATATAAAAAATGGGTCCCAGTTCAGCATAATGCCAGACATCTTAAGACTAAGTTGTCCCATTACATAATATATCATATGGAAAGCGTCCTAAGCAGACAAATGGGAAGTAAGTGTCATGATTAGGGTATGCAATAGGGGGGTTCCAGGATCCAGAAATACCGGGATTCGCATACAATGTGCAGGATTAATCCCGATTGAAGCCTAGCGAAATTCATGTTTTATCATAGCGCTGCGCCAACTGACGAATGACGATCGCTTTCGGCGCTAAAGGCGAGAGGAAGGAGGCGTGGAGGAACCCCCAAACGTAGTTTTTGTATACGTACGATTTTTGTTAGTTTTATTATGATGACGCAAACGCATCGCAATTAATTAATAATAATAATAAACATTTATTTCGGAGACTTTCCATATTCATACAAAAACATTAGTAACAAAAACACAGAACAAAATACATTTGTGACCTTAACATTCGGAAATTAAAATAAGCACTCTGCCTAATTCAAAAACCTTCCCGCGGCACCGGTGACCGCAGCAATGTTTACGGGACCAGTGCATCAAGAATAGAGAGTCTGGTTTCCCTGCAATATTTAGAAGGATGCTATTTGTCAAGTTTTAAATAGATAAATAGTTTCAGTGAACTTCTTAAATCTTCTGCTTGTCATATTAAAAAAAATTGCGACAAATAAATATGTCGGCAACTGAATACATAGACTTTTCTAGTAGTGTTGCTGTGTGTAGTTTTTTTCTAGTATTATTGGAAGACTGAAGATGTCTAAAATAATTAGTTTTCTACTATCGACAATTTTAAATCAGTAAATAAATTATTGAAAATTTTGTCATAAGTTATAGATTATTTGCGAAATTTTATTTAATCAAGCGGGATCCAGCAAATACCGGTATCCTGCGGGATCGAAAATGTCCAGTCCCGCAAATACCGGGAGGCGGGATTGAGAATTGGCTTCGGGATTGCATTCCCTAGTCATGATGTAATAAATCGAGGCATAATACACTCAGTACACATTCATACAAATTGTCTACATATTTTGCCGTTGTTGACTCTAAGGTAACCATATTATTAAATTACCCACTTGGCTTCGCGATCTTGACGTTCAATGGGAGTTGGAAATATATTGCTCTGCCGCAATAACAGAGTGAGTTCGAAAATAGCTTATTATTAGCCCCTTCTCCGTTATTTGTTTGTACAAAAATCAATATACGTGCAGCGGATAAAGGTCAGGAGCATTATTATTTACCTAAATCTTTTACAGTTGTTCCGTGGCTATGTACCTATATGGTCAGCTTCATACATACATACATACATACATAGACTCACGCCTGTTTCCACAAAGGGGTAGGCAGAGGCATATTAAACGCCCACTTTTCGCCAGTGTTTTGATCCCACGTAATAGGTGGCGAGCCTATCGCCGCTTTTCGGGATATTTTGATTGCCAGAGCCTCGTCCGTTGATCGGCAGGTGCACCACTTGCAGGTGAGGTTGGCTTGGGACCCTAAGTTCTTGGTGGGAACCATATGCACCCATATGGTTCCCAGGTCAGCTTCATAGGTTAGTAAAATAATAATAACAACATTTCCTTACTATGTTTCGGGGTTAATGAAGTATTAGAATGTCCTGTTTGTTTAGCGATTAGTGACCCTGACAGACGGATATTGAAAGTTTGGTCTTACACCAAATATCAGTGTTCAAGTTGTGTCTTAGTTTAAATAGGTACTTAGTTATTAGTACGTACGCTTTAAAAAATATAAGCCTGAATATGTTTAATAGTTGTTTCTGGGTGCTACTATTATTAAAAAAACCGTCCAGGTGCGATACGGACTCGCGCACCGAGGGTTGCGTACGCAAAAATACTTTTAATATATGATGTAACTAAAAACTTAAGGCTTTCGCAATTTTTCCTTTATATGTGCTTTATGACGTTGTTACGCATCAAATTTCAAGCATAAAATAAATTTCAAGATTCTGAGTTCATGGGCAGTAGACCATGTCCAAGGCGGACAGGGTCTACTGCCCATGAACTCATTACAAAACATGGACTAAATCTAAATTAAGGTTTAGTACTAAACTTCCCTGCGTAAAATTGATTGTACCTACTCGCTCTATAGGCACATTTTTTGAAAACGATTGTCACTCAAATGCGTTAGAACAAATGACGAATAAAAATAAATAACTAATTTTGTCAAAAAGTCTTTTAAAACAATCTCCATCAAAGTCTAAACCTGGTATCATATTTAGACCTTGTTTTGTAATAAGGCCCTGTAGGTTTTGATAGCCTTGCAAGTTTCGAAAATTTGCGGAAATGTGCGGCATAAACGGCTGTATCTTTTGATTACGTTGGCTTAGAAGTTTGATTTTTCACAGCTCCAAGGGATAGTAGACATGAGTATTTTTCAGTTTGCAACCTCCACGCGTTCCTGAGAGAAAAGGGTCGTGACAGACGGACGGACGGACAACAAAGTGATCCTATAAGAGTTCGGTTTTTCCTTTCGAGGTACGGAACCCAAAAAATTATTACAGTTTAAGTTTTTTCAAAGCTTTCCAGTTTTGAGCGGTTAAATTATTTACACAGCGAAATTACTCAATATTTTATAAACATTCCTTCAAATATTTTCTAGTTATAAGTACTTAATGCCCGAGCTGGGTATTATTAGTGTACAACTAGGTACTTCTATCGCTGCCTGTTATTCGTAAAAATCCCCTGCAATTGATATTACTGTACCTTTCTCTAGTAACATTATATCTAGCGGCTGTACCGACATCAAGACAGTTTATTTACTAAAAGTAAAACAATACTTCATTACCTAAGAAATAAGTTTGAACTGGTAGGCGAGATAGCTATTTTATAATATGTGTAGATTCTAAAGCTCGTCCGTGTGGTGACGGATTAAGAATACGGAATGTCACCACCCCATATCATCCCAAGGGTGTCGTAAAAGCTGAAAGAGGGAGCATGTTATGCAGAGAACAACACTGTAAGAGAAGGAAAAATTTATACAAACCCTAGTAGGCCAATTCCTCCTTTCAAAGGAGAGGCCTAGTCCAGCAGAGGACTGCTAAAGGCTGATGATGATGAGATTATAAAACTGAAGAGTGCCATAGAATAATATGAAAAAATCCATGCTGTACTGAGTGTAAGGATCGGCGTACTGGAAACCGATACCAGTGATTTAGTACATGATACTGAGGCACTTGCAGGACTAATGTTCCGGAATAAAATCAGAAATTTTCCGTTTTTTTTTTGTAATTTTGTCACATAATGTAAAGGAATAAATATAAAGCATTCCATATAATGCTTTCAAATTATTGCTGCCGCTGCCGCCCGCCGCTGCAGGGCCGTAATAGCTGATAGTACGAGTTTTCTTGTTGATGTGTACTTTGCTGTTTTTGAAGAAAAAAATCTTTGACTTTTTCGGCAAATTCGACTGCCAAGGGCCTCAGTATCATGTAATGAATTACTGGTATCAGTTTTCGTTACGATGTTCCTTACATGCAGTATTTTCCTAATTTTATGGTCTGACCCACTTATATCGAATGAAACAAAACCGTATGACAGGCTTCCGAACAGCCAGTATTCATATTGTCATCACGTCTACTACGTGCATAAACTATACAAGTTCAGCTAATGACAGTTTAACCGGGAGTTCACTGTATACGGCGTACACCACACACAAGTAGCTTGTTGTATACCGTTTACAGCATATAGGTACAAGTTTCTTACTTTTAATATTCACTTACACGTGCCTCGAAACGTGCGATTACTATTTTGACCGGCAGACAACGTGGCACTGTTTAAACTGTAATATAACAACAGTATGTATTATACATACATACATACATATCGTCACGCCTTTTATCCCCGAAGGGGTAGGCAGAGGTGTATTTCTACACCCACTTTTCGCCAGATATACTTTAGTCCCACGTAATAAGGGGCGAGCCTATTGCCGTACCGGGCACATTTCCAGACTCCGTGCTGCTACTGAGAACTTCGTGACAGAAAAACCCAATAACACTGCCCGACCCAGGAATCGAACCCGAGACCTCCCGATCCCACGCGCACACCTATGCCGCGAGACCAACGAGGCAGTCGTATAGGGTTTGATGTCGAGTTTTCCGTCTCTACGCAAATATGGTATTTGCATCGTGTTATCCCTTAGTCGCCTCTTACGACACCCACGGGAAGATAGGGGGTGGTGACACTTGTATTCTATGCCGTCAACCACACGGCATTGTATTATATTAGACGCAATATTAGTTGTTTTGGTAAAGAGTAGACAACATCGCTCTTGTTTTATTTAAATTGGTCTGCTGTTTTCGCTCATAAGCCAAGTCTAGACGTATCTACGCACGAATACATTTCCAATGTTAGCAGATCTGTGTAGTGTACGAAAAGAATATTAATTTACAGGTGCGTTTATATTGAAAACTAGATGACGCCAGCAGATACGCCTGCATTTTTTTTAAATTTACCCGTTTTGGCCGATCCCGTGGGAATTTCGGGCAATCCCTTCTTAGTGCACCCCTACGGTCCCCAAGGAACATACATGCCAAATTTCAGCTTACTGCGCCCAATAGTTTCGGCTGTAGCGTGTCTGTCAGTCAGTCAGTAACGCAAGGATTTTATATATTTGTAACGTAATACTACACGTATTGCGTTATAATATCTCGCAGGCGCTTAACGCCAGCTTAGCCGTTCGCAATATTACCTAATATGGTCATGTTCAGTAACCAAAGGCAGTTGTGAGTCATAGGCCTATACCTATATAAGATGGGTGCGCGATCTAAGTCGGGCACTTGCCCTACACACCGTCTCGCTGATAGTTGTAGCGACTATTACTACTATTATTAAAATCCTACTTCTCTGTCTACTGTCCCGCTGGGGGTAAGCATATTCTAGTTGTCTGTGTGCCTATACGTTCTGTCTGTAGTATCTGTGTCTCCTAAGCATAACAGCCGATCTAGGGACCGCCTGTTCCTGACCGGTTGTTGTGTATTCTCTATGTTGTTTCCAGTTCTTCCTACGGGCTACGTTCTTCCTACGGGCTACGTTCTTCCTACGGGCTACGTTCTCTCTACGGGCTACAAGCCACGAGCTGCTGGCGCCGTGCCGCTACTAGACAGCTGCCACCCAAGCCTCGGTTCCTGCCTACGAGCTCCTACAGCCAGGCCACGGACGCCTGAGCCTAACCGCTCGGCCTACATCGGCTGCACCGCCTGCGCAGCGCACCTTGGCCAGCTCATCGGCGACCCTACGAGCAGCTACCCTGCGAGCGTCGAAGAGCAGCAGGAGTCTACGCTCCAGCCAGCTCAGGCCAGTGCTTACCTAGTTCGGTCATACTGTATGTAAGCGGTAGTGAGACATAATAAAGAACCTGTTCAGCCTAGCAGTGTTTCTCTCGAACCCCGACATCCTAGCTGAGATCCTCCGTCTCATATTAAGATGTTAATTTACATAATTATGTAGCCTTGACAGCCACAGCTAACAAACAAGCATATTAGCTATATTATACATAATAGATAGCCATTCATAAGACTTATACACACGTTTTACTACGCAGATAAAATCGGCCTAATTCGGTCGTTAAGTGTGGAAAATTTCCGTCTTACCAGCGGCTAAGATAAAAAACTCTACAAGAAGCGATATTACACATCAAATATATATTTTGATATTCTATAATGAAATAGATGAGATTTTTGATGCTGTAAAATATTTAATATTACCGCGTCGTCGCGGAAATGAAGTTGTTGCAATTTAAAGCAAATTTGCAATCCCACGGCCTGCCAAGTTATTAGATAGGATTTACCAGGCGACTTGCAACTGGCAACGGATGTGCACCGTAACTGTGGAACGAAATGGCTTGTCACTGGTCCACAGAACTATTATGTTACTCTTGTATAAGCCTTCGGAATGCTGTCATTAATGTCAGTGTTCTTGAACACAGTCCTCACTATCCATTTGTATAAGAACTTCGTATTACGTATAATTTCTTTAAATATTCTTTCTCAATACAGCAACATACATATTTACATTATCATAATTCTTCCATACATTCTACCCTAGATAGGCATTTTCTTTGGTACATTATTTGACGTTGGTCCGTGATATCTTATATTTCTTAGAAGGGCATAAAATACAGGAAATGTTATAGGAACCGGCGTCGGAGTGTGGTGAACTCGGCACAATGGAATCAGTTTAAGCCTCGTGTCTGGTTGCTATTGTTGCAGTAACATAAACAGCTCGCTAACGGTCTGTGTGAACCATGGCATGGCCGTGTCGCCAGCTGGGTAAAAGCTGCCCGTTGTGTTCAACAGTACCTACACTTGTGGACTGTGCCGCTCTCACACTCGGCTCATTACTCATGCAACATACAACGTGGCGTGTGACACTTAAAATCCGGCAAGCCTTGCATCCAAAAAGGTGTTATACACATAGAGTAGGCGAGGCAAACAAAAAGTGGTCACCTCTACTGGAAGAAAAAGAAAATTATTTTTTGTCCTCGTTTCTCTTTTTATTGTCCAACAGCATCGCGCGTCAATTATGGAAGAAGCCAATCAGTTAAAGTATAAGGGAAACAGTTACAAGTATAGCAAATGTATAATTCTTTCTCTTTCTATCAAAGTGACATTTTCACTTATATAGGTACGCGGTCATAGCTTGCCTGCTCTATATCTTATTATCTCTGTCTACATCATATTATACACATTCAAAACACAATGCAACAATCACTACAAACATTTGTCTCTCAAAGAGTACCATAATGATGGAGACTTAAATTCAAACAAAGGTCGGCTTATAAAAACTTAAATAGTAGGTACTACGTCAGGGAAGGTTGGACGGCCATACGACGAACTATGTCTACATAAAATAGTAATCAACAACGATTAGTTATACATATTGACTCAAATATATAGGGGCAGCGATAACCGAGTGGATATACCAACAGACTGCTATGCAGAGGGTATCGGGTTCGAATCCACGGCGCGCACCAATGACTTTTCGGAGTTATGTGCGTATTGAATTGTTAATTATCGCTTGTCCCGTACCTCGGAGAGCACGTTAAGCCGTCGGTCCCGGTTGTCATGAAGATCTTTGACAGTCGTTACAGGGCGTCAGTACCTACTAATTAAACTGACACTAGTCTAAACCATGGAATATCGCTATCCCTTTGGATTGCGGAGGTCAGACAGGCAGTCGCTCTGTGGAAAAGCTAATATTCAGCCAAATCCGATTAGACTAGAAAGCGGACCCCAGATCAAAACTGGGATAACGCTAAGAGGATGATGATTGACGCAAATATATAATATACCTAAGTACATTATTTATTTACCTAGTATCATAGCAATGTAAAATCCAAGTAACTGATTAGAAGATAATGCAAGAAAGAAGGTCGAGAGACATGTTACAACACATTTTCAAGTATCATATTAATGTGTTAATAACCGTGATTATTTCCACATATATTAATAGTTATTTGAAGTATTTAAATATTTATATTCGAATAATAATTATATATAACGCATATTTATGCTATGGACTTCGTATCACAAACAGTAACCGATTTCGATTTGTTAGAATTTTTGGATGTTCGTTTGTGGGCTTTCCAAATTTTCTTTTTGCCTTTACCTTCAGTAACGAAGAGACATAGGTATTCTTTAAATCGGTCGAACTACTTTCGATGCAAGACTAACGTACAGCATGAATAGGTACATAATTTGTTTATTTTACTCTGAATGCCCACATTTGATAGGGAAGAAACGGTTAAATGAACCGTTTCTTCTCTATCCCGAGGGAATTTTGGGAAATCCCTTGATAGTGCAGCCAAATTTCAGCTTACTTCGCCCAATAGTTTTGGCTGTGCGTTGTAGCTAGTTTTAGATTGTAATATCATACGTATAAATATATAATGGTGTAGTAGACAGATCTAGATTATAATATCGTACGAACAACGTACAGCAACAACGAAATGTTTTATTCCAGAAAATGCATAACAAAATAAAATAAATCAAACGTATATCCAAAACATTCCGAGCACTAGGGCGACCTGATTACCTAATCGCCCTATTGGCCTGGGGGCAGTCTGATTGGCGGAGTATACACGTCGGTAACCTAAACGGTAAGGTGCGCCGGCCATAGTTCATAACCTCTAGACATTTGCTTTATTTATTGGATCGAATAAAGTGCTGACTCAGTATTAAATGTGTAGATTGTAAGGTACCGCAAGGTGATTGTTAAACAGAAACCTATATTTTGTTGTCCATTTCTGACCTTGATTTTTAATTAATAAGACAAGGGCTTATTTTTCAGTTACTAAATTTAAAACCAAGTTCCCACCAAGAACTTAGGGTCCCAAGCCAACCTCACCTGCAAGTGGTGCACCTGCCGATCAACGGACGAGGCTCTGGCAAACAAAATATCCCGATAAGCGGCAATAGGCTCGCCACCTATTACGTGGGATCAAAACACTGGCGAAAAGTGGGCGTTTAATATGCCTCTGCCTACCCCTTCGGGGAAACAGGCGTGAGTCTATGTATGTGTATGTATGTGTGAATTTAAAAACCTAATATAGGTATGTTGTTATTTTGATCACTAACATCACTAGGCCCAAAAAAATAAGATGACTGCGTTGTAGCATCAATAAAATAATTGATTTGCAGCTTGGGTGGTATCACTGTAACTTATTAAGAATAACATTCCTAAAATTACCACTTCATCACAGTTTTCAACATGTGAGAATTATTAGTTATTTTTCTTATCTCTCAAAGTTTTACTTACTCAGCAGTGGTACCTATTCTGATAACCTGATGTCATTATCGTATAATTTGAAATAAACAGATCGTCGTTGACACATATTTTGACACTTGTTTCAATTTATGATCTCGTTACGATTTCATTCAATCATAAAAGAATACGATTTTTGTGACGTAAGTATGACACTGACATCATATCGAAACTGTATTTATTTAGTAGAATTGGGCCCTGGTATAGGTCGGTTCACGAAAGTTGACCAGAAATAGCGGCCGTCGCACATATGTACATTCGTGCACCAATGGCGTGGCTCCATTCTTGACGCATTTAGGGAATGCGTCAAGAACGGAGCCACGCCATTGGCATTCCACCCGCGCCTCACCCCGCACTTCCACGGAGACCTAAAAAATGATTTCTGCGCAGTGGTCATCTTTCGTGAACCGACCTATATCATGGAACGACAAAAGAAATCAAAACCATGTGGCAAATAATATACTTAAGTACAAATGTAAGATACAACTAGAAATTTTTTTTTTTTTCGTTTCACAATATTTGCATTCTATAAAGAAATATTAATCGTAGTGCCTCTTAATACTAGATATCTTTTTATTTTGTACTTGATATTAGATTAAACATCGCTGGCCCAAAATAATTCTTACCGGACTAGTCGGTAATACAAGGCAATTTGATTCGGTAGAACCTTAGTGGTGTCCAAAAATGAATCACTGGACTCATAAGAATTTTATTAAGATATCCGCAAAGCCTTAATTACATATGGTTAGTTAAATAAAGTGGTATCGTTTAGATTTGATGCTTTTAGAGTTGCAAAGCAAATTACAGAGATCCAAAAACGCAAACGACTATTCATCGTAAATAATTGTTACAATTGGCAATGAAAATCCCACTAAATAATCTGTGTTAACGTAACACCTAAAAACTATACAAAAACATTCGAGACGTGTCGTATAAAATAATGGTATCTATAAATAACAGGGAACAGAATGTTCCTATTCAATATAGCTATGGATTTAGTTATATTGGCGTCGGCGGCGGCTGTCGAGTGTGCATGAAGGAACCTCTCAGAGTAGGTCAAGGTCTGACGTGGCGTGGCTGTTTGGGGAGCGCCACATTTAACTACCCCCGTAGACTATATATATCATAATATACATTTAAGGCTACGGCGGGCTCTCCAGCGGTACTTCGACTTACACAACACATGGTCCTTTCTTCGGTGAGAGGCTAAACGTAAATTACATTGTTGCGTCCGTTCGTTGTTTGTTGAACTGGATTGTTCGATACCAAAGTTCTTTCAATTAAGCTGGTACGTTTACGTAACACGAAACAATTTAGCCGCATCGGCATACACTGCGATTTTTAAATGTACGGCGATACGGTCGTTAAGTTGGTGCTTAAGCTAATGGCAATATTGGCGTTCTTGGGTTATTACGTTTTTGTAAATGGGTCATTAGATTATTAATAGGGTAATATTACTTCATTTAATAACAGATATTGCAAAATGATCATAATTATGTGCAAACCTTTCAAAAACATATCTCAGTCGAACTGTCTTTGTAGTAACTGCAATTTATTGCTGATTCCCTTGTATGTTTGGAACAATAGACGGTTAACAACGTCATTGTATGCATTGTCATCAATCAAACACAACTGATAACGTTATAATGCACAACTGGCAAAATGTGACTTCCGTGGCACGTATCGCTATTGCACGTATGATACTGGCAATTGGGAGACATCAGTATACGTGACTGTAAGCCAAACAGTGCTCTGAAGAAAATACTGCGCGTATCGCAATACCTACCTAGTGCAAACAAGGCACTAACCTTAACAAATACTTGCACAACAATAATGCCCTAAGGACTTGACGCAACTTCGCCCATACGAAATGAAATTAAAATGAGTCATACTGGCTGATTCATTCTCGGTGTGTTTAGGTAAATAAACAGATACCAAGTGCCACTAACATAGAGTGCAGTACATGATGATAGATTGTGACAAGTATTCCACCCAATTCATCTTTAAGTACGTGATTAAGAATTGTATTGAACAACATTTATCATTGTTGATACCTCTTTATTATAATGGACTGGACTTTAAATTTTCCGCTAAGATAAAAAACTCAACAAGAAGCAATATTATACATCAAATATATATTTTGATATTCTATAATGAAATAGATGAGATTTTTGATGCTGTAAAATATTTTATATTACCGCGTCGTCGCGGAAATGAAATTGTTGCAATTTAAAGCAAATTTGCAATCCCACGGCCTGCCAAGTTATTAGATAGGATTTACCAGGCGACTTGCAACTGGCAACGGATGTGCACCGTAACTGTGGAACGAAATGGCTTGTCACTGGTCCACAGAACTATTATGCTACTCTAGTATAAGCCTTCGGAATACTGTCATTAATGTCAATGTTCTTGAACACAGTCCTCACTCTCCATTTGTATAAGAACTTCGTATTACGAATAATTTCTTTAAATATTCTCTCTCAATACATCAACATACACATTTACATTATCATAATTCTTCCATACATTCTACCCTAGATAGGCATTTTCTTTGGTACATTATTTGACGTTAGGCCGTGATATCTTATATTTCTTAGAAGGGCATAAAATACAGGAAATGTTATAGTAACCGGCGTCGGAGTGTGGTGAACTCGGCACAATGGAATCAGTTTAAGTCTCGTGTCTGGTTGCTATTGTTGCAGTAACATAAACAGCTCGCTAACGGTCTGTGTGAACCATGGCATGGCCGTGTCGCCAGCTGGGTAAAGGCTGCCCGTTGTGTTCAATAGTACCTACACTTGTGCACTGTGCCGCTCTCACACTCGGCTCATTACTCATGCAACATACAACGTGGCGTGTGACACTTAAAATCCGGCAAGCCTTGCATCCAAAGAGGTATTGTACATGTAGAGTAGGCGGTGCAAGAAAAAAGTCGTTAGGTACCTCTATAGGAAGAAAAATAAGAATGATTTTTTGCCCTCGTTTCTCTTTTTATTGTCCAACAGCATCGCCTATCAATTATGGAAGAAGTCAATCAGTTAAGGTATAAGGCACTTACGAGTATAGCAAATGAATATATAATTCTTTCTCTTTCTATCAACGTGACATTTTCACTTAGGTATATAGGTACGCGGTCATAGCTTGCCTGCTCTATCTCTTATTATCTCTGTCTACATCACATAATACACATTCAAAACTCAATGCAACAATCACTACAAACATTTGTCTCTCAAAGAGTACCATAATGATGGAGATTTAAATTCAAACAAAGATCGGCTTATAAAAACTTAAATAGTAGGTACTACGTCAGGGAAGGTTGAACGGTCATACGACGAACTATGTCTACATAAAATAGTAATCAACAACGATTAGTTATACATATTGACTCAAATATATAGGGGCAGCGATAGCCGAGTGGATATACCAACAGACTGCTATGCAGAGGGTATCGGGTTCGAATCCACGGCGCGCACCAATGACTTTTCGGAGTTATGTGCGTATTGAATTGTTAATTATCGCTTGTCCCGTACCTCGGAGAGCACGTTAAGCCGTCGCACTATGGTTCGTCTAGAACAAGCTAGCTAGACAAAATTATTTTATTTGATTTTTATGTCTAGATGCGGTTAATAAGCAAAGATATAAGGCTTTTGGTACTTTTTTCAAGGCAGTTTGTCATTTGAGCTGGTATCATGAAAAAAAAAACATTTATCGGGCATATGTGTATAATATATTTTTTGAACATTTTATAAAGTGATTTATCCCTCGACGTCGCTATAAAATCTAATAACAGATGCATAAAATATCTAAGAACTAAATCTATTACTCATTATCATCACTATCATCAGATGAATCATCCATTGAATAGTCATGATCGTGAGGGGCAGAACTATGAAAAGTAGAAATCATATTAACATTTTGTTCCTTACAGCTAGGTGGGACAATTAAATCTAATACTTCAGTTGGAAGCGTACCTATTTTCTTCCGAGGAACTTCTCGTAAACCGTTTATTACAGGGTCAGATGTTATCAATAACATATTAAGTAAATCTCTATTCGTAGCCTCCCGTGATCGCTTTCGTGTGTTGTGCTCACGAAATCTTCTGCAGTCCTTATTCCGAGCTTCCTGTGCTTTCTCGGAAAGCTGGCCTATAGGTAGAAGGGACGATCTAATTACTTCGCCACTGTGCAAAAGTATTTTGTGGACAGTAGCGGGCATGTAATACCATGAATAGAGATTTACATAAAGTTGTCTAGTTTCTTGAGCTAAGTTAACGAATTTTTCAATATTTATATCATATCCCGATGATAAAGTGCGAAGTAGTATGCCAAATTTTTGTATTAGTGAAACATCTAACCCTGTAATATCGGCACTAGCCTCGGGATTTCCAAAAAATCTTCGCGCGGTGTTCCCGTCATTAGTGTTACCGAACCCTGGTTTTGGTTTGTCTACAATCAAGCCCATTTCGCTTTTAAATCGTTTTTTAATGTCATCTGAACGTTGTTTCACACTAGCTTTGTCTTCGGCTGTTCTTAACTGCCATTTTTTTATATTTAGTCGATAGCTAATGTGAAGCAAGCATTCAAAGCACCTTATCCAAGCGTGCAACGTAGACAAACCAAAACCAAGATTATCTTTGTCCGCAGCAAACTCTTTTGACAGATCATTCATCATTGTTGGAGTTGCCCCACAAATAAAACATTTTTGTGAGGAAGAAGTTTCGGTCAGAGCATTGCAAACTTTTCCGTCAATCATTGTTAAAAGCATAACATGTGTGACAGATACTTCGGTCTCCATCACCTTGCAGGTTGTCGGCAATAAAGCGTTTATCTCTTCTAAAACCTTATTGGTTTCCGAAATCGTAAAATCTTTCGTTTCCTTAGAAAAGATAAACTTTATTGGCCGACAATACATTGTAGAACAGGGCCGAGGATTCTGCCACACAATATTACCACTTTCATCTTTCAATTGAAGAGGAACGAAAGAAAATACAAATAAAAACTCGTCACTATCGTCACAATTAGTGAATTTTTGTTTGTACATACTATGACCGGAACTTCCATCACAACCCCATTTACTGATTAATGTGAATGACGTGCAAGGTAACAGACTATGAACAACTTCTTGTTGTGCTGAAACTAAACGTTCGGCAGTCTTATCAAGAATTGCCTGAACTTTGATTTCAGCATGCGTTTCATTGACTGTAATTTGTTCACCTGACGGGTAGCAGGCTATTTTAGCCTTTCTAACACTGTACATTGACGGAAACACCTTATGTCCAGCTTTAATACTCCACTTCCGAGTCTGCTTATAGCTATGGCTACTTGATTTACTATCAACGTAGTACGCTAAAGCTTCCTCACTTGTTAAACTCCTGGGGGCACTTTCTTCACTCGTGGTCTTGGTTATTGAAGGATCACTAGTCACATCTTTAATTTGACGTGCTACACTTCTCTGACCCGAGATTCGAGCTGACACTTCAGCGGCGTAAATTAATTCACTAGCACTTCTGGACTGTAATAGATCGTCTACACGTCGTCTCTTCGTTTTGAGACTAGAATGTTCAAAATCTTTAGTAGGTCTTCCGGGTCCCGGTTCTCCAGATGTAGTTGGCAGAGATAAATAAACGGACACATCGAAAGATATGTCAAGACCCTCCAGCCACGTCGAATACTTTTGTAGGAATCGCTCTCGATTTCTTCCACAGCTGCTCCACTTTTCAGCAAATTTCGTTGAATATCTTGAGATTAGTACTTTAATATCTCGCAGAGACTGCTCCGTAACACCATCAAAATTATATCTCAAAGATATAAACCGAAAGAGCTCCTCATTCCGCGTTTCCTTCGGGTGTTTCAGCCATTCTTCGAAAAAATCCATTCTTGAGACGGTAAAAACTGTTGAAAGAAAAAAATAAATAAAAATTAGTTGTGCAAATATATCGCAATGAATTTTTTTACGTATAACTACTAGACACTTATGAGAATCGTATATGATAGGTTCTACGGTGGGGACAAGTGGGGACATGTTATTATTTGACCGATGAATTTGAAAAAATGAGTAAAAAAGTGGGTGAAAATTCAAACATTTCATTTTATAAGACTAAAGAATGAAGTTCCCATGTTGAAAATGAAATAAAATATAACTACTTACCCTTACGTATACAATCCATCACAAAAACACTTTCACAAATTTCTTTTAGTGACATAAACAATGCTATCAAATATGATGTAAAAATGCAAATGAATGCCCTTTAAATAGTCAACATCTTATAAACATACCTTAATGACGCTCTTAATGAGGGTAGTATTGATAATTAATAGGTGTAATCCTCAATGTATAGGGGTAATGAGTTCGTAATAGTAATTAACTTCCAGGAATTTAAGAGTTGTTTTTGTCTAGCTAGCTTGTTCTAGACGAACCATAGTGCGTCGGTCCCGGTTGTCATGAAGATCTTTGACAGTCGTTACAGGGCGTCAGTACCTACTAATTAAACTGACACTAGTCTAAACCATGGAATATCGCTATCCCTTTGGATTGCGGAGGTCAGACAGGCAGTCGCTCTGTGGAAAAGCTAATATTCAGCCAAATCCGATTAGACTAGAAAGCGGACCCCAGATCAAAACTGGGATAACGCTAAGAGGATGATGATTGACGCAAATATATAATATACCTAAGTACATTATTTATTTACCTAGTATCATAGCAATGTAAAATCCAAGTAACTGATTAGAAGATAATGCAAGAAAGAAGGTCGAGAGACATGTTACAACACATTTTCAAATATCATATTAATGTGTTAATAACCGTGATTATTTCCACATATATTAATAGTTATATTTAAATATTTATATTCGAATAATAATTATTTAATAACGAATATTTATGCTATGAACTTCGTATCACAAACTTTAACCGTTTTCGATTTGTTAGAATTTTTTGGATGTTCGTTTGTGTTCGTTTCCAAATTTTCTTTTTGCCTTTACCTTCAGTAACGAAGAGACATAGGTATTCTTTAAATCGGTCGAACTACTTTCGATGCAAGACTAACGTACAGCATGAATACATACTTTGTTTATTTTACTCTGAATGCCCACATTTGATAGGGAAGAAACGGTTAAATGAACCGTTTCTTCCTTATCCCGAGGGAATTTTGGGAAATCCCTTGATAGTGCAGCCAAATTTCAGCTTACTGCGCCCAATAGTTTTGGCTGTGCGTTGTAGCTAGTTTTAAATTGTAATATCATACGCATAATATATAATGGTGTAGTAGACAGATCTAGATTGAAGGAGGCGGCGATAGCCGAGTGGATATACCAACAAAGGCGGCGATAGCCGAGTGGATATACCAACAGACTGCCATGCAGAGGGTATCGGGTTCGAATCCACGGCGCGCACCAATGACTTTTCGGAGTTATGTGCGTATTGAATTGTTAATTATCGCTTGTCCCGTGCCTCGGAGAGCACGTTAAGCCGTCGGTCCCGGTTGTCATGAAGATCTTTGACAATCGTTACAGGGCGTCAGTACCTTCTAAATAAAACTGACACTAGTCTAAACCATGGAATATCGCTATCCCTTCGGGTTGCGGAGGTCAGACAGGCAGTCGCTCCGTGGAAAAGCTAATATTCAGTCAAATCCGGTTAGACTAGAAAGCGGACCCCAGATTGAAACTGGGATAACGCTAAGAGAAAGGAGAAGACAGATCTAGATTATAATATCGTACGAACAACTTAGAACACCAACGACACAATTGTTTTATTCCAGAAAAAGGCATAACAAAATAAAATAAAACATTGGTCTATCCAAAACATTCAGAGCACTAGGGCGACCTGATTACCTAGTAGCCCTTATCGGCCTGTGGGCAGTCTGATTGGCGGAGTATACACTTCGGTAAACTAAACGGTAAGGTGCGCCGGCCATAGTTCATAACCTCTAGACATTTGCTTTATTTATTGGATCGAATAAAGTGCTGACTCAGTATTAAATGTCTAGATTATAAGGTACCGCAAGGTGATTGTTAAACAGATACTTATATTTTGTTGTCCATTTCTGACCTTGGTTTTTAATTAATAAGACAAGTGTTTATTTTCCAGTTACTGAATTTAAAAACCTAACATTTGTTGTTATTTTGATCACTGTCATCACTAGGCCCAAAAAATCAGGTGACTGCGTTGTAGCATCAATAAAATAATTGATTTGTAGCTTGGGTGGTATCACTGTATCTTATTAAGAATAACATTACTAAAATTACCCCTTCATCAGTTTTCAACATGTGAGAATTAATACTATTAGGCATTTTTCTTATCTCTCTAAGTTTTACTTGTTAAATTAATGTTTAGATACAAAATGTTCCTAATACCCTAGCTAGCATTGTAGGAACAATTCTGGTATCATGGAACAACAAAAGAAATCAAAACCATGTGGCAAATAATATTTATAAGTACAAATGTAAGATACAACTAGAAATTTTCTTTTTTTCGTTTCACAATATTTGCATTCTATATAGAAATATTAATCGTAGTGCCTCTTTATACTAGATATCTCTTTATTTTGTACTTCATATTAGATTAAACATCGTTGTACCAAAATAATTCTTACTGTACTAGTCGGTAATACAAGGCAATTTCATTCGGTAGAACCTTAGTGGTGTCCAAAAATAAATCACTGGACTCATAAGAATTTTATTAAGATATCCGCAAAGCCTTAATTAGATATGGTTAGTTAAACAAAGTGGTATCGTTTAGATTTGTGGCTTTTAGAGTTGCAAAGAAAATTACAGAGATCCGAAAACGCAAACGACTATTCATCGTAAATAATTGTTACAATCGGCAATAAAAATCCCACTAACCAAACAGAGTTAACGTAACACCTAAAAACTATACAAAAACATCCGAGACGTGTCGTATAAAATAATGGTATCTATAAATAACAGGGAACAGAATTTTCCTATTCAATATAGCTCTGGATTTAGTTATATTGGCGTCGGCGGCGGCTGTCGAGAATGCATGAAGGAACCTCTCAGAGTAGGTCAAGGTCTGACGTGGCGTGGCTGTTTGGGGAGCGCCACATTTAACTACCCCCGTAGACTATATATATCATAATATACATTTAAGGCTACGGCGGGCTCTCCAGCGGTACTTCGACTTACACAACACATGGTCCTTTGTTCGGTGAGAGGCTAAACGTAAATTACATTGTGGCGTCCGTTCGTTATTTGTTGAATTGGATTGTTCGATACCAAAGTTCTTTCAATTAAGCTGGCACGTTTACGTAACACGAAACAATTTAGCCGCATCGACATATACTGCGATTTTTAAATGTACGGCGATACGGTCGTTAAGTTGGTGCTTAAGCTAATGGCAATATTGGCGTTCTTGGGTTATTAGGTTTTTGTAACTGGGTCATTAGATTATTAATAGGGTAAAATTACTTAATTTAATAAGGGTTGTATTTAACTGTTAGTCAATTTATTTCTGGTTTCCACCAAAAATATTAATTGCACCACTAAGCTAAGTTGACGGAGCCCTGCTTCGCAGGGCTCCTATTTTTGGGAGCAGGGTCACAAGAGAACCTAATATAAGCTATTAAGTTTTCTGAGTGGATAAGTTTCCCGAGCGGACGAAACTTTTCATATCAAATGATATTTTGTAAAAAGATCATCATATTTGGTGTACAAATAGTATTTTAGTGTGCAAGTCAGTATTTTAGTGAAATAATAAAGTTTTTTTGCGTAACTCACTTCAGAGTGTTACATAACATTTTTGATACGCTGTTAAAAATATCCCATTTAATAACAGATGTTGCAAACGGATCATAATTATGTGCAAACCTTTAAAAAACATCTCAGTCGAACTGTCTTTGTAGCACCTGCAATTTATTGCTGATTCCCTTGTATGTGTGGAACAATAGACGGTTAACAACGTCACTGTATGCATTGTCATCAATCAAACACAACTGATAACGTTATAATGCACAACTGGCAAAATGTGACTTCAGTGGCACGTATCGCTATTGTACGACGTGTATGCACGTATGATACTGGCAATTGGGAGACATCACTAAACGTGACTGTAAGCCAAACAGTGCTCTGAAGAAAATACTGCGCGTATCCAGTGTTGCCAACTCTGATTTTAAGAAATACGTAGATCAGAGTTAAAAAATACGCAGATCTACGTACTTTTTATCTCCGAAAGTACGTAGATCTACGTACTTTTCATTATATCTAAAATAAAGAGAGTAAAAATGAGTAAAACGAGTGTTTCCAACATCTATCCGAGTGTGTAAGTAAATATTATTGACTTAAATTGGTCAAAATGGTTTTTAGTTTGTACCTGTTAAACTAATTCGGTAGGAATAAACATGAACAGAAATATTATATACGCTCATTTATACGTGTGTTTTGTGTATAATAATGCTTACTTCTTAGTTAAATCTCGTTATTTTGCTAATTTGGTTATTTTTGAAAAATACGTAGATTCTGGGCCTGAAGTACGTAGGTTCGCGGGAAGGGTCCAAAATACGTAGATCTACGTAAAAAGACGTAGAGTTGGCAACGCTGCACGTATCACAATACCTACCTAGTGCAAACAAGGCACTAACCATAACAAATACTTGCACAACAATAATGCTCTAAGGACTTGACGCAGCTTCGCCCATACGAAAGGTAATTAAAATGAGTAATACTGGCTGATTCATTCTCGGTGTGTTTAGGTAAATAAACAGATACCAAGTGCCACTAACATAGAGTGCAGTATATGATGATAGATTGTGACAAGTATTCCACCGAATTCATCTTTAAGTACGTGATTAAGTATTGTATTGAACAACATTTATCATTGTTGATACCTCTTTATTATAATGGACTGCAGTGTTGAGTACCGTTTTCCGTTTCAGATAACGTGTTGTGTTGAATTATATGTCTAAGTAGTGACAACTATGTAGAGTGGACGATGTTTATTTGTCACGTATGTAACTTACATAATTATTGAGCAATTTCCCAAAGGCTATGTAGACGTGGAGTTTTCGTATCAATGATATCTCGACTGAAACACATTTCACGTTTAAACGGAAAAAGCCAAGCGCTCAGCTTTTAAAATACAAAAACAAGATGCTGTTTTCTTTTTAATTCAACTCTTAATAACGTTACTTCAAGCTTACCTACGTTATTCAAGACGTTTCATAAAAAATAAGATGATAAGACGCAAGAACAGGGAGTTCGTCCGTTGTACAAAGCTGTCTGTACTCGGTATGTAATTATCGAGGTTTCAGGATTCGTATTTATTATTTCTAAAAGAGTTCTTTGTCTTTAAAATTGTAGAAGTGGGCGACATCAAATAAGTAGGTCTCGCTTCTCAGACTACAAAAAGCAATCATTATAGTACATAACATAACGTCACGCCTTTTATCCCCGAAGGGGTAGGCAGAGGTGTATTTCTACACCCACTTTTCGCCAGATATACTTTAGTCCCACGTAATAAGGGGCGAGCATATTGCCGTACCGGGCACATTTTCAGACTCCGTGCTACTACTGAGAATTTCGTGACAGAAAAACCCAATAACACTGCCCGACCCAGGAATCGAACCTGGGACCTCCCGATCCCACGCGCACATTTATGCCGCGAGACCAACGAGGCAGTCGTATAGGGTTTGATGTCGAGTTTTCCGTCTCTACGCAAAGATGGTATTAGCATCGTGTTATCCCTTAGTCACCTCTTACGACACCCACGGGAAGATAGGGGGTGGTGACACTTGTATTCTATGCCGTCAACCACACGGCCTATTATAGTATGATATTTATTATAGAGATTTTTTTCATCTTGAGTAATGCAGCAACAATAAGGCTTGAGTAACTGATTAGTCATACGGCTATTTCTGTATTCAACATAACATCTTGTCTTTTAAAGCTAAATTTATACATACACACACTAATTGTTAAACATTCGCCGAAAAATATTCAACTAATGGTGGAACGAACTCCGTGATAGTTTTGGCAGCGAGCACGTTTTTCCAGGAGCTTAATAATAAAGGCAAAACACACGTGATGTCTCTGTTGCTCATTAGGTGTGGCGGGACACGTGTGAAGTTCGACAATCTCATCATCCCTGGTTCGTTTGTCGTCGACATTGCACGTTATCTGTTAAACTTTCCAGTCAAACAATAAACACAGTAGCGGTGACGTCACTACAAAATATACAATGTCAAGTGCTGCGACACAGGCGATATATACAGAGCCAGTCAATGCATAATAGCCAAGGCCTGTGTGTGCAAAATGCACGATGTTCTGAGTAGTGCCGAGTGTGCCGACACTACCAGTTGCCACGGTGACATATGCATGCGATATTATTAAACGATTGGCGACCTTGAGACGCTGATTATATAACTGGTTGGCATTGGCACGTGATATACCTACACCTTGAATAGAGATTAATATGTGAAGAATAATTTAATTACGTTATAAACAGATACACAAGTTAGAAATTAGAAAGAGTAACTAATCCTTCAAGTACAGAAAAATGAGGTTCGGAATATTGTCCTTGATCGCAGACATATCGACTAGCATTTATTCATACATACATATGTACTCACGCCTGTTTTCCGAGGGGATAGGCAGAGACTACGGATCGCTATTTGCAGTGATCCTGGTATGTCTCTTTTGCTTCATTCACTCTCATCAAATTTGTCATGCATGTTCTTTTAAGCATTTATATTCGAAATTATTATTTGAAATCAGGATAAATTTAACTAAATAGCTTTATATTTCGAATTTGTGCTAAATAATTAATTATGTGATATCTAATTAAGATATAATCTTTAAACTAGAAAACGAGTAAAGAGAGAAAAGTATATTTGAGAATAATAATGTCTTTAGATCAAACAAGACACTGTGCCCAGAGATTGCGACGTTGCACAAAGTCTGATATATATTCGTATACAGTAACAACCTTTACTCCATTATGCCAAAACCGGAGGCTGATTGATGCTTTATCAGCGTCCGTTGACCTATCGAATGACATACCACATATTATTATGTTTTGCCACAATGGCGACGGACAAGGCGCAGCGATGTGGACGCCAATTAATAAGATGGACAGTATTGCAGGCTTTTATTGCGTTTATGACACTTTTAGGTTTTTTCTATTAAAGGTAAAACACATAATTTAAGTAAACTGGTAAGTCAGAGGTTTGTACATAGTTTATATTAGGTTTAAATTTAAAGTCGGCTCTTACGACACCCATGGGATGATATGGGGTGGTGACATTTCGTATTCTTAATCCGTCACCACACGGACGGAAGAGCCGACAAAAGGAGCGTATTATGCAGAGAACAGCACTGTAAGAGAAGGAAAACTTGATACAAACCCTTTACCAACCCGTTTGGCCAGCGTGGTATAGTAGGCCAATTCCTCTTTTTAAAGGAGGGGCCTAGTCCAGCAGTGGACTGTTAAAGGCTTATGATGATGAAATTTAAAGTGTGTTATTTGATTGGAATCGAGGTTGTGGTGACCGCAGATCCTATCTATTTCTGGGGCTGTGGCTGTAAAAACTGAGTTTAATTTCCGATTCAATTACATTCTGCTATATAATTACAGATACCTACAGACAAAAAATCTTTGTTTTGGCAATATGTAAACTAAGCTGTGGTAAGTTACATCAAGAGGAAAATGCTAAGATAGTAAATTAGAGATCAATTTGTTTCGAGGAAGATCATCAATCAAAATCTAGAAAAATCATTAGCTTTCAGTCAACTAATTAATAAATTTACACGTATATCATTTACTCACTAAAACGCAATGTTTTTAAATTTTACTCTTAAGACGGGTTGGAATATATAGGTATCTAAGTCACTTTTGAAGGAAGCATGTATAAAATTGGCGCTGTGTACTTATAACAGGCAGATAATAGGTCTTTACCTTTGAAATTGCCGTTCTGCCGTACTGGACATTTCAAATCAAAATATTTTTGTTTTGGCTGATATTTCTAATTTCAAATTAATTTTATTTAAAAAATAT